>QLTV01003399.1:952565-963066 GCA_003457575.1 Thermophis baileyi
CTTCTTCTTCTTCTTCTTCTGCAAAGCCTTCAGATCCAAGAATACCACACAAAGGGAAAGAACGGCATAACTGTTTGTCCAAACTGGCTGATATGATGTTCTTTATAATGTTGACAGTATTGTTTTAATGTTTTATGGAGGTGAGTCACCTTATGACAGCAGATGCCACTGACCAAAAAAACCCAAATGTTTTCATTTGTTTTAGGAACAAAAGAAAACCCATCCTAGAATTTGCTTACACTGTTCTTCAGATCAACACTCTGTATTTTTAACCCTGGCTAATTGAGAATTAGACTCATGCTTAAAAGGTTTCACCAGAACATCTGATAAGGTGCATTTGATACCGACAGATTGAGGAACTTCTGTTAGAGAACAGATGAGTAAGGGGTGTTGGCTTGATTTATCCTGGTGATAATTTGGAGTATGCTGCAACCATGCACCCACAGAAAACAACTACAGGGAAAATAGCTTTCTTCCACATTTTTCACTTGAAACAGCACTGCTGCTAAGTCTAGAAAATAAGTGAAACAGACATCCATTGCTTTTCTTTGCACATGTGCAAAGGTGTAGATATGAGTAATTTAAAAATGACCCATTGATCAATGTCAAAATCTGGTAATACAGTGCAGAAAAATACTTGCTCCTTTTTTCCTTACCAGTTTCCATTCAATATGAAAGAGCATTTCTCTTGTTTTGTTTTGAAGGAGGAGGGGGGGAGGTGGGAGATGGGAGGGGGAGGAAGAGGAGGAAGGAGGAAAGAGGAAGGAGGAAGGAGGATGGAGGAAGGAGGAAGGAGGAAGGAGGAAGAAGGAAGGAGGAAGGAGGAAGGAGGAAGGAGGAAGGAGGAGGAGAAAAAGAAGAAGGAGGAGGAGAAGCATGGGGTCCTTGGTGCTCTCTGAACTGGGTTGTTTTCTTGCAGACATTTCATGATCCAACTAGGGAACATCATAAGTGCTAGATTATTTCAGTGAAATCTCATGGGTGGAATATGTTTTGAAATGGTAAAGCTTGTGTGGACACATACTATCTGAGAGGTCGTTGGTGATAGTATTGTTGATAATGATGTTACCTAGTTGGGTAATGAAACATCTGCAAGAAAACATCCAAGCTCTTCGCCATCTCACCCACACTCTGCCACCTCCATTATTGTAAGGGCAGATAAATAATTTTGCCAATGTTTCATGCCTTTACCTACAACATAATTTAGAATTTCTCCAGTGATTCTCTCCTGGCCAACAGCTGTGCCATATTTAAAACTGTGTCATACATCTTTTACTTCTGCTGGAATTATGTCCGAGTTGCCAGTGCTCAGATCGTTGAAGCTGTCCATTTGTTCCACACTGTCAGGGTATAATTTAGAAAAAAAGTTGTCTGCAACTCCTTGCTCTTTGCTGTGATTGAGCTGTCTGATATGGTGACCTTGAAGATTCTTTCTGTCCAGCTGTTAGTTCCTGTTTGGTCTTCTCCAGCTTTTTGTTCCCTTTGGAGAATGAAGGACACTTTCATTCAACTCATCATATTCCTCAATTGTTCTGGTTGATTGTTCTCATCCTCACTGACATTTCTTCCCCTTATTTCTTTAGTCTTCTTGAGGATATGCCTTTTGATGGTGTTTCTAGGTCCCACCAATTTCATTGGCTGTTGGTAACACAGCTTTGGTTATTCACCGGGTGGCTTCAGCTAGGTCAATGTTATTCGGTTTGTGGGGACAATGAGACCATTTGATAATTTCAAGTAGAATGCAGCTTTTGGACTCCTGCATAGTTGATAGTTGATGCAACTGTTGGATTTTGCAGCAATTCTCTGCCGTTTGACAGACAGAAAGACAGACAGACAGATAGACAGACAGTTTGAGGATATGTGTGTATTTGTGCATGAGAATGAAAATGGACAGATTAAATTACATATAGTTAAACAAATTTCTTAACAGAATTTCTTTGTAAAAAAAATCCTAACACTTAAAGTATCAAACTCTGCACATGACTTATGCATGAAAATACATATCAATATGAATATTTGTACAAAGGATTTTTTTTGGCCAAATGTTAAACAGCAGGAATCAAGTTAAACCTGTGGTGAGTCCACAGAATTTACTTCGCCCATGGTGAAATGGCACAAAATCACTCCAGCTGTACCAAATATTTCTTGAATATATTTTTTTACGTATGGCTCCTGTATGTAATACATTTGTTTTAATGTGGCTTTTGTTCAGTTGAGCTGAAAATAGTTCGAAGTAGCACCACACAGCCTTTTCGTCAGTTTATCTTAGTGTGTGAATGTGACAGATTTAGGAGTCAATGATGATTAAGGTTGCAGCTGCCGTGCAGTATAAATCCTGCTCTTTTGCTCCAACTCTACAAATATCCTTTTCAGCAGCTTCAGAAAAAGATGCAGTGCAGCAAAATTTGATTTATGGAAAAATGGAAGGATCCAGACTGGAATTGCAACAGAGAGAGAGAGAGAGAGAGAGAGAGAGAGAGAGAGAGAGATTTGGCAATGAGTGTGCGGTATTGAGGAGGGATTGCATTCAGATCCTTGGCCAAACTGTGTGTGTATGTGTGTGTGTGTGTGTCTTTTTCAAAGAAAGAGAAAGCATGGCTACATGGATGAATGAGATGGAGAGATAGCAGTGAACCCTTCACCATTGTTACACCTGTGTACTTCAGCCCTTTCAGAAATACAATGGGTTAGAAAAAGGTTTTGATTTTTCTCTTTTCAGAAAGAAACAGGTGAATATTTATGCGCTGCTTTTCGATTGGCTAAAGCTGTTTCTCTGCCGTTTGACAGACAGAAAGACAGACAGACAGATAGACAGACAGTTTGAGGATATGTGTGTATTTGTGCATGAGAATGAAAATGGACAGATTAAATTACATATAGTTAAACAAACTTCTTAACAGAATTTCTTTGTAAAAAAATCCTAACACTTAAACTATCAAACTCTGCACATGACTTTTGCATGAAAATACATATCAATATGAATATTTGTACAAAGGATTTTTTTCGGTGGCTTTTGGTGGCAAGAGAGAGTAAGATTCTTTTTGGAGGAAAAAAAATCTACTTGTGAAATGAAATTACAATCAGGATATTATTGAAACACAAGTGTGTCCACAGACACAGAGACACATAAATAACTTCAGTTCATTTTCTTATTGTCATTCTGATCCACAGATGGCAAGTTTACGCTTGCTTATTCGTTCTCGTTTGATTACGACAGGAGAGAAAATAAGCTTTGTGGTTTTGCTTGATTGTCTTTGTACTTTAATTAAAATAGGGTTTTCTCTAGAAAGAATCTTTTTCTTCTTCTTCTTCCCTTCCTCTTTTACCGCTTTGGGTGTCAAGGGAGATACAAAATTCTGACTTTTGCTCATCTGGCGGCCTCAACCATTGTTCATTTATGTTGTTGTAGTGTGCTTTTAATGATGTCTCCATCTTCTTATGGGTCTGCCTCCTGTTCTTTGACCTTCTCCTCTTTTTGTATATGCCCTAGAAAGGACCAATTGTTGATTTTCTTTTGTTGATTTTCTTTTTTTTAAAAGAAAAATTTGTAACTGCAGTTTCTAAGCCTTTCACAGCTTCTGAATGGGAACCATACATACTGTATAGTCTCAATTTAGGGGAGGGGAGGGGAGAGGGGAAATGAGGGGAAGGGAGAGGACAGGAGAGGGGAGGGATCCGCATTTGCTCTTCTAGGAGAGGGGGGGGGGGGGGGGGGGGGGAGGGTGGGGGGGAGGGGGGGGGGGGGGGGGGAGGGGGGGGGGGGAGGGGAGGGGAGGGGAGAGGAAACAAGGGGAAATGAGGGGAGAGGAGAGGAGAGAGGGATGAAGGAGGAGAGGAGAAAGAGAAGATGAGAGGAGAGGTGGGAAAAAAGGCAGAAATATTGTACACTTTTATATTCTAAAAAACTTGGCATATGACACCTTTGGGCTTTATTTCTGTGGCTTGCTGAGAGATGTACAGAACCTTGGATGATCAGGCCAGATACATCTTTTTCTTCTGTTCTTTCAAGAACAAATAACATTTATACTTAGAGATCTCCATTAAAAAGGGACCGAAGTTCTCCAGAAAGAAGACTACCAACATTTTCTTCCTGGCAAAACTTCTGAACCTTTAATAGCTGCACAGCAAGCAGAAGGTCTGTAGACCAGAGGATCCAACCTTGGCAGCTTTAAGACCTGTGGACTTCAACTCCCAAAATCTACTAGCCACTATGGCTGGCTGGGGAATTCTCTGAGTTGAAGTACACAAGTCTTAAAGTTGCCAACCTTGGACAACCCTGCTGTAGACAAACACATTATAGCACTTAGACTTATATACCGCTTCATAGTGCTTTACAGCCCTCTCTAAGCGGTTTACAGAGTTAGCATATTGCCCCCAACAATCTGGGTCCTCATTTTACCCACCTCAGAAGGATGGAAGGCTGAGTCAACCTTGAGCCGGTGAGATTTGAACTGCCGAACTGCAGCTAGCAGTCAGCTGAAGTAGCCTGCAGTGCTGCACTCTAACCACTGCGCCACCTCGGCTCTATTCCAATTACAGTAGAACCTCTGGTCACGACCATAATTCGTTCCATAACTTTGGTCGCAAACCGATTTGGTCATGACCCAAACCTAATTTTGGAAATTTGACGCTTACAAAAAAAATGGCGCAGAAGGGGAAATTGGCCACGGGGAAAAAAAAGTGAATTTTTTGGTTGGAACCCGATTTGGTCGTGGTCAGAAGTGTTCATGGCCAGAGGTTCTACTGTACTTCTTCACTGACCTGCATTTGTGGTTAGCAAGTTGGTTATGACTACATTCTCTCTAGTGGACCCACGATAGATGGAAAACTCATCACTCAGAGGAAAACCGGGTTCAAAGAACATCTTTCATCCCACACTTCTGGAATGAACTTTTATAAAAGCTTTGTGGGCTTATAAATCCTGATAAAAGCTTTGTGGGAATTGGGGCACCATAAAGTCTGCCACAGCTATGCCATAACTCAGATTCTCACCTCCCTATTCCCTCTCAGGCATCATGCACAGTGCAGAAAATGAAAAAGTAGTCATTAAAAGGAATGAAAAGCAGGAAATCAGGAAAAAAAGGAAGGGAAATCTAACACTCTGGTTTACACCAACTCCATTTTCTATACTTGTCCATGTCTTTCGACCCTTGTAAAGCACCCTTGCTTCTGTTACATTCATACATATTTTTTTTAAAGTTTCTCACAGAGAAGAGGGACAAAGATAATTGGGGGACTGAAGGCTAAAACATATGAAGAATGGTTGCAGGAATTGGGTATGTCTAGTCTAATGAAAAAGATATTACCCCTCAGATATTGGAAGACTGCTGTCATGTCACCCCTAGTCCTTTGTTTCTCTAGACTAGCCAAACCCAAATCCTGCAACCGTTCTTCATATGTTTTAGTCTCCCCAGTGGTGGGATTCAATTTTTTTAATACCGGTTCTGTGGGCGTGGCTTGGTGGGTGTGGCGTGGCTTGGTGGGCATGGCTTGGTGGGCGTAACAGGGGAAGGTTACTGCAAAATCCCCATTTCCTCCCGATCAGCTGGGACTCGGGAGGCAGAGAATAGATGGGGGCGGGGCCAGTCAGTGGTGGTATTTAGCGGTTCTCCGAACTACTCAAAATTTCCACTACTGGTTCTCCAGAACTGGTCAGAACCTGCTGAATCCCACCTCTGCTCCAGGCCTTTATTTTATTTATCTTATTTAGGAACAATCCTTTGACTCCTTATTCCCACAAAGCATTTCATGATTCAAGTCTTTTGACTTTCTGTGAATCAGTAAAAGGTTTTAAAAAAACAACTTTATTTTCCACGTATCTTTCTGTGAATGACAAAAAATAGACTGACCCCCCCCCCCACGCTGAACATTAGAATACTGTTATATTTGCTTTCCAATAATTGCTCGCTGTCACCTATGTACCCTCTTAATCAGTGGTCTTATATCTCTCAGGCATACTTAAAGTACTCTCTGTACTTTTAGCCCTGAAATGTGTTATATCCCTTTCTATGGGTAATGAAGCAATAAAGACATTCTTCTAGTCATCCAGTCAAAGGCAATCTTTGTAATGCGTTAAGCAAGCTCTCCATAAACAAACTGCATTCACATTTAATTTTTCCCTAGCTGCAACATTTATAGCCTTACCACTTTTTTTTTTTAAAAAAAGATTCTCATACCACTATTGACTTCCTTTTCCTCACCGTGACATGATAGCACTGTTGCAATATTTGAAGGGCTCCTGCAAAGACGAGGAGGTCAAACTATTCTCCAAAGCACCAAAAGGCAAGACAAGAAACAATGGATGGAAACTAACCAAGGAGAGAAGCAACCTGGAACTCAGGAGAAGCTTCCTAACGGTGAGAGCAATCAAGCAGTGGAACAGAAGTTGCCTTCAGAAATCGTGGGATGCTCCATCACTGGAAGTTTTTAAGAAGAGACCGGACAGCCACTTGTCTGAGATGGCATATAGGGTCTCCTGCTCGAGCAGGGGGTTGGACTAGAAGACTTCTGAGGTAACTTTCCAACTCTATTATTCTATGTTCTCTGTTTCTCTGGACAAAATACTGCAGGTAGTCCTTGACTTACAACAATTCATTTAGTGACTGTTCAAAGTTACAACAGCACTGAAAAAAGTGACTTAGGACCATTTTTCACATTTATGACTGTTGCAGCATCCCTACGGTCACATGATCAAAATTTGGGTGCTTAGCAACTGACTATTTGTGACGGTTACAGCATCCCAGGGTCACGTGATCACCTCTTGCAACCTTCTGACCAGCAAAGTCAATGTAGAAGCCGGATTCACTTAACAACCGTGTTACTAACTTAACGGCTGCAGTGATTCACTTAACAACTGTGGCAAGAAAGGTCGTGAAATGGGGCAAAATTCACTTAACAACTGTTTCACTTAGCAACATAAATTTTGGGCTCAGTCGTGTTTGACAAGTTGAGGACAACATATGTGTGCTACCAGTTGGAGGCCCATGAGCTGAATCATCACTCAATGTGTTCACCACTCTGACTGAAGATTCTACCTTTGCATTGGCTGAAATTTCATGCTGGGTCTTTCTTATGAACATTATGAATCCCAAACTTTTAGCAGAATTCGTACAAACATGATCAATTTAAGACTGGTACCAGAAAGATTCTAATATGCCGTAGATAGGTTCCAGATCTACCTACTCATGTCACATGGATGATGTACCTGCTGAAGTAGGAAGACTCTATGAGCTATCCAGTATCATAACTGGAGCATCGTAAGTATTATTATTTAAAAACAATGCCATGATCGGTGTTTCAGAACTTGGTGATACCCAAAGGTGCTTTTTCAAAAGGCAACTGGACTTCATTTGCTTTTTCTTGAAAACATTTCACTTCTCATCTAAGAAGCTTCTTCAGTTCAGCTTCTTGGAGGAAAAGTGAAACATCTTCAGGGAAAAACAAAGAAAGTCTAGTTTTGAAAAAGCACCTTTGGGACAACCATGACCTGGAGGATTGAGAATCTCCATAGACACTGAACTTGGTGATAGCTAATTTGCTATGACAAGTAATTGTTTTACTCACTAACACAACTGAATCATTATTGCATTGTCACTCCCAATCATTCTCTTACTGCACCACCCTCAGTTGACTTGCAATCATTGGAATGGTTTCTCTAAGCTGTGACCCATTAGATCTGAAATAATTCCCTTATAATCCCTCTGTAATTTAGAGAATGCAAACAATAAAGACTTGCCTACAATGATAAGGTAATTATGACCATGTATCATAATTAAACTAACTATAGTTGCCATAGAGGAAAAGGCTTTACACAGGGTTTTATTTGTGACCAATGATTTAAAGTGTTAAAGAGAATTCAGTAATATTTATTACACACAATCTTCTATTTAGAGAATTCATGCTCTTCCCTTAATTAAACGGTAAGTCTTTTGACAATTCTCTATTCTTGCTGGAGGCTACTGCAGTGCTGAATTCCATTTCTGTCTCTTCTTTTTTACTCACACCATATTTTATTCAGTTAAATAACAGGTAGATGGAGAAATCGGACAGAAGTTAGATGACAACCGAGAGAGGCAGAAGAGCTTAAAACTTTGGTGCCAACACCCGATGCCTGAATGGTGCTAGATCCACTGATTTCTTTGGAAAGGATTTGCCTCTTGCTATAATGGCGAACCTATGGCAGCCCTCTCTGCTGGCACGTGCACCGTCGCCCCAGGTCAGATCTCCATGGCGTTTCTTTCGTGAGCTTCTGTTTCCCTTCCATCCTTCCGAGGTGGGTAAAATGAGGACCCAGATTGTTGGGGGCAATATGCTAACTCTGTAAACCGCTTAGAGAGGGCTGTAAAGCACTATGAAGCGGTATATAAGTCTAACTGCTATTGCTATTGCTATTTCCCTGAAAACGATGAAACAGAAGCTCACGAAAAAAAAAGATCTTACCCATTGCCGCACTGCCGGTGTTGGGATGCCCCACCTCCCGCCTGCCAGCTGGTCTTCGGGTCTCTGATGCGCATGCGCGCACATGCGTACGTTCACACCTTTCAGTTTGGGCAGTTCGGTGTCTAAAAGGTTCGCCATCACTGGCCTATTGCATTCACACCTCAACCCCTCAAAAAATCAATGGAGCTTGGAGCCTGTTCATTTCATTAGGAAGAACTGTCATCCTCTTAGATAAAGGCCCAATTTTGTTTGATATAAGCCACATCCATTCTTGCTGTGATCTATTATTTCAGCCTTGGGCATTTTGCCAGCCAACAGCTGTTTCCGTTTCTTCAGGATCTGTTCAACTCCATGCTCAATTTTGTTCGGAATGTGTGCCTTCACTCCTGGGAAATTTCTTTCTGAGTTGTATTTTTCTTTTTTTTCTTCTGGGAAACGCTAAGAAAATATTTCATCTAATTTTTTTTATTAAGTCACACTCCCCGCCCCCCCCCCCCCANCCACCCTCCCACCCCAATAAAAGACCCTTCTAATCTTTGGGATATTTTTGGTAGATGTCTTAATGTCTTCCTCCAAAGTTGTCAAACTTACAATTTTTAGCATCTTTCTGAGGATTTGGGGTTTTTTTCTTGCTGTTTTTAAAGTAATCATTCCTGACTCTCTTTACAGAATTTAATATCACTCTAATAAACCATCTTTTGCATAGATTGTCTTCTTTTTCTTAATCTACTTTCAGCAGCCTGACTAAGGAAATCTTAATACTATAAAAATATCAACTGCTTTTGCCCTCATTTGGTTGCAAATGTATGAAGGTTTGCAAAATACCACATTTAACAAGAATAACAGAATAACAGAGTTGGAAGGGAGGTCTTCTAGTCCAACTCCCTGCTCAAGCAGGAGACCCTATCCCATTCTAGATCAATGGCTGTCCCGTCTCTTCTTAAAACCCTCCAGTGATGGAGCACCCACAACTTCTTGTGGCAAGCTGTTCCACTGGTTAATTTTTCTCACTGTTAGGAAATTTCTCCTTCATTCCAGGTTGTTTCTCTCCTTGATTAGTTTCCATCCATTGCTTCTTGTCCTGTCTTCAGGTGACCCCCTCTTCTTTGTGGAAGCCCCTCAAAAATTGAAAGACTACTATCATGTCACCTCTAGTCCTTCTTTTCATTAAACAAGAATCATTCCATTTGTCCTGAATCATTTTCCATCTTCAAATAATTGCATACAAATGGGTGCCTGGTGAGATCAACACTGTAAGAAGGATAAATTTGTATTTGCAGATTGACGGAGGGTTTGATTTAGGACAATCCAACATTCAAATGTCTTGAATATGCAATGTCATCTTTTTTATCTGCTCTGCCAATTATTTTTTATATATGAAACCCTATTTTGTAGGCAACTAATTTTAAACAGTAGCTATTAATTTAATTAATACAGTAGTGTGTTTTTGTCCTCTCCCTGCCTTTTATAGACGGTGTCTTCTGCCTGGGATACATACACACATGCATGCACACACGCATATATTATTCATGTGTCACATGCCTTTATTTTGTATGTATTCTGGGGTGGGTGGGTGGGTGGTTAAGACCTTAGGGAGTTGCCGATTTCCTGCTCAGCCTTTGGAGTCTTCAGTTCTGGTCATTGCACTATATTAGGAATATATTCCTGCTGCCTCTTTATTTGTGCTGCAATGCTTTGTGGTCTCTGACTCCAAGAAATATGAAATGAAATCACCCCAGCATAACTAACAGTAAGGCTCCGGTGGGTTTCATAAAATGCCTGATAAGGAACTCAAGTATTCATCTATTTATTTATCAGCTAACTAGTTTCTCTGGGGTCATTTTGCATTTTTGGTCCTTTAAGAATCGTTACTGATATGAACTTACAACTTTCACCTTGTACCTAATATAGTTTCTACAATGCATTTCTTTTATTAAAGATTTTCTATTGTTCTTATATAGAAATTTCCCCCTTGAGTCTAATTCATTAATGCACATGTGCTTATTGAAATGAATGTGTAACTTCCTTCCTTCCTTCCTTCCTTCCTTCCTTCCTTCCTTCC
>QLTV01003399.1:963182-980409 GCA_003457575.1 Thermophis baileyi
TCAATAAAACTTTGAAGGAAAAAAACCCACTCTTACAATCCCATTAAAATTGCACTGTCCTTTCAATGTTCAAATATTCACTGGTAATACAGACTGTGAAAAAGAAAATAGTTTTGAAAACTATCATATCTGTCAGAAAAAGAAATAGCTATTCCACTAACCTAATGGCTGTAGATCTCAAAACAGAGCAAATCAGGGAAAAATTATTCACACACAAACATCCACACTCTGGCTTTCCTTATCACTGTTGTAGAAATAATACCATCATACAGTTTAGATATACTGTATGTCCAAAGAACATAGAACATAGAATAATAGAGTAGGAAGGTTACCTTAGAGATCTTCTAGTCCAACCCCCTGCTTGAGCAGGAGACCCAATACCATTTCAGACAAATGGTTGTCCAGTCTCTCTTTGAAAGCCTCCAGTGATAAAGCTCCCACAACTTCTGAAGGCAAGCTGTACCATTGGTTGATTGGTCTCACCGTTAGGAAATTTCTCCTTAGTTCTAGGTTGCTTCTCTCCTTGGTTAGTTTCCACCCATTGCTCCTTGTCTCTCCTTGCTTAATTTCATCATTTGATGACATCATTTGTGTGTGCTTATGTCAAAACTGACATTGGTTGGATCTTTGTGACACCATCCCTCTTTAGGCCCCATTGCATATACACACCAAAAAAGCACATCTTATATCATCACATTTTGACACCTTCTGAGGTACCTTATGAACTTAATACATCTGGATAGACTCAAAAATTTCTAGTCTACTGTTACAATCCCATTGAAGAAGCAAATGTCTACATTTTGAGCATGTCTTCATTTCTTTCTGTATTGCCTTCTGATACTGTTGTGATAAGCTAGTGTTATGGGTTTCCTCATCTCAGTAGTATTGCTTAAAATAAGCAGAGGCCATTTAAGCATTATAATTAGATATCTACAGAAAGGCAAGCAAATATCAGCTAATATTGAGTTACAGAAAGCTGTAATTAATAAATGAATTTTAACCCAGGTTTTCCATTTATTTGGATCAAGGTAGATGTTTTCTTGATTGATCTGTTGGGGCAATGAGACAACATTTTGAAGTGACCTTTGGTGCCAGTAATGCAGCAACTGCAAAATAAAATACACTATGTGGATGCAAATACGCTATAAAATTTTTCTTAGGACTGAAATGCACAGGAAGAAAATAATAAAGAACCTGGAAGGAAATTTTAACTAATCCTTTTATTATTATCAAATCCAAAGAGGGAGAGGGAGAGGGAGAGAGGGAGAGAGAGAGGGAAGGAAGGAGGAGACCAATGGTAGAATGAAATCCATAATGCATGTTCACATCTGAATAAAACAAAGGGAGAAAATCTAAACAGGATAAATTAAATTTGCATTATATTGCTTCGTTATGCACAAACAAATAAAATTTTAAAAGCCATAAAAACTCAGTCGTAGATTATGCTATGCCCACAGCAAACATGAACATTTAACTTTTTTTAATATTATTCTTTTTATTATTTAAGGCACCTGTCATCTTCCAGTATAGTGCTCTAAAAACAGTAGGGAAGAGACAGGAATAAATCCAGATCGAACATTATAACACTGGAATCTGAAAATGGCATAATAAAACTTCCTTAAAATCATCTCAAATCCTTTAAATAAAGCTGGTGAATACTTAATAAAGCAAGCTAAGATTTATGAATGGCCGTTCTCTGCTTACCTCTTTTTGTTTTCTATATCCCAGTCTGTTGTCTAAGGGATTTATTTATCTACATGACAGAGTTGCACCCCATTTTATTCCAGGACCTCAAAGTACATTGCATTCCCTCCTAAATATTTTTTCCACAGCAACAACTCTATCATAGGACTGAAGGAGAAAACTTGAGGAAAGACACATTTTATTGAGGGGTCCTTGATGCTCTCTGAGCTTGGTTGTTTTCTTGCAGACATTTCATTATTAATGAAACCTCTGCAAGAAGACAACCAAGCTCAGAGAGTGCCAAGGACCCCTCCTTTCAACCCTGAGCTACAAATATTCTCCTTTATTGGTAACACATTTTATTTCTATCGAGGCTTATCATACTGTGGGCTGATGATTCTTACTGAATGATTTATTGTTTCAGGCTGAATCATCAAATCAACTCAGAATTCTCACCCAAGCCACAGCTTTCAAGTTATGACCAGCTTTCAAGTTATCCTATTCTGAACACCTTATGGGAAGATCTAACTCTGGGGAAAAAGCCTCTAATTGTCAAGGGTTAAGAATCAGGATCAAATGTTAACATCCAGTTCAGAAGATTCATTACTCAAGCCCCCCTCCCCCAAGACTCTAATTAACTAGTGGTCAGCACTAAATTGGTGCTAGATAAGAGTTAACAGAATTCAGGGTTGGGGGACTGGACTTGGATTGCTTGTGGCAATGTAACAAATTGATTGCTCTCTTGACTCCATCTCCTGGCTCTTCTTCTCCTACACTAATATTAGAAAAGGTGGGAGGAAAAAGAAGATGACAACCAGCAGTTACAGTGGGGATGGGAAACCTAAAAGACCACATTAGAGACTGATCTGGACAAATCTGTCTATGTGGTCAATAAGAGTTGACAATGACTTGATGGCACCTAATTAATCAATCAGTCAGACAATCAATGCTGGATGTACGGAGCTGCTTGTCAGGCAATAACAGAAGATCAAGCTTCTGCATTTTTACTTGGCTGGGCCAAAAAGAAAAAGAAAAAGATGTTTTATGTTCCTTGCAGACCACAAGAGCTCATATTCCTGAATAACACTAACTCTCAGGGTTCAGTTCAAAATTATTCCAAACTTGAGAGAGCCTAATTCATGAGTTCTCTGTTTAGTCTTCTCTATTTGGGCTGGGATTAAGCCCAGTGTGAAAGAGACTCTCTTTATAATTACAAGGGCTGTGCAACACTTCAGTTCCAAAAGGAAGTTTTCCTCCTTGAGTTAATTGTAAAAATAATAAAGGCAGGATATACATAATCAAATATATAAACATAATCAAATATATAAACATAAATAAACATTGTTCCATCCTAATGTAGTCCCTGTTTGCAGCTCTTTAAAGCAGCCGTGTCTTTGCCTCAAAATCACCTCTTTCCCCTCTGCAGTTGTAGATGGGAGTTGTGTAGACAATGTGGCCCCAAATGTTAAGACATTTATTGACTGATTCCTATTATTATGTTAAATTTATAAGGTGTGTGGCATAGAATAAACCGAATACTAAAATAACATTAAAAACTCAAACAAAAATTCCTAAATTTTAATTAGGAAACAACAAGAAATGTGATTTCCCCCACTCATCATTGAAATAAAGCAAAACTAAATTATTTTAATTTGACCTTTCTTCAAAGTACCCAAATCATTTGTTCATTAGTATAGTGGGTGTAACAAAATTTTATTTCCTTCCTTCCTTCCTTCCTTCCTTCCTTCCTTCCTTCCTTCCTTCCTTCCTTCCTCCCTCCCTCCCTCCCTCCCTCCCTCCTCTACCCCCCCCCTTACCCCCCTCCTTACCTCCCTCCCTCCCTCCCTCCAACTCCTATTTGCTTTTTCAATTCTTTCATCAAAGTATCAGGTAATATTCATTCATTTATTGCTTTTATATCCTGCTTTTTTGCTGGGAACACATGACCCATAGATATAAATGCCAAACACACACACACACACACACACACACACACGGGGGGGGGGGGACTGAGACATGTAGAGAGTACAGACTTCTCCAACCCCCCAAAAAAGAGCAAAAAGCAAAATGGAAATGCTTCAGAACAATTGTCTTAAAATAAGTCATTTTCCCTGTACCAGTGAGGAAAATGAAAGAGTGCGATTCAGAAATGACAGCCTCATAGGTAGCTTTAGCTTTCTTGCTATGGCTAAATAAATTGAACAAATTTCTTTGTTGAGCCGTCAAATCCAAATTGCATGTTCTCCAAGGCTTACCCTTTGCTTCAAATAATGGAAAGAGGAGAGGTGACAAAAGACTTGCCGTTTCACACCAAAACTACAGTTGTCAGAATATGTTAACCTTATGTATAATGCACCTTATTATAATGTGTATTATATATAACACACAGGATGCTGCTATAGAACATTGCATGCCAAAAAACTAGACACAAAAACAGGTTTTTCCCCCCTCATGCCATCCTTCTGCTGAACATCTACGGTAATTCCCACTGCACTGTCTTATGCCTAAGGATATCTAACCATGTAGTAGGGCTGTATTACTATTATACTTCTCATCTTTCCTATTACTACTCCCATTGGTATCTTATGATCACATTACTTTGTTTGTATTTAGATCGAATACTTATGCACCGGAGACAAATTTCTTGTGTGGCCAATCACATTTGGCCAATAAAGGAAGCCTTAATAAAGACTCGTAACACCCGTGGTGTGTTTGTGTGTGAGCGTAACAGCACAACACTCTTGCCAATTGTACGGCGGCATTATGATGGATGTGTCGTACTTTGGCATCATCGTTGTTTGTTAGCAATGCTTCTGGCAATGTGATGCCTTCAAAAAGTATTGTGATCATCATCATCACTTCCCAGGACCAATGAAAGTTATAAAACAAATCTTAGAATTCCCATAGATAGGTACAATGCACTAATATTCCTTGTATGTCTAATCACACTTGGCCAAATAAAGTATTTTATCCTGTCCTGTCCTGTCCTGTCCTGTCCTGTCCTGTCCTGTCCTGTTCTGTCTGTTCCACTCCATTCCATTCCATTCCATTCCATTCCATTCCATTCCATTCCATTCCATTCCATTCCATTCCATTCCGCATTCTAGCCTAGCCTAGTCTAGTCAACATCAGTTTCCTTTTCTATTTTTTCTCCAACATTTTGAAAGAAGGCGGTGGAAGTTCCAACTTAGAAATTTCACTTTCACGTACCTTCTGTTTAAGACTAAGAGAAAAACTATGCATGTTAAATTGCACAGTCACCGTTCGATGAAGGAGCACTTTGCATTTCTGCCAAACAGATTTTATCTCCTTGCTATTGTTTGAAAAAGGATTAATAAGCAACAAAAAAAATCTAACTGCCCTGTTTATTTTGGGTAGCTCAGATTAGCCCAAAGCAAATAATAAAAACCAAGTGCTTGGGGCACAGTGTGAATATCCCTTAATTCTTCTCATTTCCTTGATGCTATCTTAATTCCATCTATTATTTCATTATACTGGTTTTAAAAGATATTGTAAAAAAAAAATACCCAAGTTCGGAAAGAGAACCAAGAAAGATGGATGGATAGATAGATGATAGATAGATAGATAGATAGATAGATAGATAGATAGATAGATAGATAGATAGATAGATAGATAGATAGATAGATAGATAGATAGATAGATGGATGGATGATGGGTGGGTGGATGATAGGAAGGGTGGGTGGATGGTAGGAAAGAAGGATGGAAGGAAGGAAGGAAGGAAGGAAGGAAGGAAGGAAGGAAGGAAGGAAGGAAGAAAAAAAGAAAGAAAGAAAGAAAGAAAGAAAGAAAGAAAGAAAGAAGACAGGTGTCAGGTCCCAGATATTTCTACAGGGACACTGGCATTTTGGTGGGAGGAAGGGGGGAGGAATGGAGTTGTCTGTTTATGAAGTTTCTGTTTCTGTTTTTTGCATTACTGTGTTAATCTCTATATGAAGTCTCTGTTTCTGTTTCCCTGCAATGATGTAGTGTGGGAGGGGTTTGGTTAGCATTGCTTTGAATAGCTGGTTTTAAGTGAGAAGCTTCAGTTCTTGCCTAGATCTCTTGTTAACACAAACCTTCCAATAAAAGCTCCTTTTGGAACCACTGCAGTTTCAAGAGTCCTGCTTTCTTGGGAAGATTGGAGAGGCAAGACCTTACAACAGGTGTGACATATAAAAAGGTAAAGGAGTCTTCTCTGCAGATTTTATTCTGTTTGTCATTGCCAACTCTAGGGCATGGTACTCATCTTCATTTCAAGGATCTTTGATCCAGCTCTGTCCACAGACGTCTGCAGTCAAGGAAGGAATGGGAGCTCGCCCTGTTGCACGATGCTCAGGTCTCAAACCCTGGCTGTTGGCTTTCCAGCCAACAAGCCCCACGTCTTAACTGCTGAGCCACCGTGCCACCCCATGTGTTTTATATAATAGCTTAGCTTTATGATCTTGTGTGGTTGGGGTTGTTTACAATCAAGAAAACTCAAAAGCATGAAAAAAGGGAGCAAGGTCACAAAACTGTGACTGTCAACTTGACATTTTTGACTGTGGACATTCATTGATTCATTCATTGATTCATTCATTCATTTATAAAATTTATAGGCCACCCATCTTACGTCAAGGTGATCCTTACATCCCTGCATGTTGCTGTATAAATTTCCATTGATGAGTGCAAGCCACAAAAAGTTCCATTGAATACACTCCTATTCTACTCCCCATCCTGTCTATTGATTATTCCCATAAATGATGGCAAAAGTTTATTGTTTTCTATATTTTTATGTTATTTGGCATAAAATTTGATATTTGCTGATATATATTTTTTGCAGTCCAGATCTGCTTACCTTTGCTTACCTGGATCATGAACAGGATTACAGTGTCGTGGGAACACATAAAAACATAGAGTGGGGCCATTTTATCCCAGGAGAGCCTCATTTTTGCTCATGTCCATGTTGTTCTACCTCTTCTGCCCTCCAAGAAAAGAGATTGGACTATATCATAGAATCATAGGGTTGAAAGTGTCCTTGGAGGTCTTCTAGTCCAACCCCCTGCCCAAGCACCCTGGAAAAGGATCTTTGTATCTTTACACAACAATAAATGCATAACCAGTGGGGGAACCTGGGAATGTCAGCTCCTTTGCTACAACTTTCATTTCTCCTTTGGTTTCTCGATAAGAGTTGCGTACAGCCAAACATAGATAAAATGACTCAAAGAATTACTGTAGTTTTGTGAATGACAAAGAAGAAAAGAATGGTGCTAATTAGAATACTGAAGCCCAATTATAGTTTCCATTACTAGCAAAGTATTCCACATGCTAATTAGAGAAGACAAGTTACATGTCAGAAGGACACATGCTTTATTTCTTTGGAGCATATTGTTTCGTGACTCCAAAACTAACTCTGTTTGCAATCTCAGGTTATTTCAAGCCAGCTTGCTTGGCTTCTCTTTCCATCCCCATTAGAAAAACAGTAGATAATTTCCTTTCTTCTTCAAATACCTCTAAGCCCCATCAAGCCAGAGGTGACATCAAGGACATTTACTCTTTCCAACAGTCCTCGCCAGAAAAAACACATCAATTACCGGATTTAAAGTTCTTCTGAGCTTTCTATGCTTTCCAGGAAGGCTTTGGGGGGGGGGAGGGGAGCCATTCCCAGTTACTAAATTCAGGAATTGGAGTCTTGTTACAATCGAACATGATGCTTGCAGAACAGGCTCAATAAAGGCACTTTTAGCTATGATTTTGTAGCTAGCAATGGCTTAATCTACCATTTGTCTCTTGAATCTGCATTCAAACCAAGGCAGTTCTGTTAAATGCCATGGAAAGAAATGAGTCATTTTGCTTGGTTTGAATCTCCCACCTTTAGCAACACTTTAATATTATGGGATTGGGAAGAATGTCTATCTGGTTTCTTCATATTGAACATTATTTTATTCATTTTCATCAATGACCACAAGAGAAGCAACCTAGAACTAAGGAGAAATTTTCTGACAGTGAGAATAATTAAGCAATGGTACAGAAGTTGCCTCCAGAAGTTGTGGGTGCTCCATCACTGGAGGCTTTTAAGAAGAGACTGGACTGCCATTTGTCTGAAATGACATAGAGTCTCCTGCATGAGCAGGGGGTTGGACTAGAAGACCTCCAAGGTCCCTTCCAACTCTGTTATTCTATTACATCCTGCTTCCCTTGTGTTCCTCCCCTAAACTAAACTAAGTAGTGTCAAGATCTAACCCACCTCATGATTTGTGTAGATCCCTTTTACAATATCCTCTTTGAGGTGTGTTGTCAAGAAAGAATCACAGTATTCTAAACATGATGGACACATAGATTCAACTGCTTTATTATTACTGTACATTGATTGTTTTCATTCTCTTTTCTAATGATGGAATTTATCTTTCTCATACACAATGCACACTGATATTTGCATTGAGCTATATATTTTTTTCTGGTCCATCATAGCAAGTTCCTATCCCACGTGTAAAAATGTGAAATTAGAATTTGTTTGTTTACTGAGGTTATTTTAAGCAAGATTTTGCTGTATCATGCAAGGTCTGTCTCTGAGAAGAAAATGGATTTTCTTTTTTTTATTGGCTTTTCTTTTGAAATACTAAATGTATTTATGGAATTCAGGAGCAGCAGCAGTCTATTCAATTACTGAAACATCAGCTTAGGTCAGGTTGCAATGAGCCTAAAAGAGATCATATTTTTATTTACATATATATGGGTGGGGAATTCTGGGAGTTGAAGTCCACCCATCTTAAAATGACCAAGATTGAGGAACATTAAAGTATCAAACAGACCATTGAAATATAGGTCCAGCTGTAAAAATAAACCAGGATTAAAACTAAATGAGATTTGCCCAGAATTGGGCTACGTTGACGGCATTTTCTCTCACCAGCATGAGGTCTTCCTCCATACATGTTGAAGGACACCAAAACATGTGTGAGATGGTTTCTTCTTCACCACATCCACACAGAGTATCTTCTGTAGAGAAGCCATTTAATTTTGCTTTCCCTGGGTAGCAGAGGCGGTTTTGAGAAAGTGATAAATTCAACACTAAGTCAGATTTGCCTACGCAAGCTTGGCAATCCCGATCTTTGCCTCAGTTTAGCAGCTTGAAAATGTGGAAAGCCTACTTTGTGGTGTGTGGTTAAGGCAGATTTGTGTGTTCCTTTGGGGAGCTCCCCACATATTAATCCTCTTTGTAGACTAAACGTGGAGCTCATCAGATTTAAACTGATCAGTCTTTGTCACAAGAGATCCTTTTCTTCTTCATTTTAGACCTTTTCTGCATCTCCTTCTGCAATTTGAAAACTTCCTTGGCTGGTCCAAAGAGTTTTCCTTGCTTGTGTGTGTGTGTGTGTGTGTGTGTGTGTGTGTGTAGTGATTTATGAAGATGTTTGTATTCGCTGCTTTATTTTGATAAGAGACCTGGATAAATTTATCAAGCAGGATTCAAAGTCCCATAGCTGAGAAGCTTAGTGGCAAGAACCTTGGGCATAAATAGCATCATATAAGGGTATTTATGCAACTTATGATGATAATAAAAGAATGTGTTACATGACAGGATGACTATGAATTGTTTGTTTGAGGAGATGGAATGGCCAGGGTTATTTCAAAATAAGAGGCTGAGAGGATTGGAAGTAAAAGGAGAAGAAGGGCTGGCTGGGGGAACGAAAATGAGCTGAAATGTTTGTCAAATCCACACAACAAATATTAAACTGTGCTCCCATTGACTTTATCTCTCAGATGGTAGAGTTGTCTTCTCCAATCGCTCACATCTTTGTATTGTATGCCCAAAAGATTCAAGCTTCAGCTTCATTATTAGTGGTTCCAGACAGCAATCTAGTTTTGCTTCATCTCATAGTTGACTGTTGTTTCAGCACCACAATTCAATGGCATTCCCCCCCCCCTTTGATCCAGCATTCATGGCCATGTGTTACAGCTTGGGAAACCAGCAGCTTGGCCATACATGGCTTATTATCTGAACGATGTCTCTGCGTTTTAATATTTTATCTAGATCTGTCATGGTCTTCCTTTCAAGCAGCTCACATTTCTTTATTTCTGTCACCATCCTGGTGTATTATTATTTTTTTGAGCCCATGAAGATAAAAGCCTTATAGATTAGCAAGAAGAACTTATGTGCCTTTCAACTCAAACAGTTTTCTAGCACTGCCTTAACAGCAGGTGGGCTGCAATGAAAGTGGTGTTAAAGATGCTTTAAACTTCGAGCTAAGGATATTATAGTCAATGAGATACAAAAGTGCTTTGTCATTGTCACTAGGATCACCAGTCCTGGGCCTGTTCTTATCATTCACCAGCCTGATGCTCTAAGTTGCATGCCATTTATTGTAATCTCGTGACAGCCTGCTTCACCCATTTGAACCCCTGCGTGATTCCTGCTTATGCCTTGACAATTTAACCTTCCAAATGGTCTAATCCCAGCCTCTATTTTCATTGACTCTAATGTATTTTCTAGACAGGCAATTTCCCCAGACAAAAAAAGAGCTCTTTCTGAACTGCTAAAGTTCCAAGATTTTCTCTCAGTATTTATACTGGAAATGGAAAAAGCTCTATTAATATATTAAGGGAAGCCACTGCTGTTTCAAAAGCAGGGTGGGGGGAAGGAACAGAGAGACAAAGGAAGGAGAGAATAATTGATGACTCCTGCCGAGCCATTTTCAAAGCTAACAAGGAAGATAGAAAGCAATATTCAGATTATCTGAGGTGGGGGAACCGTAGTGTCCCTTAGTGAAATTAACCAAGAGTATTTTGTATCTGCCAAAAAAACCAATGCAGTTCCAGGCTGCATCAACAGTGGGCTAGCATCAACATCAAGAGAAGTGATAGTACCACTTTATACCACACTAATGAGGCCACATGTGGTATAGTGCACCAGTTCTGGTCACTATAGTATAAATAAAGATTCTGAGGTCCTAGAAAGAATGCAGAGAAGAGCAACAAAGCTGATAAGGAGTCTGGAGTCTAAATTATATGATGAACAGTTGAGAGAGATAGGCATGTCTAGCCTATCAAAGAGAAGGAGTAGGGGTGACATGATAGCAGTCTTCCAGTACTTGAGGGGCTCTCACAGAGAAGAGGGGGTCAACTTATTCTCCAAAGCACCTGAGGGCAGGACAAGAAGTAACAGGTGGAGGGTCATTAATGAGAGTTCCAACCTAGAACTAAGGAGGAATTTCCTGACAGAGAGAACAATTAATCAGTAGGACAACTTACCTCCAGGAGTTGTGGGTGCTCCATCACAGGAGATTTTCAAAAGTTCTCTCCTGCCTTGAACAGGGGTTTGGAGTAGAGAACCTCCAAGGTCCTTTCCAGCCCTATGATTTTAACTGACTTTCCAGTCTCCATTCCCATGCCAGCCAAAGTGTCTGAAAATAAAATAGTGTAAAATAACACAAGAATTCTACTGCCACCCACAGAAAGGGCTTGCATGGAACTCTTGGCTAATTAATCAGGCAGAAAAAAAAACCCTTCTATTCTGGCTTCTTTCTTTCCATATTGATTCTAAGGGCTCTTCTGGGTCTTCTGTCTTGCTCTGTTTGTCATCAAGAGGGTCAGGTCTCCTGACACCATCTTTTCTTGCTTGGCTCTCAGATTTCCCTGCTGCTCAGCTATGAACGACTACACACTGGCTGGCTCTTGTGCTCCTTCTGGGCCTGTGTTTGTGTTGATGTGCTGCCATTTATCTCGAGATCTTGCTGCTCTTCACCCATTTGGTTGCTGGCAGTGCGTGGAAAAGCAAAATGAGTGATTAGTGACTTGATAAAAGATTAGACAGGACCTCATTTACATCTGGATCATGAATGCTGGAAGGGATGGGTAACCATCAATTAAACAGTCTACAAATGGCAGGGTGGATTTGTTGACGCAGGAGCATGAATTCAACCCTATAAAAATGGAATCTGTTGGAGGTACCTAAACTCATCTACCTGGTTGGATAATTCTAAAATTCTCAGAGCTTCCTCCTCCTTAGCACTCCCCAGCTAGGCAAGTTGCATGAAAGAATAATTGTAGATCGATAAATGATACAGTAGATGATAGAAGGAGAGAGAGAGAGAGAGAGAGAGAGAGAGAGAGAGAGAGAGAGAGAGAGAGATAGATGGATGGATGGATGGATGGATGGATGGATGGATGGATGGATGGATGGATGGATGGATGGATGGATGGATGGATGCCGGAAACTTGGCTTCTGCGCATGTGCAGAAGAAAAAAAAATTAAAAAATCCAAAAAAAAGATGGCGGTGTCCACGGACCGGCACCGACCGAACTGGATCCGTGACATCAACGTGACGTCACCAGCAGGTCACTACCGGTTCAGGTCTTCTATGATTTGCTTAGAACTCAAATGTGACCCAGGGAAATTATATATCAGGCTGATTATGTTTTTATCTTTGCAACAATCTTGGTCAAAATGGTCTCCACCTCTGTCATTAAACAGACACGAAAAGTGCAGATAATATTTTGGCAAGTTTATGACAGGCCAAATTAATAGAGCCAGCCAGTTGGAGAATCTTTGCTATAAGATTAGCCTGGCTGAAACATTCTTTGATTCCATTTCCTGGCATGGCTGAGGTTCTTTGACAACTCAATTTTTCTCTATCATTTCTTTTCAACAGCTCTCCGTGTGATAAATATTGCTTTCTTAAAGGTCACCAGTGGCTTTGTCGCTCTGATGGACAAGTCCTCCAGATCCCTGAAGGGAAAACAAACATGGCAGTTTAGAATGCATGTTCATATTGATGCTTGGTTTCCTTGTTCTCCCACAGGGTTGCAGGTAAATGGGAATTGTTAAATGGCATTTGTATAAGAATATATTGTGTTTAGATTTGATGGGCAGCAAGATAAGCCGTCTTCAGAGATGGCTTCCTGTAACCTGTGCAAATAATTTCCTGGTTATGCTGGTTAAATATCCACCAAACCTCTGGAGGGTATCAAGGCAAGCATGTTGTGTCTTCAAGCATTACATTTAAAACTTGGACCCAAAGAACGAAGTCCCCATTAAACCTTGTAGAAGTAGTTGACCATTGTTTTCTAGTAGGGTTTCTTGAACTTCCCAGAGGGTGACCCATCCAGTTGCTAAACTTGACCAACTCTGCTTAACTTTCCTGGACCAACCATGATCAAGTAAGTTGCTGCTACTTTGAACAATGGTGAACCTTTTGTCATTTAGGAAAATAAATGAGCAAAGAAAAAGAAAGCCCAGATAAGCATCCATTTTTCATGGAGATCATTTCAACAATCATGTGGATTGACTTTTTGAAGGCCATAGTTTAGTTTACCATTCGTATTATTAAATACGATTTAATGAATCACATGAATTGCTCACCTCTGTGTGGTAGTCTTTGAGAAGATTTCACTGTATTTCAATTTTTTGAGCTCCATTCAATTTGCAACCTCAGTCTGTTTATTTTTATTAGCATATTGCTTTTTTAAAAATAAAAAAATCTGTTATTTGAACACATTAGCATTTCAATCGTACAAGGTTATTATGGTACAAAACAGATGAAAGCAAAGTAGCCTAATAGCAATAGCAATAGCACTTAGACTTATATACCGCTTTACAGTGCTTTACAGCACTCTCTAAGCGGTTCACAGAGTCAGCATATTGCCCCCAACAATCTGGGTCCTCATTTTACCCACCTCAGAAGGATGGAAGGCTGAGTCAACCTTGAGCCGGTGAGATTTGAACCGCTGAACTGCTGAACAGTCAGCTGAAGTAGCCTGCAGTACTGCACTCTAACCACTGCGCCACCTCGAAAAAAAGATTATTTTTAAAAACAAAACAAACAAACTTCTATAGGGAGGAGGAAAGGTATGAGAAATTTGTCCAGATTTGAACTGGGAGAGAGAGAGGGAAAAAAAAAACTCAGAAATTTTAGAGTTAAACCTTTTCTATATTACAGATTTTAATGATGCATTGCGATGAAACTAGTTTTTTTATTGGAACCAGAACAAGCATAATCTTAAAGCACTTCCATGCTAAGATTATTTTGATAAAAGATATATACAATTTTCCCACATGAATAGGCTTCAAAGTAGTATAATTCTTTTAACAGGAAGTATTTTTTTTTAATTTAAGTGTTTTAGAAAGTATGTATAATACAAATTTAAAGAAAAAAGAATGTAAAGAAACATCAAACAAAAATGACAACCAAATAGGAAGGAAAGGAAAGAAGAAAGGGAAAAAAAGTAAAAGAAAAAGAGTGATATAAAGGAGTAGCTTCTAATTTTCTTTACATCCAGTTATA
Organism: Thermophis baileyi; assembly: GCA_003457575.1. NCBI lineage: Eukaryota > Metazoa > Chordata > Lepidosauria > Squamata > Dipsadidae > Thermophis > Thermophis baileyi. Next base: position 977,123 of record QLTV01003399.1, read on the forward strand.
ACTAGATTTATATTTTAGATTTAAAATATAAATTTCTCTCTCTCTCTCTGAGGTTATATCCTGTGTAAGGTCCTGCCTCTACTCCCGAAATCAAGAAAATCAAGCTTCAGAACTGAGACAAAACTGATGGCCCTCCCCCCTTACACATTCCCCCAAAGGTAAATCAAAGCACAGGGCAGATAGGTGTCAGAGCTGGGGTTATAAAGTCAGGGATTACAGGATATGTAGGAAACAGGAAGAGGGTAATAAGTGAATAAATGATCCAGGCCCCACTCCCCACAGAAATGGCAGTATCACGATAGGGATCTGACATCATGGCTTCCTTCTTTCCATATTCTATACTTTCTAGTCATCATACCCATAAATCACAAGTTCATTGATTTTTGTTTTCAGCAAAAAGTCCATAAAGGGTTTCCAGTCAGTAACAAATGTAGTTTTAGGTTGTCCTCGTCTTAAGACCACAACTGAGCCCAAAATGTATGTTGCTAAGTGAGACATTTGTTAACTATAGCAATAGCACTTAGACTTATATACCGCTTCATAGTGCTTTACAGCCCTCTCTAAGCGGTTTACAGAGTTAGCATATTGCCCCCAACAATCTGGGTCCTCATTTTACCCACCTCAGAAGGATGGAAGGCTGAGTCAACCTTGAGCCGGTGAGATTTGAACCGCCGAACTGCAGCTAGCAGTCAGCTGAAGTAGCCTGCAGTGCTGCACTCTAACCACTGCGCCACCTCGGCTCTTAACTGCCTTAACTGCCTCAATTTATGACCTTTCCTGCCACAGTTGTTAAGTGAATCACTGCAGTTAGTAATAAGGTCATTAAGCAAATCAGTCTTGCCCCTTGACTTTGCTGGTCAGAAGGTCACAAAAGGGGATCATATATCTCCAGGACATTGCAAATGTCATAAATGCGAGTCAGTTCCAAGCATCTGGATTTTGATCGCGTGACCAGGGAGATGTTGCAAGGGTCATAAATGTGAAAAACGGTCATAAGTCGCTTTTTCCAGTGTTGTTGTAACTTTGAATGGTCACTAAATGAATTGTTGTAAGTTGAGGGCTGCCTGTATTGTTTTTTTCCCTGTTCGAACAAGTTGATCTGATGGTCTCTGCAAATTCTCTCATCGTCACCATCCATTCCTCCATGGTGAATATTTAAGGCTCATTTCACATTTCACAAGAAGCGATAGAGGGAATAGTAGAGGACCAGAGGTGGGTTTCAGCAGGTTCTGACCAGTTCTGGAGAACAGGTAGCGGAAATTTTGAGTAGTTCAGAGAACCGGCAAATACCACCTCTGGCTGGCCCCGCCCCCATCTATTCTCTGCCTCCCGAGTCCCAGCTGATCAGGAGGAAATGGAGATTTTGCAGTAACCTTCCCCTGCCACGCCCACCAAGCCACGCCCACCAAGCAATGCCACGCCCACCAAGTAACGCCCACAGAACCAGTAGTAAAATTTTTGAATCCCACCACTGTAGAGGACCCATAATTACCAACGACTGCCAAGGACCTGAGATGAAACTTGGCTGGGTTCAGAGTCAATCTTACAGTATTAAATGATTCTCTCACTGGGGATTGTTCAGCTAAATATAACACATCATAGTTACATTTAACAATATAACAGATGCCCAAAAGGAATGTCTGTACACTGTTTGCACACTGCAAATTGTATGGATAGAATAGAATGCTATTTGCAAGCTGGGATATGCATAATTGTAATAAATGGGCCAAGGATTTTCTTTTGAAGCAACTATGCACTTGTGGCCATCAAGCTAAACAAAACTTTGCTAAACTTACATAAACCTGAAATGGTCACTGACATCCCCTAAACTCTGCTGAAGATGTTACCTAGCTGGCAACGAAATGTTCAGAAACCAACCCACAAGGTTGGAGAATGAAACGTCACCCTCATAAACCTCTTTACTAGATGGACCATGAGATCGGAATGGGACAACTCGCTGCAGCCAACTCACCATGCTCAACTTGCCATGGCCAACTTGGGGGGTTGGACTAGATGACTTATAAGGTCCCTTCCAACTCTGTTAATCTGTTCTGTTAAAAACTCGCCATGGCCAACTTCCCACAGGATAACTTGTCACAGGACAATTCAACAGTCCAATTTAATTATTTGAAACAATTCAAAAACTATTCATTCACATTTTATTTTGTCCCTCCTTTGGCATCCTTTCTTTAATGATTCTCTTTGACTATTTCTTTGAGATTAGTGTAACTCTTGTCCCACGGTGTGATGACACGGAACAAGGCATGAAGGTCACACAGCCAGCTGAGAGTTCAAGCTTCCCTTTAATGCTCCAAATTTCCCCCCAAACGCTCCCACATTTTTGGCAAGTCCCAGAGCAAAGCGCGCGCATGCACACACACGGCAGCCTCTGGCTGCGCCCAGTCCAGCAAAACAAGGGAACAGGGAAATGAGTCCATGAACCAAGGGACAAACAAGGAGTCCACGAAGTCAGGAAGAAGCAAGCAGGCCTGCAAACTCCAGATGTTTCTACCGGCACACCAAACTCTACCAATTCAGTGTTTGTTCCCGACAAACGCCCCTCCCCACAGGAACTCCTTAAGTCTCAGTCCCCAGGTGTGCTTTGTGAAGAGGGGCGGGGCCTGCCCCCATTCCTCCCTGCTAACAAGCTGTCCCAATCCTGAGGGGCCCTCGGCTGCCTTGGCCTGCTCCTCCCCACATTTCTCCAAAGCCAACGAAGCCGCCCCCTCGATCTCCGTCGGCTCCAGCTCTGGCTCGTCCTCCTCCGCAGATTCAGGCTCCGATGGGGGCATGACACACGGCGAGTTGTCCTGTGGCAAGTTGGCCACAGCAAGTTGTCCTAAACCCCCATGAAACAGAATTGGAGATTGGCAAACAAGAATTTTATTGTCTTGTATGTTGTGAAACAACAACAAAAAAAGGAAAAAGACATTGGCAAGTTCATGATACACTTATAAGACTGGAAAAACAAAACAGTCATCACAGTTCTAAGCTGCATAAACAGAGGGATAGAATCAAGATCACATGAAGTGTTAATACCACTTTATAATGCCTTGGTAAGGCCACACTTGGAATACTGCATTCAGTTTTGGTCGCCATGATGTAAAAAGGATGTTGAGACTCTAGAAAGAGTGCAGAGAAGAGCAACAAAGATGATTAGGGGACTGGAGGCTAAAACATATGAAGAACGGTTGCAGGAACTGGGCATGGCTAGTTTAATGAAAAGAAGGACTAGGGGAGACATGATAGCAGTGTTCCAATATCTCAGGGGCTGCCACAAAGAAGAG
>QLTV01003399.1:1002424-1017468 GCA_003457575.1 Thermophis baileyi
ATAATAATAATAATAATAATAATAATAATAATAATAATAATAATAATAATAATAATAATAATAATAATAATAATAATAATGTTATTATTGTTATTGTTATTTTTGCATAGACAAATGAACTAACGAGATGAAATTGTCCATATTAAAATCATCCACCGCAACATTATCCTTCGTATTTTGGTCATTTAAGGACTTCATAATGCTATCAGAGAATTGTAGTGGCAGTCTTAAATTTTCGCATTAGGTCTTGGAATCTGCATTGTGTTCATTCTCCTCTTTGGATTATTTAAGACACTGTTCGCTCAAGTCAAGCAACTGAGTCAAAAGTAGCGATAGAAGAGAATATTTGCAACTCAGGAGTGAACCGTGAGTTGAACCCTGAGCTCAGAGACCCCCAAGGACCCCAACTGAATCAAAAGTACTGCTTTTATGGAATATTTCTTTCAGCAGAATTCGAAAAAGTGATTCTTTGTTTCCTTACACAATATTTCATACCCATCCTAGAGGTGATCCGAATGTCTGGCTGCTCTTCAGAATATTATTTAGAATCTGACCTTTTTCCTTTTGACTACAGAGATCATGCAAAGTTCCAACTCTCCTGACCCATTTAGACTGTTGTCTATCTCTGAGCATTGATACCGTGTACTTAATTGCACTATTATCAGCTGCCTTCCTTTGTCCTCAGCAGGATGCTGCATTAAAATCTGACTGATCATTCTATCCTGGGATGTCATCCTAATCCCTGCATTATCCCTGTTTGCCTGGGATCTCGCAAATGGTTAATTTGGGGGAGAGAGAGAGAGAGAGAAATGAAAGAAACAATAAAGGAAAAATGACCATGAAGTGACCCATGAAAAAGATGTCTCCTAACAAACAAGGAACTGTCTATTTTTAGAGATATTTACCCTTTGCCAATGAAACAGCTTCCTTTCTTTGAAAATAATTAAACTAGGAGGATATTGGATGCTGCCCCATCTTCAGCCCTCTGGTCTAACTAGACTGTAGTGATGTACATCTCACAGAAGATGGCAATATTAATCTTTTTTAAAACCTTCATGGAGATGTTCTGTAGGAGCCAATGATCCAGATAATACCCTTAAAACAGCAGTGGATCCTTGCAACTTTCTACAGTGTATTATTTCCTTCGTAATTGGATTGGATTCTCTCTATTATCTATCTATCATCTATCTATCTATCTATCTATCTATCTATCTATCTATCTATCTATCTATCTATCTATCTATCTATCTATCTATCTATCTATCTATCTATCTATCTATCTATCTATCTATCATTATCTATCTATCTATATCATTTATCTGTCTGTCTGTCTACCTAATTACCTATCACTATCTATCTACACATGTATACATATAGGTCTATATTTTATTAATGGAATATATTAATATGCCAATTTATTACGCACATCAAGTGTACATTCCTAATGCCCAGCTAAATGCAATGCACAAATATCCTGTTTGTAATAATAGAACAAGCAGACATCAAAGAGAAAGAGAATAAATTTTGAAATTTGAAATCACAGAAGCTGAAATTGATGGAATCACCTTCTATCCAGAGGCATTTATGTCTTCAGAGGCATAAATTTATTCACTATTACTCGACTCTTTCTTTTAGCCAACTGCAGTAGAGGATCCTCTGTTTCCAAGTCACCAAAAATTTAAGCCAAAGTAATTCATCATGGGTTTAGAATAGAATGGAATGGAATGGAATGGAATGGAATGGAATGGAATGGAATGGAATGGAATGGAACGGAACAGAATGGAACGGAATGGAAGGGAATGTAGGATAGGATAGGATAGGATAGGATAGGATAGGATAGGATAGGATAGGATAGGATAGGATAGGATAGGATAGGATAGGATAGGATTACAATACAGTTGGAAGGGACCTTTCAGGTCTTCTAGTCCAACCCCCTGCTTATGCAGGAAACTCTATACCACTTCAGACAAATGGTTGTCCAATCTCTTTTTAAAAACTTCCAGTGTTGGAGCACCCATAACTTCTAGAGGAAAGTTGTTCCACCGGTTAATTGTTGTCACTGTCAGGAAATTTCTCCTTAGTTCTAGGTTGGTTCCCTCTTTCATAAATTTCCATCTATCGCTTCTTGTCCTGCCTTCAGGTGTTTTGGAGAATAGGTTGGCTGTTTTTTCTTTGTGTCAGACGCTTAGATTTTGAAACACTGCTATCATGTCTCCTCTAGTCCTTCTCTTCATTAAACCAGACAGACCCAACTCCTGAAACCGTTCTTCACATTCTTTTAGCCTCCAGCCCCTTAATCATCTTTGTTCCTCTTTTCTACACTCTTTCTAGAGTCTCAACATCTTTTTATATTGTGACAACCAAAACTGGATGTGGTATTCCATGTGTGGTCTTACCAAAGTAATATAAGATGGAAAGAAACATTTCCATTTTATTCAGAAGGAAGTCCTGGACTGAGGGGGGGGGAACCTCTTCTCCTGAGAAAAGTACAGTGTCAGCTCCTGCGTACCGGCCGTCCAGGAGCTGCCATTCGGTGGGGAGAAGCTGCCCAAGACCAACGGCCAGTTGCCAGCCTTGCAGTCATCCCAGATGCAGCCGGGAAGCCACCAGCACCCCGTAATCCACCCCACGCTGAATCTCACCATTCTGGGCATCGGAGTGGCAAGATGATCACCCGGGGAGGATCGCCTGGTGGAAAGGAGGCTGCGCGGCCACCAAACAGCTGAGAGGCAGTCACGTGGTTATGACATCACCAGGGACAGCGCAACAGAACAGGGAGGCACCCACCTGTTCCCTGCAGGGGTGGGTTCCTCCCAGTTCGGACTGGATCGCCCGAACCATTAGTGACCTGCTGGTGACGTCACGGATCTGGTTCGGTCAGTGCCGGTCCGTGGGCACCGCCATCTTTTTTTGGTAATTTTTTGTGAATTTTTTACTGTTCTGCTGCTTGAAAAAGGGGCCCCCCCCGTTTTATACTGACCTTTATTCCTTCACCCGAAGCACAGCTGATGAGCTCCTCACCTGTGTTTCAGGCTGATTGCAGCTACTGAGCATGTGTGGAAGCAAAATTACGCGAGGGAACGCGCGCGCGCAAAACGTCGTGATGCGAACCGGTGGGGAAGGTAAGTGGAACCCACCCCTGGAATGGAGTTACTCCACGGCAGTGGGTAAGCAAACAATTGAAGTGTTGCAGGAGATGTATGGAGTGGCAGGATTCAGAGAGCAGGGGCGTGGCAATGTCTGGCAGAGGCCAGGGGTGGCCCAACCCCCTCCCCTGGAGCCCTGGCGCCAGATGGACCTCCTTGCCATTTCAGGCTGCAGGGCACGGGACATCAGTATGAAACCCAGGGCCCCCCAGGTCGGGTGGCCCAGAGGAAAACCTCAGAGACAACAAGGGCCTCAGCCGGGTTCTCCTACGAGCAGCGAGGTGGAGCTGAGAGGCCCCAAATGTATGAGGACCGGACCCCCAACCTTCCAGTCGGCCCAGCAACAGGCCACATCCTTGGCCCCATAGGATGATGGGACCCACCGGCAGTGAGGGCATCGTTCGACGGAAGCCCTGAGAAAGTGGCCCTATTCCTGGGCCAGGTATTGCATCATTTTGATCGTTTTGGGAGGTTATATACGTCCCAATGGGACATGGTCATGGCAGTGGCAGCAGTAATGAATGGGGAAGCTGCCGAGTGGGTGGCCGATTTGTATGGGGACCATGCCACAGAACTGGGGGACCTGGGCTTTTTCTTGTCCACCCTCCGAGAAAGATTCGAGGACAACACTAAGGCACAGCAGGCTGAGGGGGAATTGCTGAGGGTGAAGCAAAGAGGGAGGCCTGTGTCGGAATATATTAAGGAGTTCAGGAGGTTAGTAGGAAAAGTACACGGGTGGCCTGAGAGGCTGGTGGTACACCGATTTAAGGCCAGGCTTGACTGGACACTGCGACAAACCTGGGACTGGCCCCTAGGCTAGCAGCATGGTTCCAAGCTGCAACTGAATTAGATGTTGAGTTTCAGGAAGACTGACAGAAGAAGGATTGGATTCCTCAAGGCCAAAGGCCATCACCCTGTCCGGTCAGCCACATCCCTGCCACCCGGCCATCATCCTCTCAGGTACCTCCATTTGCAGAGAAGGCTCTGCCGGCACGGCCAGTTATGATGTGCTTCCGTTGTGGACGGCCGGGACATAGAGCCACAGACTGCATCGATGACAGTCCCAAGACATCCCTGGGTCCTACCAGCATAAAATGGGGATCTGCCCAGAAAACCATCCATCCCACACCAGAGAAATCCTGTGTGACACACCAGAGGGTCCAGACACAGTCAACCCCAGTGGAGGAGGTCTCCACTCCCCTAGACAGCACAGACACCAGTGAGAACGACGGGGAGTCCGATCTGATGATTCGTATGCCCATAAAATCCTTTGTAGTACCAGTGGTATTGGAGGCCAGCAGATGCTGGAAGTGCAACGCCCTCCTCGACTCCGGGTGTACCCAGTGTCTTATGAGTGCGGCGGTTACCACTGACCTGGGGGTGGGACTACATAAGTTAGCTCAGCCTATTCGGTTTGAGCAGATGGACAGGTCATTGTTGGGAGGACAACCAGCTACACACGTCACTGAGAAAGTAAGGCTGGATCTAGGACAGCATAGAGAAGCGTTAAGGTTTGTAGTGATCCCTCGGATAACCAAGGAGATTGTCTTGGGGCTAGCCTGGTTGGACAAATGGGGCCCTACTATATGGTGGGGGGGTTGCCAACACCTAAGGATAGGGCTGGGACCTGATCCACCACCCCACAAGAGCCAATCCAATGTTCCAGAGACTGCTAGTGAAAGGGACAATACTTGGACACAAGGTAAAGCAGGAGGTGAGCCCACTTTCCCTATAGAATACAATGACCTAAAAGATGTCTTTAGCGAGAGGGAGTGCGATGTATTACCACCTCACCGTCCCACTGATTGTGGAATAGAAATCATCCCCAGGGCATTGTTACCAAAACCAAAAATGTATTCAATGACTCCCCAGGAACTGGCTGAGATGAGAGCCTATATTGATAAAAATTTAAAGAGAGGCTTCATTCAGCCAGTGAGATCACGGGTGGCGGCCCCTGTCTTGTTTCGGGGGGGGGGAGAAAGATAGCGGACTGCGTTTGTGTGTTGATTTTAGAGGAATCAATGCAGTCTGTGTGGAACATCTGTACTCACTTCCTCTGCTGAAGGACATGATGGCACGCTTAGCGGAAGGTTGGTATTTTACCAAATTAGACCTCCGAGAGGCCTATTACAGAGTCAGGATCAAGACAGGGGACAAGTGGAAGACGGCCTTTAACTGTCCCCTAGGGAGTTACCAGTTCCAGGTGATGCCCTTTTGTCTGCAGGGTGCACCAGCGGTGTTCATGCAGCTCATAAATGAGGTGCTGCATGAACACTTGTATAAGGGGGTGGTTGTCTACTTAGACGACATCCTCATATACACCCGGCGGATGGAGGAACATGTCCAGCTGGTGCGGCAAGTGCTCTGCAAGCTGTTGAAAGCCCACATATGAAACTCAAAGTGTGAGTTTCATAGGACAACTTTGGACTATCTTGGTTTCCAAATATCATCAAAGGGCATAGAAATGGATCCCACTAAGGTCAAGGTGGTTTTGGATTGGCAAAGCCCCAAAACAAGAAAACAGCTGCAAAGTTTTTTGGGGTTTGCTAATTTCTACCACCAGTTTATACCATCCTTTGCCCACCTTTACTAACCTATTGAAAACAAAACACCTCCCTAAGAAACCACGACCCAGGTGTCCACTTCAGTGGACAACTGATTGTCAGCGGGCATTCAAACTGTTGAAATCCCTATTTGCTAAGGCACCGTCAAGACCATTTGTAGTGCAAGCGGATGCCAGCGAGGTGGCAGTGGGTGCGGTGCTACTACAGGCCAATGAGGAAGGAACCCTGTTCCCAATGAGGAAAACACAATCTGTTTTCCACTGCAGCCTATTGTGCCCGGCCCACTCATCCTTCCTCAGGGAACCAACCCCTCTGCCACCCCCACCACTCATGGTGGATGGGGAACGACACTATGAGGTGGACAAGATACTTGACGCCCAGTGGCACAGGAGAAAACTGCAGTACCTTATTTTGTGGAAGGGATATCCCCTCTCTGAAGCCTCGTGGATATCAGAAAGGGACGTACAAGCCCCCAGGCTAGTCGCTAGGTTTCACAGAAAACATCCTAGTAAGCCTGGGGGAACTACGTCCCAACAACCCTATACTCACCGTGTTCTTTCTGTTACAGACACCGTCTCAGTGGTAGAGGGGGCCACATGTCAGCTCCTGCATACTGGCCGTCCAGGAGCTGCCATTCGGTGGGGAGAAGCTGCCCAGGACCAACAGTCAGTCGCCAGCCTTGCAGTCATTCCGGATGCAGCCGGGAAGCCACCAGCACCCCATGATCCGCCCCACGCCGAATCACACCATTCTGGGCATTGGAGCGGCAGGATGATCACCCGGGGAGGATCGCCTGGTGGAAAGGAGGCTGCGTGGCCACCAAACAGCTGAGAGGCGGTCGCACGGTTATGACATCAAGGTTGACTCAGCCTTCCATCCTTCCGAGGTGGGTAAAATGAGGACCCAGATTGTTGGGGGCAATATGCTGACTCTGTGAACCGCTTAGAGAGGGCTGTAAAGCACTGTAAAGCGGTATATAAGTCTAAGTGCTATTGCTATCACCAGGGACAGCGCAACAGAACAGGGAGGCACCTACCACTTTTCCTGGACGTCCTGGATCTCCTCTAGGAACTGGACAATAAATCGAGGAGCAGTCCTCCTTTAAGGACATCAAGGCAGCTGAAGGCTGATACTGGCTTATTCAATAGAGTATCATGGCTCATTTCCGGACCACAGGGGAGGGAATTGCGCGTGTGAGTGGGTGGGTGGTGCTTCTGGTTTAAAAGGTGATGGGGAGCACGGGCGAGCAGCCCTAACAAGATGTTCCTTTTGAGATTGTCAGTGCGTGTCAGAAAAGAAGTAAAGCAGGCAGTAACAAACCAGGTTTGTGTTTGGCTGTGTTCCTTTCTTTTTCTTTTCCTTTGGAACCTGACATACAGCAGCAGATTAATTCTGTACTGATGTCATGAAAACTAAGTGCCTATCTTCACAATACTCATCAGAATAGATTGATTCAAATAAAATTTTACATCTTTAATCATGAATCTGCATTAATAGCTTCCAGGCTCTGTGTCAAACTAGAGTCCAATAGTGTAAAGACTCAGAATTGCTTTGCTAATATTTCATCGTGCAAAATTGCCTCTAAAATCCTTTTTAATTGTTCAAGCCAGGGCGAATGAATAAAATTTCTAAAACATGTTGATCTGGATCTAATCTATCAGTTCACTGATTATTAGTATTCACATATATGATTTTATTTTCTTCTGAAACCAGGGTTGGACTGCAATTGTTTTGGACAGGGCTAGAATTAATTTCCAGACTGACCCTCAATCTGTGACTCAAGCTAGCTGCAAACCAATTGTATTTGTGCAATAATTTGATTTGATTTAATTTAATTTTATTTATTATTTATTTATTTATTTGTCAAACATGTACAAGATAGCAGGTATAGGTATAAACATAAACATAATCAAAGTGAATACAGATAGATGAAGACAATAGGACAGTAGGACAGGGACGGTAGGCACGCTGGTGCGCTTATGCACGCCCCTTACAGACCTCTTAGGAATGGGGTGAGGTCGACAGTAGACAGTCTAAGGTTAAAGTTTTTTGGGTTTGGGGAAGAAACCACAGAGTCAGGTAGTGAATTCCAGGCATTGATCACTCTGTTGCTGAAGTCGTATTTTCTGCAGTCGAGTTTGTGTGCAATACCCACTTATTTTATTTTTTATTTACCTTCTGGTTACATTGACTGTATACATGATTGGAATTTGATTTACCTTAGATTTCCTGTTAAAGGCACTGCTAGGGCCCTAATTACCTTTATAAGTGTATTTCATGTGTTTTTTTTTCCTTAGAATTTTCCAAATCTCTTGTCTGGAGCTATCAGCTGCACCAAACCCCTTACATCTCTAATGATTCTCCTTTCATTTCCTTCCCATAAACCTCTCCCTCTAATTACTCAGGCTTGCTGAGGGAACAGCTATGCTGAGTCCTGATTTTCTAGCTCTAATAAAGTTGTGTTTAGTCATTCTTTTACTCTTATTGCATCACATCACAACAGAACAGAACAGAACAGAACATAATAACAGATTGGATGGTACCTTGGAGGTCTTCTAGTCCAACCCACCACTCAAGCAGGAGACCCTATACCATTTCAGACAAATGGCTGCCCAGTCTCTTCTTAAAAGCCTCCAGTGATGGATCACCCACAACTTCTGAAGGCAAGCTTGATTGTCTTCACCCACTGCTTGATTGTTCTCACTGTCAGGAAGTTTCTCCTTAGTTCTCTCCTTGATTAGTTTCTATCCATTGCTTCTTCTCCTGCCTTCTGGTGCTTTGGAAAATAGATTTGAAAATGAGATTTGAAACTTTTTAAACAATGGTGGAGGAAAAATCTGGAGGACAGGAGAGACAAATAACCTCCTCCCCCTCCTCATCCTCCTCATCCTCCCCTTCCTCCCTCCCTCCCTCCCTCCCTCCCTCCCTTCCTCTTTTTCCTTATCTTCCCTTCCCCGCAAGCAGGTAAGTGAATTAAATTAGTGTGCGGACACAGACCTCCTCCTCCTCCTCCAAGTTTGGCACTGCTTTGGGTCTCTTTGGTTCAGAGAAGTTTGCTGCTTTTGGGTGGACAGAGAGGGAGAACAGAAATATTTTGGAAATTGTCCGACTTCTCATCCTCCTCCCTTCTTTTCTTCCCTTCTTCCTTCCTTTCTTCCTCCCTTTCTTCTCCTCCTCCTCCTCCTTTCCTTCCTTCTTCCCTCCCTCCTCCCCTCCTCCTCCTCCTCCTCTTCTCCCATTGCAAACCCAGACTTCCTAATCCAACCCCCACACACACACCTCCTAGGAATTTGATCAAAGTGCAGAGAAAATATTCTTGCAAAAAAAGAAACCTCACCCTTTGCTACTTTGTAAAGGAACTCCATTCACAAAAAATTCATAGTTTTTTTTTTTTCTCTCATGGGAAAAAGGAGAAAGAATAGAAGGGAAAAAAGCATTTAAAAACTCCTGCAGACAACATTTCTAGCATGCTACTATTAGAAAGATTCCCAGCAAAATGTTCAGAGTCTAAAAGTTTCACTTTTGCAGCCATCTGCAAAGCATTTTCCCCTCTTGCTGCCAACATTTTATACCTTCCTCTTTTTTCCACTTTTCCCTGGAATGCACATATGTGACCATATGGTTCTTATATCTCTCATGAACAGTGACATTTTTTTTATATCTTCTCCCCTTACTCCACGTTACAAAATAATTACACCCGAAGCTGTGTTCCTGTTAGAGGGATGGCAACCTTGAGAAATAATTTAGACGCTCAATTCCTTTCTGATTTACTGTTGCATTTAAATATATTTCCATATTTACCACAGTTTTCATGGAGGTGAGATATTGAAGGAAGTGTAGAACATTAACACTGAATAAACTAAAGCTGATTCTCATTGCAAGGAAGAAAGGACACCATTTAGTTCCATTTTTATAGTACCTTTGTTGAAAAATGACAAATTCCAAACAGCTTGGAAAACAAACAAGGCCGCCCTTAGCCCTCTCTCTCTTGTCTATCTTACAATTGGCTCTCCTTGATCAATGAAATAAATATTTAGCTGATTATGCTAACGAAACTACTTAAAGCTTTCAACTCATGGCCTGCATCTTGCTCTGAACGATAGCACGTAGTAAACATCCTGGATTAAGGTGTGAGATGTTATGTTATGAGTAGAGTTGAGGATAGAGATGTTTCACATTTTCTTTTGCTCCAGATATTTCCTCCACCATTTTTAAAACAAAGTTTCAAATCTAATTTTCAAATCTATTCTCTAAAGCACCAGAAGGCAGGACAAGAATAGAAAATAATAGAATAGAATAGAATAGAATAGAATAGAATAGAATAGAATAGAATAGAATAGAATAGAATAGAATAGAATAGAATAGAATAGAATAGAATAGAATAGAATTATTCAATCCAGGATCATACTATCTAACTGGTGACCAAATCTGAGTAGATTATGGACTAGATTGTCCCTGTGGTCCTTCCCAACTCCACCATGTTATGAAGTTTTTCCCCTCAAGTCAGTCAGCCCAGCTCTTCAATTGGGCTATCCTGTGTCTTTACGTTTTAACAATGGATTTTGTAATTGCTAAAAACACTCAGTGAGTCTCAAATCTGAAAGAGTAACTTTATTGTGGTGGTTCTGAAGCAGGGGTGGGTTTCTCTTACCTTCCCTACCGGTTCAGTAGCTGGAAGGGACCTTGGAGGGCTTCTAGTCCAGCCCCCTGCTCAAATAGGAGACCCTATACCAATTTAGAAAAGAGGCTGTCCAGTCTCTTCTTAAAAACCTCCAGTGATGAAACACCCACAACTTCTGAAGGTAAGCCATTCCACTGGTTAATTGTCCTCACTGTTAGGAAGTTTCTCCTCAATTCCAGGTTGCTTGTCTCCTTGGTTAGTTTCCATCCATTGTTTCTTGTTCTGCCTTCTGGTACTTTGGAGAATAATTTGACCCCCTCTTCTTTGTGGCAGCCCCTCAAATACTGAAATACTGATATCATGTCACCCCTAATTCTTCTTTTCTTTAGACTAGATCCATATGGTTTAGTCTCCAGGCCTTTGATCATCTTAGAAGCAATGGATGGAAACTAATCAAGGAGAGAACTAAGGAGAAATTTCCTGACAGTGAGAAAAATCAACCAGTGGAACAGCTTGCCTCCAGAAGTTGTTGGTGTTCCACAGGGGTGGGTTCCAACTTACCTCGCTGCCGGTTCGCTTCCTCCCGCGCCACGTGGGCACGCCTTGTGGGCGCGTGCACACTTTGCATGTGCGCACATGCACAGTAACAAAAAACCCCCCCAAAAAGCCGAAAAAGAGATGGTGACCGCATGCACAGTGCCGGAAGTCAGCTTCTGCGCATGCTCAGAAGGAAAAAAATAAATAAATTTTTTTAAAACATTTTTTTAAAAAAAGATGGCGGCCCCCATGGACCAGCACTGACCGATCCGGTTCGGTGACGTCATTGTGACATCACCAGCGGGCCACTACCAGTTTGGGAGAACCGGTCCGAACCAGGAGGAACCCACCCCTGGTGCTCCATCACTGGAGGCTTTCAAGAAGAGACTGAACAGCCATTTGTCTGAAATGGCAATGGGGTCTCCTGCTTGAGCAAGGGGATTGGGCTAGAAGCCCTCCAAGGTCCCTTCCAGCTCTCTTATTCTATATTCTGTATTCATAGCATTTCACACCTGTTCTTTATAACTTAGTAGATTCATTGAGTTCATAAATGGTTCCTACTATGATTTGATTGCTTATTTGTACCCGGACTATCATTAAGTGTTGTACCTTATGATTCTTGACGAGCGTGTCTTTTCTTTTATGTACACTGAGAGCATATGCACCAAGACAAATTCCTTGTGTGTCCAATCACACTTGGCCAATAAAGAATTCTATTCTATTCTATTCTAAACTGATCCTGGCTAATTTTCCCCCATTCATTTTGTATTATATTCTATTTTGGAGCAAAACAACCTGCAGTCTTCATTCAGCCTCTGAATGAAGCTGAAAAAACCACGACTCTTTCCATCTGTTTCTCCATGTGAGATTTGACAGGCATGTTCTCATTATTCGGCTCCTTTCCTAGCAGTCCTGGCGTTGTTTAGAATGGGTCATTCAGGATCTGTGCAGATGGAAAACAAATCAAAGATAAAATAGATGACATTCCTATGCCATAATCACATAGTTTTTACCTATATGTACTTAAACTCTGGACTCATAGAAAGTTCTCTTATGTTGAAAGCTTGCCATATATATCACTGGTCCAGTCTGGTCTGTATTTTCTAAACTGAGGAGCAATTTTGGTTGAGTAGTTTAGATGAGTTTTTCCAAGCTCTTCCTGGAGATGCTGCAGAGACTTAAGTTGGGATCTTCTGTGTTGTGTGAAGCCTGTGTCTTTGCACTAAGCTACTGGTCTTCCTCTAGATAATGTAAAATACATGAAGACAAAAGCAAGCACCTTCAGTGGTTGACAATGCAGAAAATGAAGTTAAACACAAGGTGGAAATGTATTACTGGATAGAGCCATGTTTCTAAGTTCATCATCATTACATTGTGTGTTGACTCCCATCTCGTTTAAAAACAGCTTAAGGGGGATATAAATAGAGGGAATGCTGTTCTCACTTAGGTTTAAAATCTATTTGTATTAGCTGTGCTTTGTTTATTTAGATTGACCAGGCTACTTGATTCAATAACTTCTAATTAGGATGGATGTCAGGCCGAAGCCATTTTCTTTGGATCTTTGGCCTGCCACACTTTATGCTAGTTTAAAATGTATTCTTTGCTATGGGAACTTGGGAGGGGCAGTTGCATGAGGGATGTCTGCATGTAGCCACAACAAATTCCTTCTAGATTGTCAAGGTCATCCTTTGTCCTGCACCTGCACAGAAGAAGGTGGAGTTCCAACCAAGCTACCAGAAGATGAAGCAATGAAGATTGGTTCATGTGATGAACTTGGGGGTGTGGGGACAAAGGCTTGAACTTTCAACTGGGTGGAGAAACCCCGAAGGCTTCATATTCGGGATTTCTCCCAGCCGTGCTGACATGGCTCTGTTAATAAATTGGAATTTAGAGGAATGCTTTGCCTCGGACTCTGATTTAATTCCAGATGCTATTCAGAACCCTGACACTATCCCGAATCTCTCATAAAACTCTCCCAGCTGCCCCAATCTTGGGGCGCTGTTTGGGGTCCTGAGCCCCAGCACCGTCCCGGCAACGGGAGGTGCGAAGACTCAGGGAAGATGGAGGAGAAAGGTCGAGCCGCCGGGGAGCGAGGAGAGGACGATCCCACGAAAAGGAGCAGAATCCATTACTTCCCCTCCCCGGAGGTCGCCATGGAGGCTGCAGAGAGGGAACGCGAGTCGGGGGCTCGGTGCAAACAGCCGGCCCCTGAGCCCCTCTCTCAGCCAGAGCGGACCTCTCAAGGAGCAATTGGGGGTCTGAGTCCTCCCCCCAAGTGAGTGTGGGAGCCTCACCTGGGCGCGGGATTGGCCACGGCCCATGAGTGGAGGCAACAGAAGATCACACTCACCGGTCGGGCCGAAGGCGAGGGATCCCAGCCGCTGGCTCGCAGTCAATCGCTGATGGATCTCCACGACCAGTTCGGCCGCCTAACCATAAGTTGGACTAATCCCCAATCGGGACCCGAAGCCACTAGATGGAACCTGGCCCAGCCCACGTTCTCCTTCCCAAGGAAGCACATGGGACCCCAGTCGAGTGGGGACACCGCCTCTTTCCATACCGCAGCCAGTGGGACCCCGGGGGACCCTCCAACCGGAGTGAAGCCCACGTGGACCACCATTCATGCCGAGCCATGGGCAACCCACCACGCTGACCTGGCAAGCCCGCCTCTAAGGCAGCAGGGAGCGTGGAGGCCGCAGCCTCCGGCCCAGCAATCAAGCCTCGGCATGGTGCAGCGGTGGCAAGCCCCTCCTGGATGGGCTTTCTTCCCTGGAGTGGGATGGGCGCAGTGTCAATGGACGCCTGGGGCCCCTCTGCCACCAAACCTCGCGCCGGGGCTTGGGATGGTGCAGCAAACCCCCATGATGCCTGGCCTTGCCGCGCAAACCCCGCCGCAAGCACAAGGGCCCCTCCCCCCCGCTGGGGGAGCAGGCCAACAGATGCAGCTGGGAGGGGGCTAGTCTGAGGGCCCCCGCAGCCAGCAGCCATTCCACCAGCCGCGCACGTGCAAGCTGCCACCCCACCGGTCCAAGAACCACCTACCCGGTTCCGGGCGACATTCAATGGGGATCCCAAAAAATTGGCCTATTTCCTCCACCGCATGTGGGCTTATGTGGATGAGTACGGCACACAATTCCAGTCGGACAGGCAGTTAATCGACAAGATAACCGAGGGGATGAACGAGGGGGAGGCAGCCGAGTGGGTGGCTAAGCTACATGACGAAGCGGCCCCCGAGCTAGATGATGTGGATGAGTTCATCCAACTAATGAGGGTCCGGTTCTATGATGCGGCCCAACAGGTGGACGCTGAGGAGCGAATCAAGGGATTAAGGCAGGTGAGACGCCCAGTGAAAGAGTTAGTGTGGGAGTTCAGAAGAGCGGCCGGGAAAGTGCGAGACTGGCCCGAGCGACTCTTGGTGCATACGTTCTGTGACACCCTGGATCCCGAATTAAAAGAGGCGTGTGAGATCCGAGGGGTTCCTGATAGGATCCAAGATTGGTATGGCACTGCCATCACCCTGGATCACGTGGTCCGTGGCCGGAAGAAACCCCCCGCAGATCGACAAGCCCGGAAGCCGTTGGAGCGCCGTGTTCCCCCAAAACCAACTGTCGCCCCGACCCCCGAACCAATGTGAGGCATGAAATGCTTCCGATGTGGTCAAGCTGGCCACCGAGCGTCCGAGTGCCTGGCGCCAGCCCCAATAGCACTGCCATGGGCCAAGCCAACCCTGCCCCCCAGGAGGAGGCCGACGAAACCACCCGAGCTGGGTCGCATGGGACTCCAACCAGGGGAGTCCCCTCCACCCTCTGACGACGCAGAAACACCGCCAGCAGAAGAACCACCCCTAAGATGGGATGAAGGGGACAGTGGCGAAGACGACCCGATGGTGAGTGAAGCCGTTCGCCCCTTCCGCGTTAAGGCAAAAATCACGGTGCCAGGGACGGGAAGAGAGGGAGCAGTAGAGACCATAATAGACACGGGCTGCTCGAGATGTCTAATTAGCAAAGCAGTGGTAGAGAAGCTGAAAATCATCACCAGGCCCCTAGCGAGCCCCATCCGCTTCCAACAGGTGGACAGATCGTTAATCGGGGGGGCTCCGGCCACTCTCCTCCCCGAGTTGGTAGACCTGCACATAGGACGCCACCACGAACTCATTCGCTTCATAGTCGCTCCCAA
>QLTV01003401.1:0-18202 GCA_003457575.1 Thermophis baileyi
TTTGAACATGTTCTTGGGGAATTTCATGTACCCAAGAGTGCATAAACATTGTGCAGTGTGAGGCTGTTGTGTGAAAAAATGATTAACAGAGAAACTAGTTTTCAGCAAATAGTCAGTTTTCCATGGGCAAGCTTTAGTGTTATTCACATTAAACAATACTAACATTAAATAGATGGCATGCACAATAAAGGATCTTTTTATACATTGCCTTTTGAGTTGTGATGCATGTAGCCTTTAGCTATTGAATAGTAGTTGGCTGAATGTACAGTGATAATTTTCTCAATATCATTAAGTATTATTAATACATTTTGGAGGAAATCATTGGTTTAGGAGCTAAACCAGTTTTTTGTTAGATGTAGATAATCACAGGGGGTAGGTGTTGCTCATATTCTCTGTAACAAAAGGTTGAACTATACAGTGTCTATGAATGCAATTAATCAACTGCAGCACTATTACTGCTCTTTCAAACTTTATAAAATCCTGCTTACCTCTTGTAATTAACCTTCACATTTGAATGGAAATAGATTCTTTAGATTGTGAGGATATCAGTGCTTAACTCAAGCATCATGCATCAATTGAATGCATGCACAATTACACAATTTTAGGGATTGTTGCATTGATAAAAGCAAAAGTACTAAATGTATGTGAAGTGGACTTCACATGTGGATGTGCCCAAATACAAATACAATACAGAACTTGACACAGAAAGTGCCCTGAAGTCAAGCTTGTGCTGGAAGTCACAATGGTCACAATAATGAAAGCCCAGTGACACCTATGGGCAATGTCATGGCTTTATTTACTTTTCATAAAAAAAATTTAAAAATCATATTTAGCTGTATACTGGCTGAGGCTGTATACATGCTTTGAGGCATGTCCCTATGTCTCTCTCAACTGCACACTTCAGAAAAACAAGGTTGGGCCCATGAATTATTGTTATTTGAAATGAAGAAGATAAAGGGGCATGGTGTCTCACATTCTATCTCTAGAAGTTGATCAGCCTGGCAGCTGGAACTTTCTCTAACATAGGCCAGAGAACAGCATCTTCCACCACTTCTATAAAAAACACCAGGGATATCTGCAGAGGCAGACTGAGGGGGAAGCCAGGATAGTAGCCACATTCAGGCAACTGAAGCTCTGCCCTTTTTGCACATGCATGAGGACCTCTTTTCCCTGCCCAGGAAAGTGAAAGTTTTTCTGAATATTTTTTGTCATTAAAGAAAGCCTTTGCCTTAGTGCAACCTATGCCAACTCTCTCCAACTTGGTGCTTTCAGACATGCTGGGATTCCAGTGTTCAGAATTTCCAGCCAACAAGAGATGTAATTGCAGTAATGTGGAAGAAGCAATTTAAGGAAAACTGATGAATGCATATCTGCCAGAAAAGTTAGGAACAGATCTAGATAATAGGGTAGTTTTGATTAGGAGCGCAACATAAACTTCTTTGCCCTATCCACAGTCTGTTCCCATCACAGTATCTAGTAATTAGAGTAATCAGAATTGTATCCATGATAGTTAGCTTTTCTGCTTACAGATTTATGGAAGTTCTCTTGCACTATTAAGTTCATTGATACAAAAAAATTGGGCTATTCCTCAGCATCCTGAGTGTTCATGTTCACTACTTCATTATTTACCTGCAAATGTCTTTGAATTCTGCCTTGCAGATATGGCCCCAGGAATAATTTGTCACATGCAAAAAATTTATTTTTTCTACTAAGAGAGGTTCATATGTAAACTTGGGCCTTTTTATAAAATGTTTACCTAAGAGATTTTTAGAAGTCTTTTCTCAGCAATTAAGAACTGCCTGAATTTTTTGAAGCATTCTTGAAGTTTGAGAGCAGTTTTGGGGAAATAATCCAACTATTTTTGTGTAGTTGTAACTGCAATCAATCTTTAGTAACCAAATGCACCTCTTATAATAAAACAATGACTTTATGGTTTCATTTTATCATGTAATCATTGAACACATTTGTTTCACCTAGTCTCCCAGAGGAACTTCTGAGAGAAGGTTTTGCTGCCCGTCCATAATTTGGGAGAATTATTGAAATGTTTATGCATAGCTTTTAGCTAAATATATTATGCTGTAGCAAACCTAATACGCTGAACAATTTTAATAATATAGACTAGAGATAAACTATCTTAAAATATTTATTGGTTTCATAAATCCATTTAAACAAAGACAAATTGAGATGAATTTCAATTTTGTATCTATCTTACAAAATAACTATAAAATGTAATCTAATTAGCAGATATATGATAATAATTTGCCTTCAGTGAACCTTAATAAGAGGTTCTAAAGATTGCCAAAACTGCTGAAAGCAGGATCATTTCTGTAACAAATTGTGTCTGTGTGCATGCTCCATGTTTTTCCAGTACTTCTCTACTCTAAAAAATAATATTCAAGCAAAACCAAATGGATAGCATGTTTCCATTTCCTTTCCCTGATAATTATGCTAAGTCATACTGAGCGTTACTGGGTCCCTTATCATTTGAGAGTGCTTAAAATTTCCATTTTAAAACTTGCTTCCAATGTTTTATATAGGGATGTCCATTTTGTATGTTAAAAAAATGTCAAGATGGAGACTACGATGGTGCAATCAAAATTCTGCTTAATTTTATATGTATTATACACACAGTGTACATAAAAAATGGGAACAACTTCAATTGCACTGTTAAACTGCCATTTGGAGTTTCTGACTGCTCTCTGTTGATACCCTTTCTCTAATATAATTATTCTTTTTAAAAAAATTAAATGCTATAATTCAAAGCAAACTTAAGCAATTTCTTTTTTTGAAATGTAATAATAGATTACTATACCGTCAAGAAGAGTAGGGAAAATCAGGATAAAACTAAATGTAATGAAAGTGAAATGCAATTTAGTGTATATATGCACAGATAAAAACTTTAATACTGGACTTTATTCAGTCTTATTTAAAATGACAATTTAAGTACAACTTTTAGAGACTCCAGAGATGCTCCTAATGCTTTGTGATGTAAGCAGTTCTAGATCGTCAGACTCTCTGTCCATCTCTAGTTACATATTGTCCATACAAAATGGCAGCAGTTCCCTAGTGCAGTGTTTCTCAACTTTGGCAATATTAAGATTCCTCAGACACATGCTGGCTGGGAATTCTGGAAACTGAAGGCCAGTTGTTGAAGTTGAGAAACACTGCTCTGCCGTTTGAGAAACACTGCTCTACTGTTAAAGTTAGTTGAAGTTGAGAAACACTGCTCTAGAGTTTCAGAAGGGGCGTTGGTCCTACCTGATACGCCCTTTCTCGTGGGTTGGAGCTAGCATTCAGATAGGGTTGTCTCGTCCAATCAGGATGAGGACTGAGTTTGTCAATCAAAGTTCTTGCTCCGTCTGCCATCTTATCCCAGTTTAGACGAAGCCGAAGGACAGACTCGACGTGGGACAAAACCAACTGGAACCGACGACGCCCAGGGAAGGTGAAACCACAGGAAACCATCAGAGTGCCGCCACCAACTGTAGGAGAAATATACAAGAACCAACAAAAGTAGCTTCACACCGGGGTGGGACTGAATGCTAGCTCCAACCCACGAGAAAGGGCGTATCGGGTAGGACCAATGCCCCTTCTCCATGGAGGTTGGAGCTAGCATTCAGATAGGGACATACCAAAGCCAATCAAGTCCCCAGGGCGGGAAATAATAGACAAGATGTACACATGAGATATGGCCTGCCAAGGCCGTCAGGCCGACTCCTCAAGGGCACGTTGCAAAACCCGGCGTCCAAAGGAAGCCTCCGCCTACGCGAAGGAATCAATTTTGTAATGACGAATAAACTGCGTCGGCGATTCCCAGGTAGCCGCAGGGCAGACCTCCTCCAGCGAAGCCCTCATCGCCCAAGCCGCAGACGTAGCCGTGCTCCTTGTTAAATGCGCCGTTATGCGATCTGGGGGAGGACGGCCGGAAAGGTCATATGCCTTCGCGATCGCTGCACAAATCCACCTGCCGATGGTCGTTGATGACGCCCGTAACCCCAGAGAACGAGGAAGGAAGCCAACCAGAAGAGCTTCGGATCTCCGAAAAGCCAAAGTCCTGTCAAGATAAATCTGGAGAGCCCTCCGAACATCCAGAGTATGCCATTGCCGCTCACGGGCATGGCGCGGATTGGCACAGAAGACAGGAAGAATCAGTTCTTGCGAACGGTGAAAAGATGAGTTGACCTTGGGCACAAAGGACGGGTCGAGGTGCAGCACGACCCTATCTGAATGAAATATGCACAAGTCCTGGCGCATGGAAAGAGCGGAAAGTTCCGAAATACGTCGAGCCGACGTGATGGCCAGCAAAAAAGTCACCTTGAAAAAGAGCCAACTAAGCCCCGCTGAATGCAAAGGCTCATATGGAGGCCCCATGAGTGATTGTAGAACCAAAGGTAGATCCCAGGTTGGAAACCTATGTACCACCGGCGGACTGATCAAAGACGCCCCCCGCAGAAACCGACGTATTGTCGGAAAATGGGCCAAGGACTCCGACCGCCCACAAGACAATACGGAGGACAAAGCTGCCACCTGTCACCTGAGGGTATTTGGGGAGAGACCCATAGACAGCCCCTTTTGAAGAAAACGTAAAATCTTGGGGATAGGAACCCTCAAAGGGGAAATACCCTCGGATAAACACCAATCGCAGAACGCTTTCCACGTCGCCGAGTAAATACGGTTCGTGGACGGTCGGCGGGAAGCTTGGATGGTGTCTATAACCTCCGCATCATAGTCTAAGCTGCGGAGAGATCCCCACTCAACCTCCAAGCGGTCAACTGCAGCCAGCGAATATCCGGATGAAGAATGACCCCTTGGCTGAGAAGGTCCGGCAACAGCGGTAGCCTCCACGGAGGTACGACCGACAGGGCTCTGAGGTCCGCAAACGAAGCCCTCCGAGGCCAATGCGGAGCCACTAAAATGACTTCCGCCCTGTCCTCCAGAACCTTCCGCACCACCTTGGGCAACAGGGGAAGGGGTGGGAAGGCGTATAATAGGCATCGAGGCCGGGGAGTCCAAAGAGTGTTGACACACTCCGCTCCCGTGGATGGAAAACGGGAGTAAAACCTGGGCAGCTGGGCGTTGTCCGGCGTGACAAATAAGTCGATGAGTGGCCGGCCAAAATGACTCGACAGGTCTCGAAAAACATCCGGATGCAGACGCCACTCCGTCGGATCTAACTCCACACGACTGAGCCAGTCCGCCTGCCTGTTGGCCTCCCCCGATATATGTTCTGCCGTCAAAGACAACAGACGGCGCTCCGCCCACAGGCCGAGCCTCATAGCCTCCAACATCAATGCCCGGGACCGGGTGCCCCCCTGTCTGTTCACATGTGCCTTGGCCGCCACATTGTCCGTCAGGACAAGCACATGAGAGCCCGAAAGCAGATGATGAAACTGCTTGAGGGCAAGGTAGATAGCCCGGAGCTCCAATAAGTTGATCGGACAGGTTGCTTCCTCCGGGGACCAGCGACCCTGTGCCAGGTGACCTGCGGCATGCGCCCCCCAGCCAAAAAGGCTGGCATCCATAGTGACTATAGTTCTGGGCGGCTGATGGAAGAGAGACCCCTTGGAGATGGCCGGGGACAGCCACCAGGACAGGGATCGCCTGACGGGAGGAGGAACCACCACCTTGACCAGCGAGGACCCCCGGTTGGATTTCTGAAAAGGTAAAAGGAACCATTGAAGTTCCCTGGAGTGCAGGCATGCCCAAGGAGTTATGTCAATGCACGAAACCATCTTTCCCAGAAGCGTAGACAAGAGAGCCAAAGAAACCCTGGGCTCCCGCTGGATCTGAAGGACCATGTCCTTGATACTGTCCTGCCGTTCCTGAGAAAGATAAACCCTGCACTCCAGGGAGTCAATGGTAGTCCCCAAATGGGAAATGGAAGTGGAAGGGAAAAGGTGACTCTTTTTCAAATTAACAGAAAAACTGTGCTGCCGCAACGTGTCAACTGTTACCTGGAGATGCTGCACCGCAAGGTGCAGAGAAGAAGCTTGTACCAAAATATCATCCAGGTAACACTGGACACGCTCGGGCAAGGACCTAAGGTGAGCCTCCAAATCCGCCAGAACTTTAGTAAAGACCCTAGGGGCCGAAGAAAGGCCAAAAGGGAGAGCCCTGTACTGGAAGTGCCTACCTGCATAACAGAAACGGAGGAACTGTCTGAAATTCTTATTAATAAGAATATGCAGGTAGGCTTCCATCAGGTCTAAGGAGGCCAAATAATCACCTCGCCGAACACATCCCAAAATGGACCTCAGGGAATGCATCTTAAACCTGTGGTATGTTATATACAGGTTAAGACGCTTGAGGTCCAAGATAGGGTGCCATTCACCCGAGGGCTTAGGCACCAAAAATAAGACAGAATAAAACCCCGAACCCCGTTGGGATAGGGGGACAAGTTGAATGGCTCTGATGTCCAGCAGGTGCTGGACCGCCACATCCATCAGGGCCCGCTTAGCAGGAACCCTGGAAACAGGACACGGTATAAAGGCCTCAGGGGGAGGAGCAGAAAATTCCAGCTCCAGGCCAGTACGAACCGTAGTCCTAACCCAAGAATCCCGTGTTGTCAGATCCCACATAGCTGAGAATAGAAAGAGCCTACCCCCAATGGGAGGATCAGAAGCATCACTAACGGGATCTACAGAAAGGACGGGAACCACCGCCCCAGAATGGGCGTTTGAAGGACCTCCCCCTAACGGATCTGTCTTGCTGGAAATGCCTAGACCCGTACTGACCTTGGGGCCGGGAAAGGCTGGAGCCCTGGTCAGCTGATCGAAAGGGCTGCCTACCATATGGGGACTGGCGAAAAGCACCCTTCCTAACGAGGGAGGGGAGGACCTTTCTACGATCCCTGGACTCCACAAGAATGGGATCCAAGGAATCACCAAACAGCTGTTGGCCCCAGAGGGGAGCAGACGCCAGCTGCCACTTGTGTCTTGGATCAGCAGACCACTGTCACAGGTGCATTCTGCGGGTGACAGCCGCGGCGGCAATCGCTTTAGAGGCAAACCGGGCGGACCGTAGAGTAGCATCAGCCGCAAACTGAGTCGCCATGATGACCTTGTTGAGGTCTTGTTGGATCCTCAGGTCCGAAGGCGACACCTGCTCCTGGATTTGCCGCAGCCAAATGAGCGATGTTCGAGCAAAAAAGGATGCAGACGAACAAGCCTTAACTGCCCAGGCCACGGCGTGGTGGGCCTTCAGCAAGGCCTGTTCCATGCAGCGCTCCTCCGGCTTCAGGAGCTCCTCTGCCTCCCCGGGCATGGCGTTGGGAGAATGCAACGCCGTCACCGGACCATCCACTGACTGAGGACTCAGCAAGGAAGCCAGGTCAGGAGCAACATTGAAAAACTTCTTATCGAGAGAAGACGGCATAGGCCCCGAAGCCGGCGCTGACCACTGACGTTGAACATTATCAATGAACAATTGCGGAGCCGGGATGATATCAAGTTCCGGCAAATGTTCAGCAAAAAGGGGCTCCTGCAAGGAAGAAGACCCCTCCAATGGCCCAGAAATAGGGTTAGGAAGGCCAGCAGCATTACGAGCCTTGAAAAGCAGAGACTTAAACAAGGCAGGAGGGAAAAGACCCGAGGGTACCGGGTGGTCAGGCAGAAGTCCCTCATCCTCAGACAACGTGAACTCATCCCATTCGCCCTCCTCCAAGGGAGATTCCCCATTGCCATAGCTGGAAGCGGAGAAATCCCGGTCCGGACTGCGCGAGCGGTGGGGAGCTCTAGCAGCGTCCAAAGGCGGCAGGGACCGAGACGAATGGGCAGCATAAGACGGCCCTGGACGAGCCAGATGCTGAAGGCCTGCCAAACCTTGCTGAACAGCCACCGCTATAATGAGCTGCAATGAGGCTGGATCTATAGCCGCCGCTGGAGCCATCGACAATGGGGCCGCAGCGACAGGGGTCCCCGAGTCCAAAGAAACGGCAGCAGCAGAAACAACTGGAACTGAAGAAGCCGCTGATGGCGACACCGCCAGGCCTGCAGAAGCAGTTGCTGATGGCGCTGACGCTGCCTTAGCCATGGGAGCTGCAGCGGAGGAGTACAGTGCCTGACCAACGACCAAGGCACTGGAAGCAGGGCCCGCTGACATAGCCGCAGAAGGGGCCAAGACAGGGTTAGAAAATCCAACTGAGCCCCAAACGTCAGCTGAAATGAGGGACAGGCCCAGATGATCCAGGGCTAATTGATCCCCGTGACTGGCCCCCAGGTAACAGCACGTAGCAAGCGCATGATCCCTGCATTCTCCCACGCTATGACCGGCCCGAGATGGTCAGGATTGGGCCCGGCTCCTCTTGGGACGTGGAGGGGATTGATCCCCAGCTGGATCTGCCCGGGCCGATTTTCGCTGCCTCTTGCCAGGAGGCTTATTGGCCTTCGAGGAGGAGCCGGCCTCAGCCATATGGAAAAACAGGGCTATGTGCCAAATTGCCACAAACTGAGCCCCACACTCGCAAAATGGCCACCGGCACTTCAAAGGCAGACAGGGACACTAAAATGGCCGCCGCTGCGTGAAAGGCAGGCCGGGCCGCCAAATGGCTGCCGCACACAGATGGCGCAAAACTCACTGCTCAGAAGCACCCACCAAGGGCAAGCCCTGAAAAGGTCTAGGCACTTACTGGAACCAGCTGCTATGAAATCCGTGATAAAAAGGGGGAGAGCGATCTGAAGGCGAGCAAGCCCGACCTTCAATCCCACACCCATGCAGCCCAACAGCCCTGAAAGCCCAGAGGCTAATGGGCGTCCCGGAGCAGTCTGAGGGAGCGGAGCACGCTGCCTAACCTTCACAATGCAGCGAAATGGTGAGCCGATCCCCAATAAGGCCGCTCAAGCCGCCTGCAGGCTCCACGCTCCAGATGCGGAAAGACCCGCTCCAAGGCTCCGTAAACAGGGAGGCTGATTAAACAGCCCTCGTAGCCTGAAGGCGCAAGCGCCGATGTCAAAAGGCTACGGAGCTGACAGCTGTCAGCGGCAAGGGGCCAAGCCCCACAAGCCGACCTCCTCCCCTGGTCGCTCGATCCAGCTGACAGGGGAAGGCACACTCACAGTCAATGCTCAAATTCAAATAGACGATGGAAAGAATCCAAATTGTAGAAAGGCAATCAGATGCAAGTAGAAAACACAAACCCACGTCTTTTCTCACTGAGGACTGAGTCTGAACTGGGATAAGATGGCGGACGGAGCAAGAACTTTGATTGACAGACTCAGTCCTCATCCTGATTAGACGAGACAACCCTATCTGAATGCTAGCTCCAACCTCCATGGAGAAAGGGCCAATCCTTTCCCCTTACCTGGTGATGCTAAAAATTGTTCTAAAAATGTTATAGTGAAAACTAAACTCCATTCTATTACAATAGAAATATTGCAGTAATTTTGCAAATCCACCAGCTGAGAGGAAGCATACAAATATTTTTCTTTTCACAAGGGAATCCCCCCCCCCCACACACACACAAGGGAATAAGCAGGCAAAGGAGGATAAGAAACAGCAAAGAAAGTGTGAAAAATCAGAAAAATCACCAGAGACAAGGGGGAAGAGCAACAAAGCTAAAGAAACCATATTTCTGGCAGAATGGAAGCTGTAGCATCAGGCCGTTCCAGATGGAGAAAGCCTCAACAAAGCAGTCATGCAAAAGTGACTCACTCCAAGAAAAGGAGAAGTTGTATTTGGAAGGGTAGCTGAAAAGAAAATACTCCTTCCTTGGTCTCTTTTATTCATCTGAGTGAGCTGTAATTTTGGACTGACGAATCCTGTACTTCTGCATGATTGGGAGACTAAGTGCTCATGGGTGAGAAACACCGGAAATGTTTGTGGGTACCATGTGTGTCATTTTGTTTTAATTCAGGGATGACCTGTCTTTTTAACACAGAAGACAATTGTTACAAGAAACAGTATTCCCTGCTTCATATTTGCCTTAGTTTACTAGAATTCATGCAATGAGGTCATAGGAAGTCATAAATAGATTGGAGAAAAAGAACGGAATTTAGCATTTTCAGAAAATTAAGAGCAGTGAAAGATTATGAAAAGCATGCATAAGTTATATGAAATGAGTTTAAGATTTGTCTTGGCTTATCCAATTTCCAAAGGTTCCCGATGAGGGTAATTTGGCTTCATATATTTCTTCCACTCATGAGAAGCCCTGGTTCTATTAGAAGAGTCTTCATTTTGAAAGCCATGAAATCTTTTGTTAAAGTAGCAGTAAAGTGGTTCTAGATTCCAGGAAAAATAAAAAGGTATACTGAGGGAAGGGAAAAAAAAATATTTACATGAAAGAGTATTTGATTAAAATTGCTTTTGACTATTTGTCCCAAGTTTATTAAATGTGTGCGTGTGTGTGCGCACGCATGCACACTACAACCGACATAAACAATTAATGGATAGATGATAGATTCAGACCAGTATAGTTTTGACCATTAAAAACTATAGCTGATTCTGTTGCAAAGGTGCTTAATACAATTCACAGATTACATTAAAATTCCATTCATTCTGCTTTCCTTGGATGTTTTCAAGCATAAAATACATTGAAATGCAAGTTTCTTAGACACTGTTTTCTAAAATTGAGTTTTGGGAATAGTTTTATTGCTAATGATTATATTCACTACCACAAACAGTAATCAGCATGCATGGAATGGCTACAGGGTATTTTCAAGTAAATAGAAGTATTAAATAAGGATGTTCCCTTCCCCCTCCCCCCTTTTTTGTTTAAGCTCTTTACAGACTTACTAACACAGAGGATTATGAGGAAAAAGAAATTTCAAATATCAAAACAATTTGATATTTTCTTAATATCAAAACAAAATAAAACTTAACAACACCCTTGAGTGGAGCTTGATGATTATATGAATATAAATATGCATTTTTAAAAAAAATTAGAAGTGATCCGTCATTGTGTTCTTCCAGGATAATTTTCAGCTTCCTGTCTAGCCTATAGCCCTAGGAATCTTCCATCCAAATATTAACCAGGCCTGATGTGACTTAACTTCTAAGCCCAAACAAAGATGGGTGGGTGTTGTAATCATGCAAATCTGCTTATAATCTGTTTATTTAATATGCTTATTTTTCTTCAAAACTCTAATTGAATGAAGTTTAAAAAATCAACTGCTGTGACATTCAGCAAGAAAAAGAACCCACATGATAAGATTTTTAAAAAAACTTTATAGTTTTAATTACATTTATCTCTCTCTTTAACTTATATCCGCAAAGTAATTTCTATCCAATAACAAATGTAGAATATGAGATATCTCAAATATTTTTGATAGAAATCTGAAATATGGTTGTTTAAAAAATTGTCTCACTCCCGTAAGTTTCTAACTGTATTTATATGTACTTCTGAAGTATGCAAGGTATGTTTTGCTTTCTTTTTTTTTTTTTGGTTTTTTTTTCTTATTTATTTCAAATGTCACTGCATGACATAAACTTTTAAAACTCCACATCTCTGTAATTATCCACATATTTCAGTGTTTATTCTCCACTTTTTGGGCTTACTTTAATCTAAGCAGCATTGTCCAAAGAGGTTTTTTTTTAAATGAAGAAAAGCTGGAAGAGTTAATAAGGCAACAGACCGAGGGTGCTTTTTAAATGACACAATTCGGAAAATGAGAAATTCTGACCTCTGAGAAGAGACTGGTTCTTTTCACTCTTTCTAATCTCAGATCTTTGCTCAAGAGGATATTCTCATTTGTTTTATCTCATTCCAGTTTTTCAAAGACAGTAAAACAATTTTCACATCAAAGGAATTTATATATCACTTTAGGCCCCACATTTTCTTCAGCATACACCATTTTTTGAAGTATTGCCAATTTTCTGAGAAATTAATTGTTAACCATTATTCTCTCATTTAATATTGCATCTATTTGTTCTTTGCTTCAATAGTTCATTTAGCATATGAAATTTTCTGAAAGGTTTCCTTAGTAACCAGCAAAGCAATTACTCCCTCTACTAATAAGTAAATGAATAACATGTTCTCAAGAAAAAAAAAAGGTTCATGCAGGAATTCTTTAAATTCTCAATATTTTGTTGTTTCCATAAAGAATGCTTATAAATGCAGGTTCATCTAAAAGAATGTATGACATATCTTCTTGCATTTAAGGGTTCGGTGTTATAGCATCTACTTAGACTGTTGTCTTTATTCAGCATTCTAATATATCAGAAATGATTCGCGGCCATTACCTAACTGTATGAGGTTGTAAATAAATTCATAAATGTTACTCTTGATTGGTATTATACTACTATACAGCTACTGACATGGCATTTATGCATGTAGCTGGTATAGAAATAATGACCTTAAAGTGATGTTTATTCATTAGAAGATTTGGATATTTTGATATAAAACAAGCCAGCAAAACCAGTCAGATCAGATTATATAGAATACACACACACACACACACATACACACACACACACACCCCTACATGTACACACACATACAGACACATATACATATATGCCAACTGGATTTGCAAACAGGAACTTAAATGGCATTTGAGGTGAACTTCCATTTGTATCAAGAGTTTCATTGTGTATTTTTTCCTTTTTTTCGGGCTTATCCACATAAGGTAGCCACCATTTCTTGAGGTTGGAATTGGAAATGGAAGGCAATTGACAAATATTTCTTAGAAGTGAAAGCTTACAGTAGTAAATAAATTGTCCAATGGGAGCAGAGGAAGAGTTCAGCATAAGAGCCAGAAATCTGCAATCAATATTTTACAAACTAATGCCAAAGTATTATAGTCCAGACAGAATGTCTTAGAATAAGCTGACCTAACCATAGAACAGATTAGCTTAAATAGTAAGCAACAAGTTATATTCTATACTATATATCTAACTTCTAGCAATTTACATTAAAGTAAAATTTAAATGTGTAGTAATAAATAAATATTTAGCTAGCACAATTTCTTCCTAACAGTTTGTGACATTCCAACCTAAGTATTAGTACCTTTTGTTAATAACTTTATGCATACTTAGAACAAGTTGTTTTTGGCACACATTTCAATGTACTTGAAAGCCATTAGTTTCAACATGTTCTCAGCTGTGAGGTCATTCTGACATACGGATATAACAATCTTGTGTGCTTGTGTGTATATATTAGGAGGATTGAATATCTTGTTCAAATATAATACTTTTTCATAAGAAATGCAGGTTAATTCTGATAGAAACACATTTAGGGAATACCAACTGACCTTGAATGAGCTCAAATTTCTGAAGCAAATAAATTGCATTTTAGTGCAGGGGTGTCAAACTCGCGGCCTGCGGGCTGGATGCGTCACGTGCTGGCCCTGCCCCCGCCCAGTTTAGCGAAAGGGGAAAAAGTCCTGATACATCACGTGATGCAGATGACGCGAGTTTGACACCCCTGTCCTAGTGCATTGTAAGGTACTGAAAACACACATTGGTAATTTCTATTATTTAACTTTCAAAAATCAGAGATGTTGGAACTGGAGTTGACCATGTACTGAATATGAATCAGCAGTGAGACAAGGCTGCCAAAAAAGCCAATGGTAGGTTAGACTGCTTCCATAGAAGTATAAATTCCAAATAAAGGGAAGGAATCATTTCACTGCATTCTGTTTTATTCAGATTTTCTAACACTAAACTGCGAGTAGCACACTTTTAAAAAGAACCATGAGTAGGTGTAAGGAAGGATAAAAACAATGAGAAAAAGGGACTGGGAACTAAGACTTACAGGTAAAGAAAGAGAGGAAACTTACCATGTTTAATTTAGCAGAAAAACAGTTCGAAGGACATGAATGCTTTTCCTGAAGGGGCATCACAGAGAAGAGAGCCAAAACCTATTTCCTCCAAACCCAAAGTCCAGGGTAAAGAAGAACAGTCTTAAGTTACAGAAAGACAGACTCCAGTTTAATGTTTGGAAGGCGTAAGGGAATAAAAGCAGATCAAAGAAGGTACTACTGTGCATTTATTTCCCTACAGAATCTAGACTGCCATCTCTGGAGTTATAATTTGGATTTCTGCACTGTGCTGGGATATGACTCAGTTGCCCCTTTCAAGTTTGTGAGTCACTTAAAACCATTTGCTTAGTTATTCTTAGTATTGCAACTATTTTTACCTGCAAGCATGATTGTTGTTCATTCTAGTTGTGTGTGTGTGTGTGTGTGTGTTTTATGGAGAGCTTTCTCATTTTCTGAAGAATTGAAAGCTTGAATGCTCTTTTTACTTAAAAAAGAATGAGTTCATTTAATTATCTGCAGTTTGTTATACATAAGAAGAAAGAATCCATGAGGCTCAGATGGATTATAATGAAGGAGCTGTGAAAAAAAGATTGAATCAGTTTCCAGTTATTTTAACATATGCCAGCCTTATGTTCTGATGGCTGTGAGTAAACCCTCTCCATGATCCTACTTTGATTGCTCTATTCCTTGACAATTGAACCAATTATTTATACAAATACTACTTTATTGTAAAAAAAAACACCAAGTGTACCTATGTATGTTGACCTAAGAAAAAGAAAATTGAAATGGAGTATCTTAATTTAGATGACAACAAAGGAATGTTGTTAAAACAAACAAACAAACAAACAAACGAAGTGGGGGAAGAAACTCTCAAAATTAGTCTAGACACAATGTCACAATGTAGTTCAAAATCAGTTCAAAATGGAAACTGTTATGTGCCTACAGTAGCTATTGGAAGGAACTATGCCTTTCATGTTTTATCTAGTTTTCTATAACATACAGTAGAAAATACTTTATTTTACAATTCATGATATATCTCTTCTTAAAAAAAAACCAGGAAATTTTACAACCTGTAGATGAAATCTACATTCTGAGGAATTAGTTCTTTCCAATTATCAGGTTCCTGATTAGGATTTGGCAGTAAATTGGAGAATTTCTGACATTTCACAGCTTACCTCATCTCCTCATGTAGACTTTGCAGGCACAGACACAGACACAGACACAGACACAGACACAGATATAGATATAGACACAGACATAAACCAGCTATAGGAAAATGTTTATTGCAGACAAAAACAAAGCAATTATGTTGGTCCACTACAAGTTAGATGCAAATGACTCTTACACCTTATGGCTTCTTTTTCCCACCCTTCACAAAAATTACTGCAATCTGATTGAATGGTACTGATTTATTTTATTTTATTATTTTATTTTATTATTTTATTTTATTTTATTATTTTATTTTATTTTATTTTATTTCCACCACCGAGATCTCCCCGCTCTCCCCACACGTCCCTCTTCCGCTCTCTCAAGGTTGACTCAGCCTTCCATCCTTCCGCGGTGGGTAAAATGAGGATCCAATAGTAATATGCTGACTCTGTAAACTGCTTAGAGAGGGCTGTAAAGCAGTGTAAAGTGGTATATAAGTTTTGCAAATTGCTATTGCTATTTGCAAAAGAGCTATGAGTTTCATTGGAGGTTGAAATGGGAAGATCTGTTGTGATTGTGAGTCCAGTAAGCTTCTCCTTTTGGATCATCCCACAACACAGAGATTTGTAGTGCTGGAGCTGTCAAGAGTTGAGATAGACTGCAGCCATCTGGGATACGTCCCCGCAGTAAAGCTCGCACGGAGTGAAGAACACCTGCAGGAAAATTATATCTCATTAGTATTGTGGAAAAGCTCATATTTCATATCCTGGTATCAAAACTCACCATCTAGCAATAAAATGGGCAGATGTGTATTTTATTTTATTATTTTTATTTTATTATTTTATTTTATTTATTTACCTAGTAAACTAATAATTTCTATTTAATAGATTTATGTTGCTCCCTATCTCATATACGTGACTCTGGGTAATAATTAAAATAGCACTAAAAACAGAATTTAGAAAACATCCCAAAATTACAGGCTTAAGTAACTTAAAAATAACAAATGACAATACTGTTTTTCTTCCTACACTGTATGATATTCATGGCACTGACAGGATAGAAATTGAAGATAGGTGGTCTTTGTGTTTTTAGAACTGGAAGGGGTGGGGAGACATAACCACAACTTGTTAGCTTTTTAGTTTATAGTTTAAAGGGTCATTAAGCCTTTAAACTATAAATTATATTTGCTAGTTTATTGTATTTTCTCTAGGTCATGGATGGTGTTGGAAACATTTGGCTATTAGTTATAATAGAAATCAGATTAATATCTGATATGTTTTATCAACAAAAGAATTGACTGGAAGTCAAGATAGGTTGGAGAACAAGTCTGAATCGCAGCAAGATGAGGGGAAGAGATAACTAAATAGTGAAGGAAAGAATAACAGATAAGCCAGTATTGACATACTGTGAATATGATGAAAATTTACCAATAGCAAATTGTTTGGGGAAGGCTTATCTTCAAAGCATCTATATTTTTCAGCAATTATAATCTATTCTGCATTTTTACACATTTTTACATAAAAATGTGTAAAATCTTCTGTTTATTGGAATCTTTAGTTCCAATAAATGTAAATTTACTCTTTTCCTATCTACTTCTCCCTACTACCATTTCACAGGTGGTTATTTCACTCTTGCTGCGAAAACCAATGGAGTTACTGCAGATTCAAAAAGTGGATTCTTGCTGTACAACACTGACATGGTAGAGCGATTGCGTTCGTGGAAAAGGAAAAACATACTTCTAAAGCATTTTTAAAGACTTCCTAAATAAATTTTGAATACAGATTTTCCAAACCAGTGTTAGGTACAATTAGCAAGAAGAATGCATAAAACATGAGGGAGAAAATAAATGTTAACTCAGCTTGCCTCATCAGAGATGCAACTCATAATTTATTTTGCAGAAATCCCAGAAGAACCTGCTCCCTTTGGAATACTTGCAAACCTATAAAATCCCCAAAACAGAGAATGGTTCTGAGCAGGCAACAGCATATTAAGAATGCAGTGTGAGTCAGATTTGAACCAGTGCTTTTTTCAGAATTTTGAGAGACTAGAAACAGAAGCTGGTATTGCAACTAAATGAAACTTGTGATTTGAAGAGATGAAAGGACTATGAAAGATGTCATATGCCACCTGCAGAGAGATCTAGTTAGAGCAGAGGTTCTGATAGCTGTTTCCCATAATGGAATGTTATGATCACATAAACCTGACATCATAACAGATGGTGTTGATACTAAAACCAGAATAGTGTTATTCTATGGATTGAAACATGAGAGGCAATAACTGAGGTACAAAACATTGTTAGCATAGTGGTAACAAAATGTAACATTAAAGCCTGATAGGAAAACAAGTGACAAACTGAGATATGAAACAAAGAAGGAGGAGGTAATTATACTTTAATTTTGTCTACATTTGAAGCTGTATTATTTTTCTTTTGGTGGCATTAATACTACCTACAATTTAGAATCATGGAGTACCTAAAATGATAGACTGAGTTATAAATAACCTTGGGATACTTTTTCCTTGGCAATGATGGATGTTGTGTCTTGAATTGCAGAAATTAAGGAAGAACTTACAGATCTTACAATATGCAGGCAAATTGTGTCTTAGACAGAGATATGAGTAATTTTAGCCTTCTTTATTACTGTTAAATGTTGTTTTCTGAGTGCTTCAATCAAAGCCAAAGAAAAGTAAATAAGAAGGTGCTGAATCCTTTCCTTGCTACATTTAAAAAATAATAATAAATCTCTCTTAAAATATTTAGGGGAAAATATTTTCTCCTGCAGAACCACAACTTGAAAATAGTTACAGATGCATTGTGTGAACCACCCAAGAGGCTGATGTGACACCCAACACCATAATAATAGTCTACACATCTAGGTTACAGTATAATTAGTTAAGTCCAAGTGCATTTCAGGAAGGAAATCCAGAACTAGAACATTCCCAAAAAACGATTTTCCAGATTTGGGCTGAAGATTTTCTTTTAGATTAAAAAAAAATACAGTTTGAAAAAGACAATGACATCCACATCAAATTGAGATGATGCAAAGTAATGATAGGTAGGGAATGATGTAATTACATACATTGCAATTACATAATTGTGTCAGAATATGATTGCAACATCAGGGAGAGATTCAACCTGGAAATAAGAAGAAATTTTCTGACAAAACAATCAACCAATGGAACAGCTTGCCTTCAGAAGTTGTGGGTGCTTCATCACTGGAAGCTTTCAAGAAGAGACTGGACAGCCATCTATCAAAATGGTATAGGATCTCCTGCTTGAACAGGGGGTTGGACTAGATGATCTACAAGGTCCCTTTCAACTCTGTTATTCTGTTTCTAAGTAGAGGCTGGTGGTAAATCAG
>QLTV01003401.1:18249-33166 GCA_003457575.1 Thermophis baileyi
CTAGTGAGCTGTCTGTAATTAATTACGAAAAAGATCTTGGAATCACAGTGAAAATGTCAACTCATGTGTAGCAGCTATAAAAAGTCATTCATGCTAAGGATCATTTGGAAAGGGCATGAAAGTACTAAACTGCCAACAATAAAAAGTTCCCATTCAAATTTTTGACATGTCCATATTTGGAATACTATGTACAGTCCTGATCATATTTTTAAAAGGATATATTAGAACTGGGAAAAGTGCAAAAGAAGGCAAATAAAAGGATCAGGAGCTTGAACACCTCTGCTGTACTAAAAGGCTAGAACATGAGGATCTCTTTACTGGCACAACTTTACGAATCAGAATATACGTGCAGAGAGAAATAACAACATTTGAACTATTATCATAAAGATTTCTTGAATATATCTATTTAAAAATGGGCAAAAAAATCAAAATCTCTAATATGAAATGACCTTTAGATAGGAAGCCTAAATACTTTACATGGTTATATTATAAATAAAAAATGAAAGGGCTTAGAGTCTGTATGCAAATCAAAAGAGAAAGAGAAAAAGAAGTGGGGATAAACTGCAGGAATTGGAAGTGTTAACATCCCTGAGAATATCATTCAATGGATGAGAGGTGGGTGAGGTGATATC
The DNA here is from genome assembly GCA_003457575.1 of Thermophis baileyi. NCBI lineage: Eukaryota > Metazoa > Chordata > Lepidosauria > Squamata > Dipsadidae > Thermophis > Thermophis baileyi. The sequence goes on from QLTV01003401.1 coordinate 18,882, forward strand.
AGACACAATATAAAAGTTCATGGGAAGATTTGGGGGAAAAAAGGAATGGAGATTGAACAGTTAAGAAATAGAAGGCAACTGGTAATTTATCTCATAAATGGCAGTTTAGCCACTACTGGCCAATAAGTAGAGAAAATGCAATAAAGCCAATGCAGAAATAGATAATTAATGCTCTTTAAAATATGACAAGCGGGACATGAGATGTATATAATCATGTGTCTCATGGAGAAAGTGGACATGGAGAAGTTTTTTAAATACTAGGACCATCATCTAGTATCATCTAATGGGGGAGGGAACCCTCGAAAGAGATTTAAAACAGAAAAAGAAAGCAGTTCTTCGCCCAACACATAATCAGTAGACTAAATTACAATAAAATGTGGAAATTACTACTTATAGGACTTAAAAACAATGGATCTTTATAGCATAATGGAAAGGCTGAGTCCTTTTACCATGTGATGACATGATAGGATTCCATGCCTGTTGCGGAGATAAATAATTAGAGGTGAAATGAATCTTGTTTCCCTGCCCTCAATCCTCATGAATAAGACCGGAGTCCAGGAAAGAATAAAAGTAATATATTTCATAACAAAAATAAGAACACCTAAGTCTGTGTCTACATGAGAACTTCATATCAGTATACAGTGTCATTTCAGAATAAGAGTCCTGCTGACAAATTAAAATGAACGTAGTGACAATGCCACGTAGGAGAATGCATCAGTATTATTGCTTGGGTGTCTAACTTTTTCCTTGTCAGTTCAGCAGTGTTCATGCTTATTAGACACCTTTTTATATTTTAGAGCTAAAGAAAGAATCAAAGGGGAATAAATTGGGTGCTTGTGCTTGTGTTTGTGTGTGTGTTTGGGTCTAGGTAGATAGTCCAAATGGCTCTGCTAATGGACAAAAATATGGTGCAGCTGGGGGAGGAGGGGAACAAATATTCATTTCCATAGCATGCTTGTGACAGTGGCATACAAACCTGAACCAAGCTTGACAAGGCCATTCCAGTTGGGGGTGCTCTATGTGCTTTTTTTTTTTTTGGTACTAAAAAAGGACTGTATTGAGACACTATATGGACTCATTTCATTATTTTTCTTTGAATATGTAGAATTACTCTTTGTAGAAACATAGTCTTCCTTCCCAAGCAAGCCATCAGCAATCTGTGCAAAGAACCTTAGGAAACCTTCTAGAATCTAAAATTCCCCACAGCTCCACAATTCTTCCTTAATGCAGAAAAATAACAAGTAAATAACAAGTAGTGAAGTGGGCTTCAACTTCCTCCTCTTCGTTACTTTATGTACCATCAGAGAATATTATTGAAAAAGGGAAGGGGTGGAAGTACATTGTTAAAGAGAGAAAATTTGAAGGCCAAGTCTCCCCACCACCAAATACTTCAATGTGAAAAAGAAATGTTTTTCTCTACTAAAAATATTCAGCTCTGCTGAAGGCATGTTTTGTGCTTTGGGGCATTTCTACTTGTATATTTTCCCCCCTCTCTTGGGCTAGGCATATAATCGTTATAACATCTACGTCTGTTGTGTAGCAACATAATTCTGGACACAGAAGAATATAAATGTAGGATAATTCTTTTAGAATTTTCTTCTGCTGTCTTTGATTCATCTGAGGAAAAGAAGGAAATAGATTTAAAGGATTTTTACATGCTGAGGTCCCCATTGCAAGCGTTTCAGGATTTTGTAAACACTTGACACAAAACTATGATTCATAACATTTCATTTCATACAAGGGAAAATGTCTGGGGTGACAGAATTAAAGTTAATTGGGGCCAATATATAGAAAAAAGTTTAAGTAATTCCTACACTTTTTAAAAAAAACCAGCAGAAATGAAAATGAGAAAAGAAAGAGAACTTTAAATTTTTGATGTTATCAACAGCATTAACTTGGACTGTTTTATATATAAAACATTCATATATAATATATTCATTTATATCCATACAGTACATAAATATACTACCATGTTTCCCCGAAAATAAGATCCTTTCTTATATTTTTTTGAACCCTGAAATAAGCGCTTGGCGTTATTGCCATGCACTGAAAAGCCCGATTGGGCTTATTATCAGGGGATGTCTTATTTTGGGGGAAACAGGGTATGCAGTAAAATAACTTTCTTAACAGATTAATACAGTATCGTCTCAGCCTTTTGAATAAAATTAAATACAGTATTTGTTCTAATCAGTTTAATATTTAATATGCTCTCTATTTGAAGACTATATAAAGCAGTTTTCATAATAGATTAATATAACTGACTAAAGTGAAAATCAAACTGTTTAAGAGATTGCATAGGTTGTAGAATAAGTATTGTCTTAAAGAAGACTATGATTGATCTATTGCTCTGTCGCTCTGACTAATCCAGATTGTATTTGTAGTGTTTCTTGTGAAATGTCCTTTCTGATAAATATATTAAATATCCCTCTGAGAACTATTTCCTGGTGTTTTAAAACACTAATTCCAGAATATCTTCTTATTTTTACGTGCTGCATGTTCAGTGTGAATTGGTCGTTTTAAATGGGTATTAATAATATAGTAAGCAAACATCCATATTTGTAAACCAATATTTAAGGCCTGGATTAGCCATTTGCAGACTGTACATGTTTATTTTAACTTTGTAGTAAACTGGCTTGAAAAGGGGCTCTAAATTTTTAGTAAAAGAAAACGTTCTAGAATATACAGTGTAAAGCTGTTTTTTTGCCATTTTGTCCCTAACTTTGTGTATGTTATTATTTTATTATTATTATTATTATTTATTAAATTTGTATGCTGCCCAACTCCCAAGGGACTCTGGGCGGCTCACAACAATATAAAAAACTATTAAAAGAAAATGTTTGTTAATGAGCATGACTCCAGCTTTGAGTTGTGTGCATGTATAGAAGAGATGATGGAGGTATCAAAACAAGTACTGTAAGCTTCTTTTTGTTCCCCCCTTCTTATCTCAAGAGGGCCTTGAAGAGAATTATTTTTCATTGTCAAGTCCTAAACAAACATTCAGCTGTTATTGAAAACACTACAAATCTACTACAAAAGATTAAACCAAGACTATTTTTCAAACTTCAGGTGATTATCTGCAAAATTTTGACACCAAAGTCTTTTTTTTTTCCTTCTTAAATGATTAACAGTAACAGCAGTTATTTGGAAAATAAATGTTTGGCTTCAGAAATCTAGCTTCTTTGGAAAATAGAAATATTGTATTTTGTTTCTCTTCATTTCTCCTCATAATAAGGTTCATACATTTTTCATGAGAACTGAATATAGATAAATGTCTGCATCTAAGCACAAATGGGATATAAGAATCTGTTTTAAATCTGGAGCAATAGTCCTTTGACTCTGTAACATAGCATTGCAATATATCAGAAGCAAATTATACAAGTTTCTTGCCTCAAAATACACTCTCTCTATTCTCATAATGAAAACAACATTGAAAAATATGAAATGTAAATGAAAGTGTGGAATTGCTATGCTATTGCATAGCATTTTTTTCTTGAAATGTATGTTTCCATAGTGCAGAAAAAGGTGTTACTATACTGCAATAGATCTGCAATAGATCTGCAAGTTTTAATTATTAAAAATATTCTCCTTATAATGAATCACTTTAGAAACAAAGGATTTATGTTTTTATAGTCTCATAATAAAAGGGGTATATATCAGTTACTCTAGACAAAAGAAATATTTTTGAGAAAAAACCTATACAATTTCTCTCTAGCTCTATGATAGTGGGAAGGAAAATGATCCTTAGAACATAGAATAATGGAGTTGGAAGGAACCTTGGAAGTCTTCTAGTCCAACCCCCTTCTTGAGCAGGAGAACTTATACCTTTCTGGACAAATAGCTGTCCAGTCTGTTCTTGAAAATCTCCAGTGATGAGGCACCCATAACTTCTGGAGGGAAGTCATTACACAGATTAATTGTGTAATGGAAATTTCTCCTTAGTTCTAGGTTGGGTCTCTCTTTAATGATCTTCCACCTGTTACTTCTTGTCCTGCCCTTAAGTCAGGAGTGGGCTGCTGGGGGTTCTCAGGGGTTTGAGAGAACCTCTAGCTAAGATTCTGTGCAGTCCGGAGAACCCCAAATCTCACTCCTGGCTGGACCCACCCACCCCACCCTCCCTGCCCCTCCCCTCCCAGGAGTCTCCACATGGCCCATTTTGGTTGCCAGGTAAGTGCAGGCATGTGGGGAGGCTCGGGGAGGGCGAAAAACGGGCCTACCGGAAGTTCAAGAAGGCCTCTGGAGCCTGGGGAGGCCGTTTTCGCCCTCTTGGAGGCTCGAGGAAAGCCTCCAGAGCCCGGGGAGGGCAAAAACGCCCCCCCCCACCGTGGTGCAGGAGACCGACTAGGCCACGCTCACCATGGCCATGCCCACCCAACAACCGGGCAGAGAACCCCTTGCTAAAATTTTTGAAGCCCACCCCTGCCTTAAGTGCTTTGGAGATTAGGTTGATCCTGTTCTTCTCTGTGACAGCCCCTCAAGTACTGGAAGACCACTATCATATCACCCTAGTCCTTCTCTTCATTAGACTAGATTTACCTAGTTCCCTCAATTGTTCATCATATAGTTTAGCCTCCAGACCCCTTATCATCTTTGTTGCTCTTTTCTGCACTCTTTCTCAACATCTTTGTACCATGGTACCCTGAATTGGATGAAGTATTCCAAAAGTGGTTTCATTAGTGCACTATAATGTGTACTATTACTTCATTGATTTTGAAACTATCCCTCTGTTGATGCAGCCTAGGACTGCATTAGCTTTTTTGGCACCTGCGGCACACTGCTGATTCATACTTAAATGGTGGTCTACTAGGATACTTAGATCTCTCTCATGAAGATCTTAAGGAGTACAGAGTGAATTGGTAATGTATAGAAGGAACAAAAGGCAATCTGAAACTTTTCTGTAGTTAAACATCTTTATTTTCAGGCTGCATTTTCCTGGAACATCTTTTTACCAGTCCTCTGTTTCATGGCTTCATTAAGTCAACTACTTTTTGTCAAACTCATATTTCTTGTACTTGGAGTTCATTTATTTCTGCTGACCAACTGACTCATGTTCCTGATATTACATGTGGGCCAAAAGGTCTAAAGGGACAGGATAGGTAGTATTTTCAGTTTTTTAACATATCATTCATTAGAGAGCAGATCTCTGATGGAGCATTTTTGGTTCTGCAATTTAGAAATGTAATCTACGAAACTATTCTTCATATCACTGATTTACTAGCATGGAGTCTTTTCAATCTTTTATCAATGCTGCTGCAAATATTTCCTATATGAACTGAGCCTACAGAATGCTTGATAAATCTAAAATATATTTGGGGCACGATAAAAAAAAGCCAACTCCTAGATAACATTGAGATCAATTTCAGTTTGTGTTGAATTCTATACTCCCTTATGCTCAAGATAGGAAGCTGAAACAAAATATTTTTGAGGAGGAATAGTTTAGTTGTAGAGAAAAAGAGTCTGCATTCCGAAGATGACAAAAGCAGTCTCTAGCATACCCACAGATATATGTAGTTGTTAATACATTTATGACCCATCTTTTCTATAGTAAATAAAGTTTCCCAAGTCGCATTCAGAAATTGGTTAGATTACATGCATCACCTTGGTAAAGTGATGCACATCATTTTTCAATAGGTGAACATTTTATTTATTTATTTATTTATTTCAGCATGTATTAGATAACAGAATTAAGTATAAACATGATTATGAATACATGAAATGGATATGAATAAAAAGGAATATTAGGACAGGGATGGTATTCTGTTGCGAGCAGAGGAGTGGAGAAATATATAATAAAAGTCCAAATATTTCTTATAACCAAGACTCAATGACTACATTGATTCTACTACACAGTGTTGAGGATTTATTGATAGCAGTGGTTTGATGGTATATTGGAAAAAGATCTATAGGAATTCCGGACTCATAGATTGTACATTTTAGTTGATCAGGAAAAGAAAGAGAATAGTAGATAATGTTGGTATTCTTTGTTATTTTGAAGATTGATTTAAGTGCCCGTATGTGTTGCACAATAATTCTCATACTCTGCTATTCAAGTAAGTCTTTGCTATAAGTAACTCAGTTTCATTACTGTTGCCCAACTTGTCATTTTTCTTTTGATGTCCTGTGGCTCATGCTCACATTTTGGGTAGAAGAAAATGTTGTGTGTTTAGTTTACTCCTGCACAATATAATAAGGCATGGATTAAATATATGATAATGGTTTTGAAACTAAAGAGGATGTGTGAAAATTATATATCTTTCTCCTCTCCATTTTCCCTCAAAACAGAAATCTCTCTGTCTCTAGTTGGGTATACTTTACCTACAGGTATCTGGAGCCAGAAACCTAAAAATGAATTTATTTTAACAACTTGGTCAGAATTATGTATTAGGTAAGGATTACCCAGTATGCACTATACCTATTGGGAATTTCATATGAAATCCCCAATAGGTAAAATTATGATGAGATGCAGATAGCACTCTGAATTACCTTTGAATTGAAATGCTGGAGAAAATTGTTGTGAATATCTTGCATCATAAGAAGAACAAATATTTATTTATTTATTTATTTATTTATTTATTTATTTATTTATATTTCGTCAAGCATGTATTAGATAACAGATATAAGTATAAACATAACTATGAATACATGAAATGGATATGAATAAAAGGGAACATTAGGACAGGGACGGTAGGCACGCTGGTGCGCTTATGCACGTCCCTTAAAGACCTCTTAGGAATCGGGTGAGGTCGACAGTAGACAGTCTAAGGGTAAAGTTTTGGGGGTTTGGGGAAGAAACCACAGAGTCAGGTAGTGCATTTCAGGCATTAATGACTCTGTTACTGAAGTAGTATATTCTGCAATCAAGTTTGGCACGGTTTACCATAAGTTTGTATCTATTATGTGCTCATGTATTGTTGTGGTTGAAGCTGAAGTATTCATTGACAGGTAGGACATTGTAGCACATAATTTTGTGTGCTACATTTAGGTTAGATTGAAGGCAGCGTAGTTCTAAATCTTCTAGGCCCAAAATTTCAAGTCTGGTGGCATAAGGTTGTTTCTATTGCGAACAGAGGAGTGGAGGACTCTTCTCGTGAAATATCTCTGGACATTCTCAAGTGTATTAATGTCCTATATGTAGTGCGGGTTCCAGACTGATGAGCTGTATGCGAGAACTGGTCTAGCAAAGTATGCCCTAGTTTGCAGTTCAATATTACAGAAGAAGCTACACAAGATTTGGTTAACAACTTTTAATGCTTTTTTGGCAATGCTGTTACAGTGAGATCTGGCACTTAGATCATTAGAAATGAGTACTCCAAGGTCCTTGACAGAATGAGGGTCATTTACAAGGTCGTATCCGCCCAGCTTGTATTTTGTGTTTTGATTTTTTTTTTTTTGCCAATGTGTAAGACAGAGCATTTGTTGGTTGAGATTTGGAGTTGTCAATTGCCAAGATAGTATCTTTCTAAATTTCTAAATTTCTAAATAAATGATATTTCGTATCATTCAATACTAAATGAAGGAAACCCAGACTCCTCACTATAGGCACTAATAGTCAAGCTAAAGCTTAAATATTTTGGACATCTACATATCCACATATCCAACTACAGTGAGTAGACAAGTCATTGTAAAAGAACATTGAAGACTATTGGAAAGATGATTAGCAGAAGACAATGTGGCAAGACTAGTGATGGCACAAACATTTCTTACAAGTGTTTAATGAAGGAGTTATTGAAAAACAATCCTGGTGAAATGAAATTTATTTGGTTGCAAAGTGTCAGAACCAACTAAACAACAAGAAAACAAACAAAAAAATCACATCACTGAGCCCTCTATGGCACAACCAGCACAAGCTATGAAAAGGATAATACTACCATATATCAAAAACTTATTAGAAACAACCAACCAGCTATTACAACTATATAGCATAACTGTAGCACACAAACCAATTAAAGCTCTCCAAATCATCTTAAGCAAACCAAAAGATCCAGTAGCCCAAGAAAAAAAAATAGGGGTCATAGTAAACATAGTAACAGTCACTATATAGGATAGACATACAGAAAACTAGCAGAATCCATACATGAACACCAGCTAGCAGTCAGAAGACACAATCAAAAATACTTAATCTCACAACAGTGGACAGATCAATCATAGATTCAGCTCACAAACTGGGAGCATCCTAGACCAAGTCAAATTCAAAAATTCTAGGGACTTCCTGGAAGCTTGACATTCAGACAAATCAGCCATCAATAGACACACAGAGATGAACTGTATTTACAAATCATTCAAAAATATAAAATTAAAAAACCTAAGAAGGAAACAAAAAGACCAGAACACATCCTCTCCCACCAACACCCAGGTAAGCAAGAATCAGATAAACAATCAGGCTGAAAACAATACTCTAATCAAGGAACTGCCAAGGATAAAATCACACCCTCACCCCAAACTGGCAGGGCAAACTTTTGTATATAGACAGGGAGCAAACCTCACACTTACACTGATGATTTTATTTAATTGGGTAGTGAAATATCTGGAAACAAATAATACAATTCAACCCTGAGCTGCATATATTCACTTCTGTTGAAAATCAAAACCAATTGTTCTATGAAAAAGATACGAGGCAAAAGCAATTAAACTTTAAATACCAAGGAAAAGTAAATAAACGCCATGCAAACTTATACAAGATTACTCCCATTTAGTCATGTTAACATTAGTTTGAAAGTGATTGTTTCCGTAAGTAATCAACAGCAGCAATTACTAATTATTTGTGGCGTACCAATATTGGCAGGTATATTGCTGGATCCTTGGTGTCCTCTGAGCTTACTTGTTTTCCTGCAGACATTTCATTACCAGACTAGGTAATGAAACATTTGCAGGAAAACAACCAAGCTCAGAGGACCCAACACCGTATTCCCAAGATACATACATTCTCTATTTTTAGATATATTGTTGCATAAGCCTACATAAACTAGAGTCCACAGCTTTTATGTACAATGTGTAACGTCTCTGTAAATTGGATAAAAAAAACCCATGTGTTAGTTTCTAAGCCTTAGATAATCACTGAATAAAAACTACTATATGGCAAACCATCATCTGCATGGCACATTTGTGATGGTAAAATTTCCCATATCTCTTCTTTTGCATTTCTAACTACATACAATAGAAATAAAATGGGTAATTTATTATAAGGTGATTAATTATGTTGTATTTTCATTACATTCCTATTTTGGCACAACACTAACATTATTATAGATTTCTTTTTTAATTTGTTGCAATTTTCAGAACTCCTATGTGCCTCTTTGTACCGGAACTAAAAGGGTTAAAAGAATGGCAGAAGCGAACAAACTGTTCCCATGGCAACTTTATTTTGGCACTGAAGCTTCCAAGCAAATGACAATCCTAGTGGATGTTTAAAGAGCAAGATCTCATATGTCTGTCTGAGATGCTTTCCAATTTTTGAATACTGTCTGGAGAAGACTTCCTTTTAGAATGCTGTAGCCTGTTCAGTTCATTTTCATGAGCGGAGAAAATGCTGTTGTCTATTCAATTCAGGTTATCCTATACAGAGTTGATTTAAAAAAAAAAATAAGCCTTGTTACATGTGTATTGGCTGAACAAACCAAACAATACTGTGGTTCTAACTTTATGCAAAAACTAGAATTATATGAATTGTAAAATCTTTTCAAAATTTAAAATGAATGTAATATGACCAGAATATAATCTATACTTGTGAGTTTCTTGTGAAGCTGTAATTTTGCACAGGTGCTGGCTAATAATATGAAAAATAGAAAAAATAGACATATTCTAAAGTTTCAGCTTCATTCTTCCTACATTCAACAATGCACTACAAATTTATAGCTTTAACTGGGCACAGCTTTTGAAAAGTGAGGCAACACTTCCCCTTTGTGGCAGAGCAGGAAAAATCCAATCGCATAGTGCAACATAGGAAATACATCATAGACTCTGTTTGCTAGCAGGAGCACGTTCTATTTGAGGCCAAATAGAGCAACTAAAAGAATCAAGACAAATCTAATCAATTCTCTAATTTCCCCCTACCTGGGTCCAGATAATTATGTTCTTTTTAGTTTGAAATTATAATAGAACTAGTAGCATGGTTAAAGTGTTCAATCAAGGACCAGAGAAACTCAAGAACAAATCCACTTTTAGCCATAGAAACTCTTTAGGTGTCTTTAGACAAGTCACTAGCTCTCAGCCCAATCTCCCTCTTTTGACTGATGTTGTGTGGATAAAATGAAAGGATACCTATATACAAGTTTCTCTGAGCATCTATAGAAAAAGTGGATATAAATCTGACATGGAAATAAAGTAGATGCTACCTTTATAATTTGATGTTGTAGAAACCCCCAAACATTTTTGATTAGAAGGAACTTCCAAGTCAGTCTGAATAACAAAGATATAAACGTCTGTTAATAGCAATAGCAATAGCAATAGCACTTAGACTTATATACCGCTTTACAGTGCTTTACAGCCATCTCTAAGCGGTTCACAGAGTCAGCATATTGCCCCCAACAATCTGGGTCCTCATTTTACCCACCTCGGAAGGATGGAAGGCTGAGTCAACCTTGAGCTGGTGAGACTTGAACTGCTGAACTGCAGCTAGCAGTCAGCTGAAGTAGCCTGCAGTACTGCACTCTAACCACTGCGCCACCTCGGCTCTTTAAGGCCATAAACAGACTTTGTGGTATTAAGCAGGGATTGTGATACAATTTGGTATTTATTAAAAGCTGTCCCTATCCTTGGTATGAGAACTTTTATTATGTTTCTTATAATATGTTAAGTTCCTTTTGGTTCCAGATCAGAGTTGAGTCCAAACTGATCTTAATGAAGTCTCTTGTGTTATGTCTTGTGTTCACCTCGTGACATTGCTTGATCATCAAAAGAAAGAAAACATTAGTGCTATAATAAAATTCAACAGACAACAATCCATACGAATAACACCATTTGCACTCACTCACTGTAGCCATAAGTTTTCCTGTCAAAGTCTGGGCTTTGAAATTCTGGTTTTCCTTTTTTTAAGGTGAAGCTTTATGATGCTAATTCATGGACTGATTGTTTCTGGATCACAGATATGAGCCCATATTTTATTGGCTGTCAAAATACTGTCAATAATTTCCTCAATCTCATAACATGCCTATTTCAACTCTTGAAACTTTAATCTCTGCCTCAGCATGTGAGGTGCCCATCTTGGGCAAACTTTCCAATACTAAAGAACATTGATAATGTGACCCACAGCTTCCTATGAAGTGTCAAGCTAGACAACAGTTTCCCTTTGTGTAATCCACTGATTGTCTTTAATCAATTCATCAACCTTTTTCTCATCTGAAACTCATTGGTTGCTGCCACAGGTAGTCCACTTTATGTTTGATCACACAAATGATTTCTTCCCACCTTAACATTTTTTGCCTCAGCAACACACAGAACTCACATCAACACAGTAATCACTATAAACAACCTGAATTTGTTGGTAAATCTTAACTGGAGACACTCCATTAGCAGTCAAAAATAGAATTACACTATGTTGCTTAAAATATGCTAATGAGTACTTATTGCACTTTTCTATCTCATGAGCAAGAGAAACACAACTTTTTCTAACAGCTACTTCCTGCTGTGAACTGAAAGAACAGATGCTATAGAATGCATCACAGCTTCTGGTGCATCATCTGTTGTCAATTTATAACACTGAAGACATTGCCTTTCATTCAACCATAACTGTTAGTGCTATGCACTAACTACCCAGCAATTTCCTAAACATTTGTTTCCTCTGTGATAGTCCTTTTTCTTTTTTAACAATATTCTCACAGTGTTCTCACGTTAGGTAGAGTGATAATTCTGAGGTCTCTTTGGCTCTTCACACTTTTCTAACAAATATAAGTGGAAGGACTTTCTGCATGGTATTTTTCTCTTGAGATTTAATGTTGGAAAGGCAAGGAAATTGCAGACTGATGGAGAAGAGATGGAGAAATTATTGCATATACAAAAAGGCATCAGCATTGGTCGCCTCATTATTAAATGAGGGAAAAATACTGCACACTTTTGAATTAAATTTGGAGAGCAACTTTAATCTAAAAACATGAATGGGAATAGTAGAGAAAAATGGGGACTTTTAAATGCATAACACAAATATTTATTTCCAAACCAGCACCCTATTTATAGACTGATGGAAGAAAACTTGTCTACACTTGCTTAATTTCTGCAAGTTTACTTTATCATATAATTTCATATAAGTTTTTTTCCCAAGACAAATTTAACTTTTGTATTTGATGCAGATGTAGATCTAGTTTGTTTTAAGGTACTAGTAGGAGGGGTACTTTTCAAATACTGGGACAGACAAGCTGTTTCAGCAGTACAAGTCTATATCCCTTTATGCTGTCTTTTACAGTATGGAATATTAACATACAGTTAGCCGTTCCTTTTTGTCTAAGAACAATTGTCCTCAGAAGAAAATGAAAAAGCAAGAGTTTGACATACGAACATTTCTGTAAATCTCTATGGAATAAGAATGCAACCATTTGAGGAAAATAATACACCCAACAGCTGCTGTAGAAGTACTGATGCTCCATGTTTTAAACATTTGTTATAACAATGTTCTATTTGATAAATCAAGCATCGGTCTCTGCCAGCTGCTGAAGTACTCAATGTTATCATGAATCTTCAGGGACAAAACACATTTCAATCACCTGGCTGTACAAATCTTACTGCGCAAGACTATCATTAAGTTACATGGCGGTTAATTACATTGCCATTATCTCAGAGTTACAATGACATTATGAAGTTATAACAAGTCAGTTAAACGGTTATACCGGTACAAATATGATGGCATAAGACAGCTTCGGAAATAGCCCGTAGTGTTCCCTTCAGCCGCATTGTTAAATTTCAGTAGACCAAATCAGTGATAACAGTTTCCTATCATTCTGAGGTCCCAAGCCAAACAAAAAAAAAAATACTCCTCAATGCCCCCAAACCTAAAAGAAAAATTCATCATACATTAATTTACCTCTTTATGCTATTGTTCTGTCTACTGCAGCCCTAACCATCTCTAAAAATGTTATATGTGGCTCTGGCCACTAAAAATTAACAGTAATATTGAGACGTGGATTATTTCGTTTAGATTTTCCTCTTAAATACTGTATATTTGCCTCATTATTACTACTTGTAAGGCCCAGCAAAGACTCCAAGGTAGTTAATTCCAAAATAGTAAACAAAATAAAACAGAGCATTATAATTTGTGGCAGTGAAAAAAATTGGCTTCAAAGCGAAGCAAAACTACAGAGAAAATGATATACTATAATGTACAGCCTATTCCAAAGTTACCGAGAATTGGGCTTGTCTGTTAAAAAGAAATCCATAACAATTCTGTCACAAAAAAGCCCCATATTATGTTAGCAAAGAAGTGCACTGCTTGGACATCTCATTGATCTGAAGCACATTTCTCCCGAAGGCCAAATGTGACATAGTTGTAAAAGGAACTATGCACAATATAGTCAACAGAAAGCCCTACTTTCTGTTTAACACTAATCCATTGCATGAACTATGTAATCTGGGTCTGCTTTCTGAGCTGGAGACTGCAGCTGAAACTTTTAGATATTGTATGTGTGTTTGTAGGGTTCATGTTGGAATTAAGGTCCATGAAGTAGGAGATAGAGAAGCAACTGGACTATCAGTCAACAACATACGTACCATATAAGTGTTGTGGCCCGCCAGAGTCCCGTGCCGGTGCTCATGGATCCCGAGGGCGATGAGGCGGTTGTGGCACGGTACCATCGGCCCGTGCACCTGGCGCCCGAGTCAGAGAGCGAGGAGGACGATGTGGCGGTTGTGGCATGGTACCATCGGCCCGTGCACCTGGTGCCCGAGTCAGAGAGTGAGGAGGACGATGTGGCGGTTGTGGCACGGTACCATCGGCCCGTGCACCTGGCGCCCGAGTCAGAGAGCGAGGAGGACGATGTGGCGGTTGTGGCACGGTACCATCGGCCCGTGCACCTGGCGCCCGAGTCAGAGAGCGAGGGGGACTCAGTGCCAGAGGATGACAGCCAACCAGGGCCTTCTGCACCTCCTCAGTGGGAGCGGAGTGACTCAGGAGAAGAGGAGGAGGCTCTGCTTGATGCTAGGGCATGCAGGGCAGCTAGCAGGCAGGAGTGGCTCTGAAGAAGGAGGTCTCCTCACGAGTAAATCTGCAGGCTGATTGGCCACACCCGAAGGCTATTTAAGGCTTCAGCACGCTGGAGCCGACTGCTGGAAACAACGTTTTACATGCTTGCTGCTATTAGGATTTC
>QLTV01003401.1:34544-77769 GCA_003457575.1 Thermophis baileyi
CCATCATGGCCGAAGAAGAAGAGGAGAAGCCTCTTCTTCTCAATGCTCGGGCACGCAGGGCTGCTAGAAGACAAGAGTGGCTACTCAGGAGGAGGTCTCCTAGAGAGTAGAGCTGCAGGCTAAGTGGCCACACTCAGACTATTTAAGCCCTGACCATGCTGAGCCGTGTTGCAGGAAACAACCGTTTGATATCCCTCTTGAACTTTGTGACTCCAGTCCGCTCGTGTATTTGTTCCAGTATGGGTCTTGTTTCTTGCATTCCAAGTTCTGGGAGTTTTGCCAGAGACAGTAAGAGCTGCTCCTTTATCTATTGGACTCCGGCCAGCTGTTAAGATTACATATTAACAAGCTGGAGCTTTGAAAAAAAGACTATTCTGCCTTTATTTTGTGTTCCCCGACTCCTAAGAAATTATTAGGAGATCTTTCTTATTAGTAAAAGAACAGTGTTTGGCAGTTTGTGTGTGCGTATTATTGGTGGCTCGTCGCTGGGGGCAGAACAATAATATCCTCCTCCTGACTGCTTTTGTAAATTTTACAAATATGTGCCATATTGCAGGAGGACTGCGTTCTTCTTCCAATAGCTATCTATTCTGAAATGAAATAAAAAACACTGAGAAAAAAAAGGAGGAGGTCTTAGGCTAAAACTTAAATCCAATACTAGAAGTAGAACATCATTTCTTCCTAGCCATGGCAGATGTTTGGTGGGTGAAGACCCCTGAGGAATTTCAGAAAAAAGAGTTTCTGTAATTGCTTACACACTCACCCACCTATCACTACACATAATCATTCAGTCTTGAGAACCTTTTCATATACTGTACATGCTGGTGCTACTTTTGGTAAATCGGACAAAATGTTTCTTCTATACAATATACTGATTATTTAGTACTCGATTACCAGCTGAAAATCTGAAATCGTGCTGTTCAAAAACAGTGTAATAAACTGGCATAAGGCTATGTGGAAATTTTGTCTATGATGTTGCAGCTGTGATTACTCATTCACATATTCAGATCAGCACAAGTGGCTATTATATAGGATGCTAATTTTAAGGTCTACAAAGGCTGGGCTGTCATTTAAGAAGCTATGTAAATAGCTTCTTAAATGACAGGCATTGCACATTATATTGGGCCTATGAGCTGAGATAGGAAAGTCTAACAATCTTCCTGAAATCTTAAATTCCAGCAATAAGTTCTCTAATGAAGGAAAGAGCCTTTGGGGACTATAAAGACCTATAAAAACCACAAGGGGGAGCAATAGCTAACCAATCTTTATTTCACAAAGGTAAGCAGGTGGTTTAATACTTAGATGGGGATTAATGGAAAATCCCAGGTCTTTAAGGTACACTGAAATTGAGCAAATAAAAAGCAACATACAGACTGGAAGAAAGCAAAGACAAATTCTCCTGTAATGTTACCAAGAAAATTACATGATGCTATATAATCACTAGGACTCAAACTTGACTCAAAAGGGACTATTTAAAAAGAAGAAAAAAAAGATATCATAGAATTTAGATAGTACAGTCTATCCATGAACACTTTGGTTCAGTGTTTAAGGATAATAGCATTGAACAGATATGTGGTTGAAGAACATGTGTACCAATGAAAACTGAAGAAGGAATAAATGATTAAGTACAAAGTAACATTTATTAAGCTTAGCAAAACCAAATATCTTGTATAATGCTGAGTTCAATGAGCTGAATAATCCTATTTCTTATTGTAAAAGGGAGAAATTATGTGGTATAAGCACATTGGTAAGTAGGAAAAAAAAACCAGGATGGGGCCAAGAGTGTTAATGGAGAAAGCACGGTGACAAATCTAGAGATAATATTTGCTAAGAAAAGGCAGCATATAGAGTCAATCAATCAATCAATCAATGGTTGTGTATGTGTCCTCAAATCAGTCTGAATGTCTGGGCCATTTTAATTTGGTTATAGTGTTAAATACTGAAAACCCTGTCCAGTGTTTCAGGTGAATTCTTATACTAATTCATCTATGTGACAATGGCCTTTCCTCATTCTGATACATGAATTTTTTTTAAAAATGTACTATCCAAGAAAACAAAACTATTCTTATCTATGGAGATTCTCCATGGTTGTCCCAAAGGTGCTTTTTTCAAAAGTCAACTGGACTTTGCTTTTCCTTGAAGATGTTTTGCTTCCCATCCAAGAAGCTTCTTCAGTTCATCTTTAAGGAAAAACAAAGTCCAGTTGCCTTTTGAAAAAGCACCTTTGAAACAAATTTATTCAATGAAAAGAAGGAGAAAGCTCTTGGAATGATTGACTTTAGTATGATCAACTGAGCCTCACAACTACAAGAGGACTACTGTATGAGGGCAACACAATAGCAATAGCACCTAGACTTATATACCGCTTTACAGTGCTTTGCAGCCCCTTCTAAGTGGTTTACAGAGTCAGCATATTGCCCCCAACAATTTGGGTCCTCATTTTACTCACCTCAGAAGGATGGAAGGCTGAGTCAACCTTCAACCTGGTGAGATTTGAACTGCAAAATTGCAGGCAGCCAGTAATCAGCAAAAGTAGCCTGCAGTACTGCACTCTAACCACTGTGCCACCACGGCTCATTGTGCACAATGATAATTGCTTAGTGAACTAGGAAAAACCCCCATTATATCTTAAAACTCTTCATTGATTCTTTTTCAGAGTTTCAAATGTCAAGAAACAATGAAATTATATATATAAGCATGGTACATATTCAAACAACCATTTCAACTACCAGTCTGGTTAGGTATCTACAATTTAATGAGCATTAATGAAACCTAATAAGTACAAATAAGTAATAGGTATCTAGAAACGCAATGAGACAATTTTCTTTGATGAGTGTAATCAACATTTATTATATGCATAACAAGCCATCCTTTCAGCTTGACAAGCACAATAAATGCTTATGTAAAAGTAGCCTGAGGCTAAAATGAACTAATCAGGGTTCAGAGAACTGTTGATGTTAGTAGATCAAAGCAGCCTCTTTTATAGGTCCCCCCCCCATGTTACCTTCTAAATAGAACTCCTTAACAGTAATTCTAAGCTTTAATGTGTTGTGATTTTTCATTTGCGCTTTGTTACAGAATTCCTAATTAAAGATATATCAGCTTTCCAATAAGTTTGGATGAAACAAAATTGATTAAGCATACTCTACTATCTCTTTCTGTCTTATTTTCATAGAAATAGAGCAATGGCTTTTGAAAGTATCATCATCATCATCATCATCACCATCATCATATAGCATTGTTACATTAGCTAGGAGACTACAATGCTTATGAAGAGTAGTAGTTTGGCTGCCAATTTACCAGCTCTGTTGTGGTACACGCTCATGTGCTTCCCAAGGTGTGCCACAGGAGTTAAGCTAGCATCGCACCAGAAAGAAAGATGAGTGGCTTTTTCCTGCAGTGTGATCCACGGACCGCCTCCCTTCACCGGAGCGGCCTCGCAAACAGGGCGTCACAACTGAGAAGGTTCAGAGCTGCAGGAATCTGACTACCTGCACAAAGCACTAACTTGTCTCCCCACCAAAGTGGTACTATTTATCTACTCGCACAAAACATGTTTTCAAACTGTTAGGTGGGCAGAAGCTGAAGCAAGTGATGGGAACTCACCCCACCATACAGTGCTAAGGCTTGAACTGCTGGAGCAAAGACGTTAAGCCACTGAGCTACTGCGCCTCTTTTTTGAAAGTAGAATTCTCAGCACTGAGAGGCAAATAAAATATATTAAAGGATTGTCCACATATATTACATCTTTTAAAGGCAGTGGAAACTGTTTCATAGAGCCATAGATTATGGGCCAAAATAAAGGCACTTCTTAAAGGACATTTCAGTACTTTAAAGCAAAATACTTTAAACAAAGCGTACCATTCAGATATAACATTTGCTGTTGGCAAAGCAAAAGTCTGTAGTTATAATTGCAGACAATATAAAGAAAAAAAGATTACGAGAAGGGAATATACAGAATTAATATGTTCATTTTGTAATGCAAATAGTTAAAAATAGGATAAGGCACTTTCTATAGCTTACAAAGAACATTTATAAAGTATTTTATTAAGACAAAATATAAGATTGTTAAAGTTCTGTGTAATTTGTGCTAGTTCCCCATATTCACTCTCATGGTCACTCTGATATATAGTGCATGTAAATATGATGGTGAGGAGACTGCTTGAGTCCACAGGAAATGACTGTTTAATCAGCCTACAGTAGTTTTGGATAAATATATTTGTAGTGGGAAGCAAATAATTATAATGTAATGCCTACATTGCACTAGACATAATTAATGTGTACTAGCTAAGAGACTAATTTAAGAAGTTCCTGGTCTGAAAATCACTTTTGGGCATTCGCATGAGTTTATTAGGAAGATTTGGGAAGCCACCAGTTCTCAATTCCAGCCTGGAAGACAGACAATGTGATGTTAACTGATTTTGTAACACAATATTCTTGAGTTGTAAAGCTGCTCCAGGTTCAGATGCCCAGGGAAACTCAACAGACTGCCAATTCATAGTCTGGGGGAAGAAATATTTGCAGTGGTTCCCGTTACTCTTTCTCTTTCTTCAAATAATACATTCCAATTTGGAGAATTTGGATTCTTCAAATACAAACATTATTCTGCTTTGACCAAATTTTCTTCTCCTTTTTCCCCCTTTCTCTTGATGTCATAATGTTTCCACTGGGTTTTCTCTTAAATTTGTATATTGCACATAAGGTGCTATGATAATGTGAAACTCTTTAGAAATATTAATTAATATTTAATTAATACAAGTGGAGAAATTAAAATAATCTAATACTGCAAAGAGAGAGTAACATACTCCCTGTACAAAACCTGGACATTTAAAATTAACATTCACAATACTTGCAATGTTCATTGTTGCTAATTTTGACCCAAAAATCTATCTCAAAATTTATGTTTCAAATTCCATATGTCTAATGGACAACCAAGAGCTTAAAATCATGTCTGAATTATCACCGATGTTTAGATGTCAAGCATATATCCCTTTGCCTAATCCCAAAAGTGAAAATTGAAAATCATTTTGTAGGATTTGTCATATGTTATATAACCCCCCCCCCAACTCAAACTGCCAAAAAAAAAAAAAAAAAAAGCTTCAGCCTAAGATAATGAAAGTCTAATTATTCTGTTAGAGAACATATCAATTTGTATAGTCAGGACCATTCAGCTGTGATAACAACCAGCATTTAACTATCTTCAATTAAACAGCACACAGCCAGATTAGTTTCTAACATCAGATGTAACTCCCAGACCATCTGTTCTCAAATTCAAACATATACATGGAAGATAAACACATAAGTAAACTACTGCCTTCTGCTCATTGTACAAATGGGTGTGTGTGTGTGTGGAAAGTTTAGTTCACATAACATATTAGACTTGGCAATGGAGTTGGGTAATTTATCATTCAGCGGGCTAATAAAAGCCAGCCTTTACCTTACTATATTATGTGAACTAGGATGTTTTATATTTATTTCTACTTTGTTATTCCCAGTTTAGGTTTTCACAAGTTGTGTGAATTTGGCCTTTGAATATAAGGCCTATATTTTATCCAAACAATCTACACAAATTTGCTTTGAAGTGAGGCTTACATTCAAGAGTAAGCTACCTCTTAGTTTAGACAGGTGACATATTTGCCACTGTATAATTCACTCTTCTTGTGCAATTACTTCATTGTGTTTAGGAAATATAATAAACAAAGGGAGACTGAAACATTACTATTGTTAACCAGCGCATAATTGTGGGAATTAAGGTGAAAACCAAAATTTGTCAGGGCAGAAATATTGGTTATGTTAATATCCAATAATCATCCAGCTTCAAAGCCAAATAAACACAAAGCAAAAAATCTTAAATAATACAAAAGGCAAGAAAAAGAAGAATCAGAATTATACTCTGGGGGATATAGGAAAGGATTCATGGTGACAGAAGGTAATCGACTGTTTGAAGCAACTTTTTTTCTAATACGGTATGCAGTACAGATTCTTATCTAACTCTGCCCTGTCTTATGCCTGAACACTTCAGCCAAATTGATGCTTAAGGCTTAGTCAAGTCAATCTGAATAGAATGTCTGAGAGCTACTGCCTCAGTTTTTGTCAATAAACTTGACAATATTGGCACAAGTGGAAACCACCAACCAATCACTTCTATCCGTGTGATCTTCCTGGAGGCTGTGAAATACAGCAGTGTGTCATGACACTCTCATAATAGAACTCAACCTAACACTTATTGTTAGGTATATTAGGACATAGAACATAGAATCATAGGATTGGAAGGAACCTTGGAGGTCTTCTTGTCCAACCCCCTGCTCAAGGCAGAAGTCCTTATTCCATCCCAGACAAATGGTTGTCCAATCTTTTCTTGAACATCTCCAGAAACGGAGCTCCCACAATTCTGGGAGGCAGGTGAGTGTTCCACTGACTAATTGTTCTCACTGTCAGGAAGTGTCTCGTTAGTTCCAGTTTGGATCTCTCTCTAACTAGCTTCCACTCATTGTTTTCTGCTTTGCTCTCAGGTGCCTTGGATTATAAATCAACCCCTTTGCTCTGTGGCAGGCCTTCAAGTATTTGAAGATGGCTGTCATGTCACCCTCAAGCCTTCTCCTCATTGGGCTAAACATATCCTCAACTGTTCATCATATGCTCCAAACTTGACTGCAGAAAATACGACTTCAGCAACAGAGTGGTTAATGCCTGGAACTCACTACCTGACTCTGTGGTTTCCTCCCCAAATCCCCAAAACTTTACCCTTAGACTGTCTACTGTTGACCTCACCCCATTCCTAAGAGGTCAGTAAGGGGCGTGCATAAGCGCACCAGCGTGCCTACCGTCCCTGTCCAAACGTTCCCTTTTATTTGTACCCATCTTATGTATATAAATAATGTTATATCTATGTATATTACCAAATACGTACTTGACAAAATAAATAAATAAATAAATAAAACAGTTTAGCCTTATCATCTTCCAATTAGTCTGTCATACAGGCCCTTTATCATATTTGTTGCTCTTCTTTCCATTCCTTCTAGGGCCTAAGCATCATTTTTGTATCATGGTGACCAGAACTGGACACAGATATTGTTGGGAATGCTTTTTATACTATTTATACTCTTAGATTTGTTGTTAGGAATACCAATATATTTGCTGGGACTCAGAAAATAAGCATTAAGAATATTCCAGGAAAGATCCCTTGAAAAAAGACAGCCTTCTTTTGCCAAGAAAATATATATTCTTCATTTAGAACTTTTCTCTACTTGCATCTAACCATGGAAAAACATGCCTTGGCAATATCTTTCTTTCTGCTCCGCTGCATGATATTCATCTCATCTCCTCACTTCATTCCATCCCACCTCACTTCATCTTACCTTATCTCACCTCACCTCACCTTACCTCACCTCACCTCACCTCATCTCATTCAAAACCAAATAAGACATTCTTAAACTGTCCTTGGCTCTACTAGTGTCTAAACAGGGGCTTTTCACTTTACGCTGATACAATCCATGGCAATTACAAGATGTGTGAAATCTCATGTACTTTACTTTACCGAGGTGGCGCAGTGGTTAGTGTGCAGCACTGCAGGCTACTTCAGCTGACTGCTAGCTGCAGTTCGGCAGTTCAAATCTCACCGGCTCAAGGTTGATTCAGCCTTCCATCCTTCCGAGGTGGGTAAAATGAGGACCCGGATTTTTTTATTATTATTTTATTTATTTATTTATTTATTTATTTGTCAAGCGTATATATGATTACGAACAAAGTATAAACAGAGTATAAACATGTTTGTGAATATATAAGTACAAGCATGGTTATGAGTACAAGAAATTTAACGAGTATATGGGTACATTAGGACAGGGACGGTAGGCACGCTGGTGTGCTTATGCACGCCCCTTACAGACCTCTTAGGAATGGGGTGAGGTCGACAGTGGACAGTCTAAGGTTAAAGTTGTGGGGGTTTGGGGAAGAAACTACAGAGTCGGGTAATGTATTCCAGGCATTGACCACTAGGTCAGATCGAAGGCGGCGTAGTTCTAAGTTTTCTAGTCCCAACATTTCAAGTCTGGTTGCATAAGGTATTCTGTTGCGAACAGAAGAATGTAATACTCTTCTAGTGAAATATCTCTGGACATTCTCAATTGTGTTAATGTCTGATATGTAGTGTGGGTTCCAGACAGATGAGCTGTATTCGAGAATTGGTCTAGCAAATGTTTTGTATGCTCTGGTTAAAAGTACAATATTTCCGGAGAAGAAGCTACGCAAGATTAGGTTTACCACTCTTAATGCCTTCTTGGCAATATGCTGACTCTGTAAACCGCTTAGAGAGGGCTGTAAAAGCACTATGAAGCGGTATATAAGTCTAAGTGCTATTGCTATTGCTACTTTCTATGGATAGCACAATCACTTGTTCTGTGTAGAGTGGGATCATGCCAGTGACTATTTAGGCTGCTGCATACTGTCTTCTTTCAGTTCCAGGCATTCCCTTTCATTATTATATTACTGTTCTTGTTTTTTCAATTTCTGTCAAAGTAGCTGGATACGGCTGCAGGTTGTTGCTGTGTTTAGTAAGTTTGCCATGGTGTCCAATACTAAAAGATGATGAGGTTTATGCTTTTTTTTCCCTTTGCTGTAATGTTGGGAAAATATAGGTTTAGTATTCTTTCCACACTTGCAATTCAGCAGACTTCCACAGCTAGCATATATTGAAAGGCTGCTAAACCTGCACAATAAAACAGGAGAATGTGAGTCTATCAATCTATTCAAGAGGAAATCTATTCCTGTTGGGGATTACATGCTTGTGTGATTCAGATCAGTTATTCATGGGTTTCCAATAAATGATCTTTGTCATCCTTCTAATGTACTTCTCTTTATGATTCTGATTAATTTTCACTTACAACAGGAAAGGCACATGATATTAAAAATGCTAGATTACAATGTTAAACTTAGCATCTAAACTCATCTGGTAAAAGTCAAGATGACACCACATATGTCATGATGTTATTGTGCAAATGATGACATTTATATAATTTGCATTAGTCGCAATCATAATGTAATAACATTCATTACACCCAGTAACTCTTCAACACCATTTGGAAGACAAATATGTAAGCTCACTCCATCCCCACTTCTGTGCATATGTCCACACCAGGGGTGAAATGCTCCCAGTTCGGGCGTGCCTGCCGGTCATTGGAGAGCCAGTAGCGATGGCAGCGCTAGGCTTCGCCCGGATGCCGCCATTTGGGTTCTTTTACCCTCTGCGCATGCGCAGAACACTTTGCGCATGCGCAGAGGGTAAAAGAACCCAAATGGCAGCATCCGGGTGGGTGGGCGAAGCCTAGCGCTGCCGTCGCTACTGGCTCTCCAATGACCAGCAGGCACGCCCGAACCGGGAGCATTTCACCCCTGGTCCACACTCATATGCCATTCCTACTACAATGCAATGATTGATGGAAGGGTAAATGGTTATAGTCTGAATGGAAGAAGGCAGCAAAAATGGTGGGTGTAACCACTTTCTATCCTTAACATGAATTGCATACACAAAATCAGGACTTCATTATTCAACAGCAAGCCAAAAATAGAAACAATAGAGGAAGGATAGGAAACAGCCAATTGTATGTTTCTATAGGTTTCTGCAGACTCAAGGATTGGTGAGTAACCTTTTAACATAGCAATTAGGAAAGACCTTAAATTACAAATTGATTTACTTAACAGGATTTGTTAAATCAGGAGTTAAGGGTAAGTCTATAATTTATTATTTTTCTTTACAGTATTTGCCTTTCTTTATTTTATTTATTTATTTATTTGTGAATTTTTCCCAACATTCTTAAAAATTTCATTATAAAAATTCAGGAACGTCTATAAATTTCAGACCTTATGTTTTAGGTTACCTTTAGGTTTTAGGGCTCTCAAGAGAACAATCTCTTTGAGACTTCCTCAAAAAGTTGAGATGCTTTACTGGCCTGGACGTGCTGCTAGAATGCCACAAAATGTTGGAGTGCTACCACTTTTATCATTTGATAATATTTTGGTAGCTAGAGAGAAATCTAGAGAGTCTTCTGATAACATTTGTAAATACCCTGACTAAGTATGGAGTTCTGATCAGGGCCAAAGGATGCTGACCCTTCACAGGGGTGGGTTCCTCCTGGTTCGGACCGGTTCTCCCGAACCAGTAGCGTCCCGCTGGTGATGTCACAATGATGTCACCGAACCGGATTGGTCGCCGACTTTCAGCACTGTGCATGCGGTCGCTATCTTTTTTTCGGCTTTGGTTTTTTCCCTGGATTTTTTTGTTACTGCGCATGCGTGCGCGCGCACAGTGCACGCGCCCATGGGGCGCACCCACGCAGCACGGGAGGGAGAGAACTGGCAGCGAGGTAAGTTGGAACCCACCCCTGACCCTTCACCTGTATTTTCTAACCCATAACTACCTTTATCCAAACATTATCAGAGAGACAAAATAAGAACAATTTGTTTTCACTCAATTTAACTTTTCAATCTGTCTCAGACATCCTCCCTCCAGAGACTTATCACAACAGCTCATGTGCGGTGCCAGCTGGAAAACATTGCCCTGAATCATTTAGTGAAAGAGATGCTATTAAATTAGCAAGGGAATATGGTCTCACATCTCACTGTTTTGATAGAACCAGAATATCAAACAGTTTTTAACAACTTTCAAATTCTAATGGGTTGAATCCAAAGATTTTCTGCCAACAAAAGAGGAAAATGATCTTCGTACATGGAAATAAAACTAAGTACACATACACATACACGCACACACTTATACATATATAATTTTCATACTTAAATTTGCTATTTGTTTAATGAAAAGGCCAAAGAACTGTAGCTCAATGATAAGGACTTTAAAAAAAAAATACGTGTAAGATTTGAGATATAATCTCTCACCTTTAGTTAAAGCAGTAAGTATATTATGAGCATATGTTGTCAACATATAAATAAGTCTTGAACAAAACTTTTAAAATAACATAATAACAAATGAACAGCTGCTACTGTCTTGGTTTAGAATCTGACAATTTCAGAAACCATGTTGTGTCAATCAGCTGGAGGAAGTAGCTTGAAATTCTTTTGCCTTGCCTCACTTTTACATTAAGAGTACAAAAAGAACAAGCTCTCTATAAAACTGGCAATAATACTTTATACCACATTTCTGTTTCATATGCCATCATACATGTGCAAGAATGGAAACGTTAAATATTTTCCCTCTGATGAAAAGCATTGAAGCATGCTAGAGTTACAGTTGTTCTATGATTTGAATAACAGCAAGCCAACATTAGTTGATGTTTTCTGTTTGAGTGTGGGTCTTACACACAGAAGATTGGATTTTCATGGCAGAGGGAGGGAATGTGGCTACAAGAAAAGAGGGAATAGATCCCTACTCTTTAGGTCCAGTTTCTCTCCAGAGACCAGAAGGCTCAGTCACTGGAAGCTTTGGCATCAGGCTGCTGTTGGTTAATATGAGATCTATTTATTTATTTATTTACTTATTAAATTTATCTGCCTATCTCACTCTGGAGCTACTGTAGGCAGCATTCAACACTAAAAAAAGAAGAAATAAAAAGAAGAGTAAACAAAACAGGAATAAAACAATAGAACAATAAAATAAACAATGAAAAAGAAAACAACGATGAGGCATTAATAGGATAACAAAAGATGGACAGGTGGAGAGAGAGAGAGAGTGAAGGAGATGTGAAGTCTGTCATCAATCTGGCAGCTACTTCTAGTGTGAAAGTTCCCCACTGGGTCCCAGAACTATCCAGAATTCACAATATAATATGGCTAATCAAGAGGATAACCTGTTATGTATTACTGAAACCTTTTTTTTTTTTTTTTTAGTAATGAGGATGTAGCGTTCAGACATTTACCCTCCTGGGTAGAAGCTGTGGTTGTGATTGGAAAGGGTGAGGATTGTAAATGATTGTTGTGGAGGTCAACTGAGCTGCTCCATCAGCTTTGATTGACATGCTAACTGCAATCCATTTCTGAAGAAAATAACTTTTGAGCTATGATTTAAGCCTTGTAATTTTCAGAGTTGATGAACATATAGTATGTTAATGTTTTTATGTTGGGCAGTTTCTGTGTTCACTTTGGAAACTTCAGTGGTACAGATTGATCTTGGGGAAAAAATTGCTGCTTTAAATACAAATGTAATATAGTCTCATTAGTTTTCAGGTACAATGTGGAGCAGTGTTCCTCAGCATTGGGAAGTTCAACTGCTAGACTTCAGCCTTGAGGGGTTCAAGTCCCAGAATTTCCCAGCCAGCATATAGAGTGCTGGTTTTAACCTTTAAAATCCTACATAGCTTAAGTCTATATCAGTGGTTCTCAACCTTTCTAATGCCGCGACCCCCCCCGCGACTGCCCCTGCCGCCGTGACCCCCCCGCCACCGCGACCCCCTCCCTGCCCCCTCCCCACGCGGGATGAGGTGACAAAGGGGGCATGGCACCAGGGGTGAAATGCTCCCGGTTCAGGCGTGCCTGCTTTCTACATGCGCAAAGCGTTCTGCGCATGCGCAGAGGGTAAAAGAACCCAAATGGCGGTGTCCGGGCATGTGCAGAGGGTAAAAGAACCCAAATGGCGGCGTCCGGGCGGGTGGGCGAAGTCTCCCGCTTCTGTAGCTACCGGCTGTCCGGCGACCCGCAGGCACGACCGAACCGGGAGCATTTCACCCCTGCAAGTGACGGTGGCACTAAGATGGCGGGCTAATGCACACGGCGACCCCTGTGAAATGGTCGTTCGACCCCCAAAGGGGTCGCGACCCACAAGTTGAGAACCGTTGGTCTATATGATTATTCATGCTTACTGAGATCATCCAAGGAATTTCACCTTCAGTGCTGCAGGCTTGTATAATTATGACTCAGGGTTAAGCCATGTCTGTTGCTAACGTGGTTCAGGGGACTAACACTTAAAAAAACAATTATAATTTCAGTTTACTTGTTTAATCTGTGCTATTGGTTTATCTCCCATTTTAATGGTAATCATTTTAAATTTGTTTTTGCTATAATTTCCCAAGAGATTCTAGGAATTGTGGTAGAACAAATTAAGTAAAATTTAATTTAACTACTCATATTTTGTTTGCTTAGAAATCAAGTTTTATAGGATTCATTAATGACTATTATTTATTTAGATATTTCATTATTATATTTCTAGCTTTTTACTGTTAAAAGTTCAGTTCTTCCTGCTTACTACAATACTGGAAAGATGAAGCCCTCTACTGGTGAAAAGAGGCTTATAAAGAAGCATTCTCTATATCTCTATCTCTATTTCTATCATTTCTATCATCTGGATTTTCTCTCCCATTTCCATGGATTATATGGTGCATATGCTGGCTGAAAATGCTTCCACTAGAAAAATGTAACCACTTATTGATCCACCTATCTTCTGTATCTCTCTATCATTCCTCATACAGTCCCCCATTCTCAAGAATTATTCTTTTGTGGACATGGAGGAGAGGGGGAAATCTCAGAAAACTGGATGATCTGTCTTCTCAAACAGAAATGTTTCCCAGATGTGTACAATCACTCTTGGATATTAGCCATGATTCTATCTTTGTTGGCTTTGCAACTGATCATTTCAATGCCCTAGGAGTCCAAATTTGTTAGCTAAACAGTAGTCCCTTTGACTATTAAAATAGAGAGAAAATTATGCAACATTTGTTCCCATGTTCATGTATATAATAGTTATAATGTTTTAGTCTGTATGCAATGGGAGATTTGATAAATTGTGTTCAATAGGTAGTGCTGTCAGATTTAATTGGCCCCAAACATAGTGGAAGGCATGTGTGAGGGGGGGAGGGGGAGACCACATAATCCTGGTCACATGCTGATTTATACCGTCCTTTAAAAAAGAAAGAACTAGTGTCAATAACTTTATTTTAACATTTAGGAAAAAATAATGTAAACAACAAAACTGAACAAGAAAGTGAGTCTGTACTCACGTGCCAGGATCACATTGGCAAGATTTGATTAGTTCAAAGGAGAAGCTATGCGATGTTGCAGTGTTCCAATTTTCTGAGAAGCCCTGCCTCAACAAGTCCTCTTACTTTAAAGCAATGACTTGCAGCAAATCAATTTGGATCAGCTATATTGGTTTGATGTTGAGACTTTGATATTGAATGTTGGCTATGCCCATCATCTTGGTGTCATCTGCAAATTTGATGAGTTCCCCTTTTGTCACCTTGTCTTCTCCCTACTCTGAGGAAGGAACAGGACCAAACAGGAGAGAGGAGAGGAGAGGAGAGGAGAGGAGAGGAGAGGAGAGGAGAGGAGGAGAAGGAGAAGGAGAAGAAGGGAAATATAAATGCCACTTGAAAACTTTCACATGGTCCCCAATGAAAGTCAGCTTTATCCCGACTTCCAGTTTCACGTTGCGGCAAGATCGGACGCGAGGAGTGGGGCTCCGCGAACTCGTGCCGAATCCTCATTGGAGGGCCCTCAAGGGGCCAAGGTCACCCTGTAGGGGTGACAAAGAAAGGAGGAGCACCCTGCAGGTCGTGGAGAGCAGCGGTTCTCCAGCTGGACCCAGGGATTCCCTCCCATCCAACGACGAAAAGGAGAGGCAGCCATTATGGCTGCTGTGAAGCTGGGGCAGCCGAAGAAACAAACGATGTGCTGGAGCGGTGTAGATGAACAGTGATCGGAACTGGGTGAGGTGATTCTCTTTTTACCTAGAACCTAAACCCAAAGAAAATAAACCCTGGAAAAGAGACTCTTTGAAATGCTTGTTTAAGTGGCGAATAATTACAGAGAGAAAAATTACAGACCTGAAAGAAAAGGAATTTAAGGGAGAGCGCAAAATCTTTAAAATATAGAAAGATAGGAGTTTCAAACTTTATTGGCAATATTTTGGTAAGACATTTTAAAATGCTGGAATTATTTGTCTGAATATTGACTATTTGCAAAAACTGAAATAAATATTTGTTAGATTTTGTGCAATGTTGAAATTTAAGCTGAAGGTGCCATCTACTGGTTTTTAATGGAATATATACTAAACTACTACAACCTTGGGAAGTACTGATAAGACAAAAGGAAAAAAAGTGGAAATAAATAACATCTGGAGGACTGCTGTGCTATCTACTGTTCTATATTTGTCTACTTCATGGTTATTGGAGGTTTAACTGTGAGATTATGGAAGACATCTAAAGAAAGCAACTTTTAAATGCCAGGATCTATGACTGAATTTACAGAGTGGACTTAAGGAGACATTTGGAAATCTTCCTGGATTATCTAAATGGAACTAATTGACTAACAGTGGGACACTAAGAACTGTAATTATTGCATTTCCCTGAGGAGCAACGCTAAGATTGAGCAAATGGTTTTCTGAGGTCATAGACAATTGAGACTTTGGGGCAGTGACAGACTACTGACAGGCTATTGAGCAATATTTGGACCTATCAAAATAAGACAAGATATTGCATCAGGGGGAGATGAGTGGATTTCAAAAAGAAATGGTGTTGATGCTTCAAAGTACTTATGATATGTTGATAAATAACCACAGGGAGATAAAAGAATTAATCCATGACATTATGGGAAAATCAGAAAATGTTCAACAAGGGACAATGAATAAAGGTCATAAAACACAGGAAATAGAGGAGATAATAGAAAGACCAGAGGAAAAGACAGAACAGATAAATCAATGAATAAAACAAGAAGAGAAGAAGGAGAAGACAATAAAGACATGAATCAAATAAGGGACAATATATATTAAGAGATCAAAAAATGGGATTGGATAGAAAGATAGTTTTGAAGAGAAGATAGGGGCTTGGGCAGAACCTCCAGAGGTACAGCAGCAAGAGATAGTAGAGATGGAAGAAATATTTGGGCTAAATAGGAAAGATGTAGACAGAGACAAAGACCCAAGGGAGGAGTTTGGGAGGCAAGTCAAAAAACGAATAAGAATTGAAATACTAAAGCGGACAAGAGATGATGGATAGAAAGGGAATGCTGTTTGATATAAGATTGGCTTTATTGGGAGCAAGAATAGAGGTAGAAACAAGATGAAGGGGGAATATTATTATACAAATTTTTATATAATATACTAAAAGTAATAGCTACCAGTAGATGTAAAGATTAGATGTCGAAAGATGGTATCAATGTTTAAATAATATTGTGATTGTTATTAGAATGGCACACAAAAACACAGAACAATTAAACAATGAAGGAACACACTCTAATACAAATATGTATAATAATACCACAATTACATAAGTATGATTAATGTAACAAATATTATTAATATTACTATGATTATTTCTATTTAAATGAATGATACCCAGATCCCTGACTGCAGACCCAGATATTGTTGCAGCAGGTCCTACACAAATAATCACACAGTGCTGGCTGAAGAATTGATTTATCTTATATGCCTTCAATGGGATTCTTATTTAAGT
The DNA here is from genome assembly GCA_003457575.1 of Thermophis baileyi. Lineage (NCBI taxonomy): Eukaryota > Metazoa > Chordata > Lepidosauria > Squamata > Dipsadidae > Thermophis > Thermophis baileyi. The sequence goes on from QLTV01003401.1 coordinate 50,933, forward strand.
GTGCATCCCAATTAGTACAGATAGATAAGACTGCTTGCATATACTGCTAATGAACTCAAGCTATGCTCTTTAAAGCAGTTTTTAGACTTTATACATCTCCACTACTAGAAGATGGATAAAGTCCTTTTCCATTTTTATCCAACTTGATATTTTGTGCTACATTTATCTTCCACTCCCAAGGGCTTTGGTGAAAATTTAAACACTCAAAACTAACTTCCATATATAAGCTACTTTACCATTGTTGAGTCTTTTGGGGACATTGTATTGTTTCCATGAAAAAAAGGTGATTATGAACATCAAAACAACTCTTAAGAACCTTATCATGTTGGATTTTTTTGGACTAGTCACAACTTTTTTTTTTTAATTTTTAGCTGTTGGCCACCTTTAAAACTGGTTGCTAATTCCCTCAATTTGTTCATTAGTTTTTATGTTTATAAATTCTCATTACAATATTCTAAATGTCTACTAAATATAATCAGGAATTTAAATGTTTACCCATTTACTTTCTGGAAGTCATCATGATTAAAATGGATAATGTTTCCCAAGTTTTCCCCGAACTACTCTGCAATGATTAGAAAATTAAATGGAGATTTAAAAGCAAGCTAGTTACAGCACTGAAGGAAAACAATTGAATTTATCACTTTTCACCCATAAGAACAGATGTATCAAAGGGATAATAAAAAAAAAACTTATTGGAAATCAAGTTATAAATTTAATGAGGATTTAAAGGCATTATTGCCAAGTTTTAAGGAGTTAAAATAGTTTCCTGCAAGAAGGAACCACCTCAGCATTTACAGAAAGAGTCTGATTATTGTAGCAAGACATGCTTATTCATGGTCATGAAATCATGGTTTATTCAATTAGCCCAATTTTCTAGGGTCAATACAACTATAGCAATAGCAATAGCACTTAGACTTATATACCGCTTTACAGTGCTTTACAGCACTCTCTAAGCGGTTCACAGAGTCAGCATATTTCCCCCAACAATCTGGGTCCTCATTTTACCCACCTCGGAAGGATGGAAGGCTGAGTCAACCTTGAGCCGGTGAGATTTGAACCGCTGAACTGCTGAACAGTCAGCTGAAGTAGCCTGCAGTACTGCACTCTAACCACTGCGCCACCTCGGCTCTGTAACTAACTTTACAGATAGCAATAGCAATAGCACTTTAGACTTATATACCGCTTCATAGTGCTTTACAGCCCTCTCTAAGCGGTTTACAGAGTTAGCATATTGCCCCCAACAATCTGGGTCCTCATTTTACCCACCTCGGAAGGATGGAAGGCTGAGTCAACCTTGAGCCGGTGAGATTTGAACTGCCAAACTGCAGCTAGCAGTCAGCTGACGTAGCCTGCAGTGCTGCACTCTAACCACTGTGCCACCTCGGCTCTGTATATGGATATGTACAACATGCAGTTAGCTAATTTGTAGTTCAATGCACTGTGGAATTCAGTCTCTGTTTTACGATATATAGTCACAGAACCAAAGCTGGGCCAAGCACAGCCTTGTAATTTATCTTATAAACTGACTAGACCGCACATAATATTACTTTCAATTCTTCTCTCCTTCTGTGAAACAGATGGGAACAAAACAGATGGTATCTGGGACTGCTGTGGCAACTGCTATGTTAATTGCTCAACAAAGACCAGAGAGCGATGCTCATTGCATTGCTTCCAAGATGAACAAGTGGAATCAACCCATGAAAAAGGGGTAGTTGGGAAAGCTTCTGTGGCTATCTGCATCCTGAGAAATTGAGAGAGTTAGGACGCATAGGATGGTACTTTAATTATCAGCCTCCTTATGGTAGAAAGTTCTCCCCTCCAACCTTTTTGTCATTTACAGAGGCAGGAAAAACACATTTGTTTTGTAGAGCCTTTGAGTGGAGGGTCCTTAAAATTGGATTACAGTGAAGGACCCTATGGTTCTGTGCCTTGAATCTATCAAGCAGGCAGCATAAATTTATTATAATAAATAAGCAAACAAATATTGGGTCATGTCCAAGCTCTCATTGTCTGGAGGCTCCTAAAATACTGTAGATAGCAAAAAAAGAAGCAGTAGTGTTAGCAGTTAGGTGCAGAGAGAAATTGGCTTTTCCTTACACCCACCCCCCAAATCTAAGAGTGCCAGTAAATCATGATGATGGCAATGATTTAGCAGATTGGATTATTCATTTTGGTAATTGCCTATCTCATGGTAAAAGAAAAACAGAAAAATGCTGACCTGCCAAAGTGCTTGGACCATAAGTGAATGTTTCTATATTTGGATTGTAGAATATGTTATAATTATTATTTATTTCAATTATCTCCTATATTTTCTTTACAAGTCCAAAAGGGTTATTATTTCCTGTCCAAGTCCCATGCCTTAGTCTCCATAATATACTGGTACACTTTTATTAGTTTTACTAACTATAACATATATTTTCATTGTCTTAGAACAGTGATGGCTAACCTTTTTGTTGTCGCGTGCCAAAAGCGTGCACATGCGCACGCATCCATAATGCAATACGTGCACAACATAATGCAATACGTGCATGACACCCCCCCACGTGCCCCCATGCATATGCGCATGAGTCCCGCACGTGTGCCCTGCCCCCCGCACATGCGTGCGTGATCCCCCATGTGTGCCCCACCCACCCCCCATGCATGCATGCACAACCCCCACATGTGCTAAATAAACATACAAAGACTGAACTAGTCAGGAGGAAAGAATTGTGCATGAAATCCCCTATTGTTCTCTTTCTTGATTACTAGATTTGAATTGTATCAAAAGGCTAGTCAATAGGTTTCTTGAGTTTCTGAACAAAAAAGATGGGATACAAAGCAAACAAATGAAATGTTTGATTTATATGCCATCTTTTTTTGTTCAGGAACTCCAGAACGTATTAATTAGCAATTACACTAACAGTAATTTTATAAACTTTTGGTATGGCTCCAATTTGGTACCAATTTGGTATCCTTCAGGTTAAACCTGACAAAAACATGTCACAAATTAATCTAATCCACTTGAAATCAGTGCAATAACCTGATTATGTTTAACTTAAAATCCATCTCATTCTGTATGATAAACAGCAGCCTTTTTAGATTTACCTAGAAATAACTAATAATGACCACAGAGAAAAAAAATATGCATATACTGTATCTACTAATACCCAGTGTGTTATAGCCAATTAATGTCATGGATCAGACAAAGAAAGAATCATATGCTTAGTCGAATTGAGACAATTAGTCCAGAACTGACAATTATTTTTATTTCACATGAGTAAACTAGCATTTCAATTTAGCTAATCTTTTGTGAGACCATACAAGGGTTCTAATTTATTTACATTTAATAATGTGCTTTGCTATTTTTTTTTTTAAAAGATGATTTGTCTCATCTTAATGGAAATTAAGAAATAAATGAATGTGGTATCTGCTGTAAAAAGAGACAGGAACTCTGTCTTTGTAATGAAGAATGGTAATGACATTAATTAAAAATAACTGTAAGTAGCTGAATGTAACTGCATGGTTTAGTAAATACTTCCACCTGGAACCTGCAGATACTGAAAGTCTATTATGCAGAATTAATTTGAAGAGCTAAGAAACATAAAGTATTTGATCAATATGGCCACAATGCATGACTTGTCATTTGTTCGCTGGATGAGCGCATATCCAAGCAGCAACTTTTTGAGGAATTCTTTACTGGAAGACACTTGCATAGAGGGCAGAACAAACATTACAAAGACACGCTCACTGAAGTTGTTTGCTGACACAAACCCAGTCTACATGGCATGGCCCAGGGGTGAAATGCTCCCGGTTTGCTCTTACCTGTCGGTCGCCGTAGAGCCGGTCGCCAAGGTAGCGCGAGGCACCACCCACCCGCCTGGATGCCGCCCGGACGCCGCCATTTGGGTTCTTTTACCCTCTGCGCATGCGCAAAGCATTCTGTGCATTCGCAGAGGGTAAAAGAACTCAAATGGTGGCGTCCAGGCGGGTGGGCGGCGCCTCGCACTACCTTGGCGACCGGCTCTATGGCGACCGACAGGTAAGAGCGAACCGGGAGCATTTCACCCCTGGCATGGCCTCATTCATAACAGCTGTCAAGCTTACAAAAGCAAGGTGCACTGCTGGAGCACAACATAAGGGGGAGCTGTGTAAGACTAGAGCCACTAGCACAATGACTGCAGTACCCACTTATGTCTGCCGAATATGTGCGAGAACATTCTATGCTTGAATTGGTCTGATGGATGAAAATCATGGTGGCCTTTATTGACACGAAAATTAACATATTTGAAAGTAAGTTGAAGTAAAATTTGTGAAGCCATTTCTGAATAAACATGTGAGTAAACCGCCTACAGCACAATCCTTTATTTACTCAGTCTTATGCAAACATTTATCTGGAAGTCATAGTTTCTGCCTATTGTCCTAACACACACACACACACACCTGTCTCCTTCCAAGAATTAGCCAACCCACTTTGCTTTGTATAATCTGCAAATTGAATAAATCTTCTCAGAATGCCGTCACCCATATTGTTTATAAAAACATTGAACAGCACCAGGCTCAGGACAGAGCCCTATGGCTCCCCCTGAAGATGTCTGTTCAGATAGATACTGCAGACCCATGCAGTATGGCCCCAGCCTTCAGGAGCCTTTCCTGAAGCCTGGGGAAGGCAAAAAATGGCCCAACTGGCCTACCGGAAGTTTGTTTCTGAACTTCCGGTAGGTCCGTTGGGCCGTTTTTCCCCTTTCCCAGGCTTCAGGAAAAGCTTTCCTGAAGCCTGGGGAGGGCGAAAAATGGCCCAACGGGCCTGCCGGAAGTTCGGAAACAAAGTTCCGGTAGGCCTATTGGGCCCGTTTTTCGCCATCCACAGGCTCCAGAGGCTTTCCTGAAGCCTGTGGAGGGCGAAAAACGGCCCAACGGGCCTACCGAAAGTCTGGAGGCTTCAGTGAGGCCTGCGCGCATGCGTGGGGGGGCAGCACCGGGGGGGTTGTGCACGCATGCGTGGGGGGCATTGCATTATGGGTGTGAGCACATGCGTGCGTGCCCTTTTGGCACCCGAACAAAAAAAGGTTCGCCATCACTGCTGTAGACCATTTACTTAAAAATTTATGAACCCTTTTGAATTTTTAATACAGTGATTCCTTGGTACTCAACTGCTTTGAAACTCATCAAATTTGGTACTCATCACATTTTGACATGAAAATTTTGTCCTGGTACTTATTATTTGTTTGGTATTCAACACACAAGATAGAATCTGTTGGTGTCAGTTGCATTGTGACTTACTACATTATTTGTTATGGGAAAAATTGTTTGGTATTCATCATTTTTAGTACTCATCACACCTCCCGAAACCAATTAAGGATGAGTACCGAGGTACCACTGTAAATATGACTGATCTGTTCTCCATGGAAGTCCTAAAACTAGATTAGAATAGAATAGAATAGAATAGAATAGAATAGAATAGAATAGAATAGAATAGAATAGAATAGAATAGAATAGAATAGAATAGAATAGAATTCTTTATTGGCCAAGTTTGATTGGACACACAAGGAATTTGTCTTTGGTGCATATGCTCTCAGTGTACATAAAAAGACAAGATACATTCGTCAAGAATCATAAGGTACAACACTTAATGATTGTCATAGGGTACAAATAAGCAATCAGGAAACAATCAATATTAATATAAATCGTAAGGTTACAAGCAACAAGTTACAGTCATACAGTCATAAGTGGGAGGAGATGGGTGATAGGAACGATGAGAAGACTAATAGTAATAGTTATGAAGCCTTAGTGAATAGTTTGACAGTGGTGATGGAAGAGAGCCAACTAAACCAAATAAAGAGAGCCAACTAAACCAATGAGTCAAAAACATTATACTTGTTCATTTATTTATTGAGGAAAGTGATCCAAATGATCCTATGTATTGTTGTGTGGCAAAACTATGTGAACCTCTAGGATTATCAGGTTTTTTTGAAGGAGAATTTAGGTGTTTCAATCAAAGGGATGATAATCAGATTTGAGTGGGAGGCTGTAAAAGACAGGGTGCATTTCCCCCCCACTATGACTTAAAGGAAGTACAATTCTTTTTCTAAAAGCCCAATCTCTATTTTCCTTATTATTGCTTCCTTTCTATATTCTAAACTAGCAATAGCACTTAGCAATAACATTTAGACTTGTATACTGCTTCATAGTGCTTTACAGCCCTCTCTAAATGTTTTACAGAGTCAGCATATTGCCCCCAACAATCTGGGTCCTCATTTTACCAAGCTTGGAAGGATGGAAGGCTGAGTCAACCTTGAGCCGGTCAGAATCGAATTCCTGCCAGTCAGCAGAATTAGCCTGCAATTCTGCATTCTAACCACAGCTCACAACTATTAAATTAAAAACATGATTTTATACATACAGATAATTAATTTTTCCTTTATCTAGAAAAATATTTATTACATGGCATCTTTTTTTTCACTATGTGCCAGTTAGTCAATGTTGACTCTTATGTTGACCAATAAATAGACTTTCTATGGCATGATTTGTCTTCAACCTAGCACTTCAATTTTCCAAAGATGCACCCATCACTGTTGCAACTGAGTCCCTCATAGTCAGTGATGCTCATCCTCTTCTCTTTCTTTTCACTTTTCCTTTTCCCAGCCTTATAATCTTCCCAAACCAGCTAAAAATTCATATAATTTAACTGAAATGTGATAATTTGGGTCTGGTCCTTGTGTCTGGAGTCAGAACTCAGAAATATTTCTTCTCTGACCCATTTGTTTGTTTTATTGGATAACCGTGTTATTCTCGATCCTCTCCTTCACCAAAATTCAAGAGCATCATTACATTTTTTGATCCTGCTTCTTCAAAGTCCAACTCAGTTCCATGAAGTGTCACAGGGAAAAATATTTGTCTGGATCATTTTGATATTTACAGTTGTAATATAATATTACAACATATTATAACATCTGAATATATTTTCCAAGGCCTTCATTACTACCTACCAAGTGCTAGTGCATGGTGTTTGTGAGGAAATATTAAATGTTTTGAGGTAGTACAGTATTCTTTAGTAACCAGCAGAGGTCCTGCTCTTATAAAACATGAATGCTTTTAAAATTCAACCATTCCTTCAAAAACGTTCTTTGATTTAATTCTCAGATCACGTAGACTTTAGATTAGTTTATTTTTCTGTCTCTTAGATAAGTTAAAATCCTAAGAGTTATCCTAAACTAAAAACTTAAAAGGTATTCAGCTGAGCATATTGAAACAATCAAGTTGTTCTTTTTTATTTCTTTGTTTCTATGGGCTCTAATTGAAGACAAATATTCTATCTGAAAGTAGCCTCTGATTGACAATCTGTCCAACCTAATGATCTAATATGACAAAGCAAGAGCTATCAGGTTGCCCATTAATAATCAGAAATGTCAAATACATATTCATTTCTCTACTATGGTAAAGTACCATGAAATCCTCTGCAACTTGAGCCTTTGTTATTTTTAGGACTGTCTTCTAGACCCTAAATAATCTGAATAGGTGTAATGACATGTGAAAATTATTTTGGGAGACAGGAGGAAGAGTCACAGATTAGGCAATGGTCAGATAAATAGAAGCTGAACCTCTAGGAATGGAGGCATGACTAATGTTTCAGTAGAGACACTCCCTAGTTTCTTGGACTGGAAAGATGATGGAGCAGAAATGTACTTTCAGATTTGCAAGATTCTATTAATGTAGCCTTACAATAAAGGTAGAACTATTTATTTATTTATTTGTTTGTTCAATTTCTATAACTATCCAATTCAATCAATGAATCTGGGCAATTACAAAAGTATTAAAACAATAAAAAGCATTTTGAAACAAAATACGAACAATAAAAACAATGGCTTAAAAACTATTACTCTTCGGCGTGATTCTTGTCTGGATAGCCTCCAAGGGCTCACAATAGGACAGAATGATACAGATAGCCATACCTCCTGAGACTGAAGCTTTCCTAGAACAGCTGTTCATAGGAGCAGAGTAGCTTTCCTGATGGAGTCAGGCCTACCATACCTTGCCATTCTTTAGGTAACAAATGAAGACCATCTTGTTCCACAGAGCAGAGCGAATGTTAAAGCAAAGCAACAGCAACAGCAACAGCAACAGCAGAAATTTTAAGATGTTAATATTTATTGATATTTTCAACATAATTGTTGTAAGCCACCTGGAGTAACATGAACAGATCACATATAAATAACTGCAAATAAATAAATGTATAAATAAAATATGAAATAATTATTGTAACTATTATCTATAAGCAGTTCACTTTTAGGTCCCTTGAAAAGGAGATATAATTCAACAATGGAGCATGTACATATGTAATGTGAAGTTCATTATTGAACTAAATCACCTTCTCAGGTTCAACTCCCAGCATTTTCAAGTAATGATAGAAAAACTGCCTTGAACTTTGGAAAGTTACGTTGGTGTAGTGTAGACATTAGTGGCCTAGGTGGTTCAATTGTCTGATATGACAGTTTTTTCTAGTGGCCACTTAATCCTTGAAATCAATAGGATACCAATGAACTCCAAATTTTAAAACTGCCAATAATAAATCAGGTTCTATTAAATGCAAGGTCGAATCAATTAAATGCATTTACAGTATAATAAAGGATTAAACAGATGTCAAAAGCTTATCATCATGAAGTATAGTATAATATATTACAGTGCCAATATATTAGATTTGTCAGTATTTCACAAATGATCACTTCTTAAGTTAGCTTTGTAATGTTATAAGTTAAGCATAATAGTTGAACCTGTTTATAATTTAAGCAGTGTAGAACTGGAATGAAGATTCAATTTATCACATCTGAGTTAGTTTTAAAAAATTCTTTGTAGCATAGATCTGGTAGTCCTAAAATGATAAATGTTGATTTTAAAAAAGATGAATCAATCAGATGCAGCCAGAAGCTTTGGAACAGAGTATTAAACTTGTATGACTACTGTAGCAATTTCCTACATGTGCAGGTTAATGACTGCAATAAAGTTAAGTAAGTAAGCAATTTCCTACCACTGCATTTATGTTGTCAGTTATTGATTGTCCCAAATTACCACCTCCCTTCCATAAAATTAACTGATGTAGAGAATCCTTTTTATGGACCCATAGTTGATAGTGTGTGTTGAATAGGCACAAATCAGAGAGGGCAAGTTCTTTGTATGTACTCCTTTCTACACAGTTACATAATGTGCCTATATTATGATTTAGTGTTATATGCAAATGCAACTATAACAATTACTCTTTGGTAAAAGGAGGTAATTGTGTCTTAACTTGCACTACGCTTATCTTAATGATCTTAAAGCACTTTGTAAATCCCAGTAAAGGACTAAGTAAAATGATGGTTCGGGACACCAGGCATCCACAGCAAAACAAGGTTAGGTCAAAATGATGACCTATGTTTGTTAATATCACGATGTATGTCCCACTCTTACATACTTGCATCAGACCTGGGACCCAACTACTTAAGTCACATTTTTGCATTTTGAGATATAGACAGCACTTATTCTCATGAGGTCCCAGAAAGATTTGATTTTGGTCCCAGGCAGGGGTGGGTTCTGGCTTACCTCGCTATCGGTTCGCTTCCTCAAGCACCGCAAGGGCGCACGCAGGCGTGCCGGTTCGGCGTGCGGAGGAAAATTCCCGCTACCAGTTCTAAAGAACCAGTCCGAACCAGCAGGAACCCACCTCTGGTCCCAGGTCTGGATTACTGTGTTTGTGGGACTCCTGTTGTAATTTCCTTTTACTATTATGGCTGCTTTAGTCCAGGTTGTCTGTACTGTTTTATGTTTTTACTATTTTTGGATTTTGTAAGCTATCCAGAGTCTGTTGGAGTGGGCAGTCATAACAAAAATAAATAATGATAAATAGTACTGTAATGATGTATATTTTATCACTTGCCACCCACGCCTGTTGCCTTGCCTGCAGATACCCATACTTGCAATGTCTTTGGCTCTATTTTTAATAATTTATTAATTTAATTACAGGTGATTATCTTATCTTAAATTAGCACAGAGTTGATGCGTGCCTTTTGACAGTTTTCAAATATTCTCATTAATATGTGAACTTATTATAGTAAGTAAAAATAAATGTTGTCTTAAGATAAAAAGCCGACCACTTGTTTCTCTAGTAAATTGAAGCTCATTCATCTAGGTGAAAGTCTTCACTAATCATACTTAAAGTCATGTAGTACAATGGCAAACGTGGCATAGGAATGTATGAAGCATATGAAAAGATATAATTAGATTTCAACAAAGCAGTGTGTGTCACATTTTCATCAAAATGACAAGTAAGAGTCCCTTGGGAGTTGGGCGGCATACAAATTTAATAAATAATAATAATAATAATAATAAAAATGTTAATGTATTGGTAGAGCCAGCATGATCTTCTATATACATCATAAGCAATGGATCTGCAGCTGCAACTCTTTCTTGTTTCACTCAGATTTTTTTAAACCTGTGATACTACTTGCTAATGGTGTGTGTGTGTGTGTGTGTGTGTGTGTGTGTGTGTGTGTGTATCAGGGGTGGGTTCTAACTTACATCGCTGCCGTGCATGCGCACTGCAAAAAAATTAAAAAATCTCCCCCCCCCAAAAGCCGAAAACAAGATGGCGACGCATGCGCAGTGCCGGAAACTCAGCTTCTGTGCATGCGCAGAAGAAAAAAAACCAGGAAAAAAATTCCTCCCCCCAAAAAATTCAGAAAAAAAGATGGCGGCATCCACGAACCGGCACGGACCGAACCGGCTCCGTGCCGTCATCGTTACGACACCAGCGGGTCACTACCAGTTCAGGCGAACCGGTCCAAACCGGGAGGAACCCACCTCTGATGTGTATGTATGTGTATGTATGTATGTGTGTGTATGTATGTATATATATATATATTTATAATTATATTTATAGGGGTTGTTTATATGTAGTATTTGACATATTTGACATACCACTAATAGAGAAAGAAGAAAAAGAAACAAAGTAGTTGAATATAGAAAGATGGGGAAGAACTTGAATAATATGATTGTATATATATATATATATATATTCACAAAAATGGGCTGCTTTTTGATGGCACTGCTAGTCCTTTGGAATGGTCTCCCAGTGGACATCTCAAAGCCTTGACCTCCTTCAAGTGAAGAATCATTAGCAGCTTCTCCTGGCTGCATCAATCAGTTTGTTCTTGTGATTATAAAGCATTGATAAATTATACAAAATTTATTTTCTTTCTTTGACATTTTCTTACCTAGAGGAAGAAAAAGAAATGTGGTAATCCATCACTGGGTTCCTGGATGAGTGATTTTCCATTTTTAAAGTTTTTTTTTAAAAAATAATACTGTCTGGTATACTTTATTGTACTTTCATACAGCAACCGTTTTCATATAGCAACTGCTTCTTAGGCCCAGTGGAGTTTTACAATTGATTGTTGTCTAGCTCATTTATTTTGAACAGCCAACACAGGTCTTTTGCTTTTCGAATATTTAACCTTTGCTTTGCTGATGCTATTATTAATGTAATGTTGTTCCCTGTGTGTCATTTGTTTCTTTCTGTCTTCAGAAGCCACATATCATTGATTTTTATTAATATCTTAAGATAAAAGCATCTTAACATCTTAACAATATACCTTAACCAATTATTTTATAAAAATATATGATGAATAGCCAATTAAAAATATTGCAGAAGTTTTCTAACTAACAAGTGATATGTGTGTTCGTAGGCAAGGGAAAATTGCAAAGTAAAAAATATATATAGAATTTCAAAAACTGCCAAGAACTTTACACATTTTAGGTTAGGTTGAAAGCTAAAAAGAGAAAGGGAATATAATAAATTAAATCATTTTTAAAATAAAGGATGAGAAGAGGAACCCCAAATAAGGTTTAATTGCTCTATCCTATATATAAGTTACTTTGTTTACATATAATATTACTCTGAGAGCCAAGGAAAAAAATCAATAAAATCATCAAAGCTTTAGTCAGCAAGAAATGTAGGACTAGTGCTATAATCTAACATTTCTATGGAGATGTTTAACATTTAAACTGTGCCATATTCAAGAGAATTCTAAAGTGCATCTTTCTGTATCTATTAAATATACAGAGATTCTATCCATTTTTCTGTTCATTTAATTCCAACTCAGTTGTAAAGCAAAAATACACACACACACACACACACACACACACACACACACACACACACACACACACACACACAGACAGACACACAGACACATACACACACACAGAGTTATACTACTAGATTAAAGTCAGATATATATGAGAATTTTCTTCAAGGAGATGTGTGAGATCACAGTTTAATTAAGCTGTGCATACAACATTTTAGCAATAGCAATAGCACTTAGACTTATATACCGCTTTACAGTGCTTTTACAGCCCTCTCTAAGCGTTTTACAGAGTCAGCATATTGCCCCCAACAATCTGGGTCCTCATTTTACCCACCTCAGAAGGATGGAAGGCTGAGTCAACCTTGAGCCGGTGAGATTTGAACCGCTGAACTGCAGCTAGCAGTCAGCTGAAGTAGCCTGCAGTACTGCACTCTAACCACTGCGCCACCTCGGCTCTATTTTCTGAATCTATGTGGCCATCTATTAGAAACAACAATTTTATTTTATTCTCATGCAATCACATGATTTCAAGTATGGTTGTTTTCATTACTTAGTATCATTGTTGCAATATTAAGCCATTGTTTGGGGTCTGTAAATAAATATCTGTAATAAATATCTGTAAATAATGTAAAGTTACTTTTTTTTTGCAGCTGCATTATATCTTCAAAGATTTTTTCCTATTCTAAATGACATGGTTTCTGTGATATGGTTCATTTTTATCTTGACATGCTATTCCTTTGTATGAGATTTGTCCAGTTCAAATCTGGTAAGACAGTGTTCCATTATATCCAGCGGTGTTGGCACATAAAATAGAAATGCTAAGATTTCGTTAGCTATGTATATATCAACTTTTTATTTACATTACTTATGAAGAGGCAGATTTTTCACAATCTTTTAGAAGGGTCTTGCAGCATCCCTAACTTTCAGAACTTCACAGTTGAGCAACTTTTATTGCTGGACATTGAGCAAAATGACTTTTAGTCAGCGTCTTCTTCTCTGAGACTGCTTCCCTGTCTCTCCAGCTTTTTAAGGTCTACTATAGCAGGCTATATCAAATATCTAAATAGCTACAAGTTCCCAAGGAGAAAGGAAGAAGAAATCAGAGATTTTTATTGAAGTACAGAGAATCCATTGGTGAAAACAATATTATAGATGAAAGGATGAGAAGACACACACAGAAACTTAAATCAATGAAGTATTTTATATTGACTGCATTACCTTAGTACATGGTGCTAATGAACGAAGGATCAGCATTTGAAGAAAAAAGTAAAACAAAAATAAAAGAATTTTGCAAATGAACTGGTAGGTGTAATGTCAACGCCATCTTTTACGTTAAATGTCATGTTCTAATATTAAAAGCAGTGCTTTAAGCAGGGAAATATGTTCTTTAGAGATCTTCCACTTCAGAAAATCAGAGAAGTGGGAAAATAACACTTTGCTGATGAGGAAGAAATTTCATTTGCAAACTGAGGCATTAACAATGGCAAGTAAATGACAATCCATTCATCTTTCTTTTCTCAATAGAATTTGTTCTACAACTACATTATACCAATTCACAAAATTTCTATTAAACACATTATTGACATTATTGGCAAAATATTTTTGTATGAAGACTCTGATTCAAAAATTTGGGGGAATGTTTTTGATTGTTTTTGTTCTTGTAGATGAACTAAGCATAGTTATTGGCTGACCATAAATGCATAAATAAAGAGAAGTTATCCTAGCCATGTATTTCAAATCAAAAAGAGCAACTGGTTCAGACATTTACAAAGTGGAAGTTACAGCTAAAGGTAGTCATAAATTATAAACCCTGGTTTCAGGAAAACCCCAAATAATGGGTCTGTCTTGAGAGTTGGCATAGGATTATACCACAAAATTTGGTTTAAAAGCCACATATAATGGAGTGTACACAAAACAGCACCATGGCATTCACACAATTGTGTTAACACTTAGCAAGTAAGCTATGGTATGTTTAGTAATAGTTTAGAGAATAAATTAGAGTTTGTGGAATTCACACCATATATAATCCAATATTAAACAAAAACTATGGTCAGTGCAAAACACGGTTACTTTGTAAGATAAAAATTATTTACATTTAAGGTAATTTAATGTAAAATTCCATTGCATAAATGACTTATTCAGGATTGTTGCTGTGCACTTTTAGCAAAATCAGGTCAAACATTGTATTACAGTCTGTTCAGAATATTTATTTATTTATTTATTTATTTATTTATTCATTCATTCATTCATTCATTCATTCATTCATTCATTTATTTTAGCATATGGCATCTACAGATATACTTTATTTAAACTTTGTTTTAAATAAAGTGACAGCAAATACATATACAGTATAAATAAAATATATGTGGACAATACAATATAGGAGATAAAATATTAATTTAAGATAAAGCCATAATAAAATCACCATAATATGGGGCCATAGAATTGCAATGGGATAGATGTTATAATTCAATATTTAAGGAATTAAACCTCTAACTCTTTCTGGTGTGGCTGTGATGAGACCATCCCAGGTTCCTTGAAACTTCCCGAAGAGACATTCTTGAACCATATCAGTAGTGGGTTCTGAATTAATTTGCTACAGGTTCGTGCACGCAAGTGCGCAGAAGCGTCCCGGGTGGGTGGGCGGAGTGTCCCGGGCAGGTGGGCAGAGCCTCCCACCACCGCCGCTACCGGTTCTAAGAACCGGTCCGAACCGGGAGCAACCTACCGCTGAACCATATGTATTATAGTTTGTTCCAGAGCACCACAGCTGCAATGCAGGCTCTTGGCCATTCCCCACTTAAAGATTTCTGGCTATTCAGGAGGTTCCATATTTTTCAGGGCAACTGCATTCCTGGAAGTGGTTTTTATTTTTGAGATAGTTTTTCAACTTCTCTAGCATCATTCTATGTCCAGTTTATACCCAAATTCAGTCATTTCATTATGTGAGACTATGACGTGTAGATCTCAACACTATTGACCCAAATGATTACATAACAAAACTTAGTTGGTGATTGAGCACAATATTTGAATTCAACTGAAATAGTTAAAACAAATAATAGATTTGTGCAATTTATAAATGAAATTAGGAGCAAGTTTTATTTTTATCACTTTATCAAGATATATAACCACACCCACAAAATTTATTTTATTCATGCAATCTTCCAGGAATTCATTTAGCCTTAATTAAACAATAATAAGAGCCCACATTTGGAATTCATTGTGTAAGGGCAGTGAAATATCATTATCACATGTGCCAATAGCTATCCAACAATCTTTTTTAGGATTACTTTTTTCTTACTGGACAGGAATGAACAACTGGAACACCCACAGGAGGAATATTTCTTCTAATTGATGGATAAAGTCCCTTGGATCTTCTCAAAGTTGGCTTTCAACTGGGAAAATACAGTTGAGGTGTCTGAGGCCTAGTTTTGGGGGCTTGTTAATTGATTATCTAGTATCTTTTGTGCCAAAATACTAGATCCAGAAAAAGGCAAGCAAATTTTGGCTTTGATGGGATAGACCCACTTTGTGGAAAATAGAACAAAATTATAGTTATTTTTTTGCATTTAGCCTCAGATGAATAGGTTTAAAATTTTCAATAAGTTGTAATTTATCAGTGTTATATTGGAGTTTCCCTTTGAATTTCCCACCACAATATCAGAGGTCCATTCATCTGCTCACTTGTTAATGTGATATATGTTATATTCAACTGAGGCTAAACTGAATTTTAATTGAGTCATCAATTACTATGCAAGGCAGCTCTACCTAGAATTAAAAAAATAGACCTTGTGGCTTCCAAGAGGTGGGGGAGAAAATGTAGTAATGGAAACAGATAATCAAAATTAGCAATGGGAAACATTCTTTCAGCCCAATATGCTTTGAAACTATAGACTTCTGTTCTGGAAAATAATAAATAAAAATTGCTTTAGTTCTTTGTGTTATTGAGATTCACATATTCAAACATTTTTAACCTGTTTAGAAGTTGATATTGTGATGTTTAAAGAGAAGTTCTTGTCCAATGAGAAATTTTTAATAGAGATGCATGTGCATTTTCTTGAGGCCAAAGGCTAAGTCAAAACCATTTCAGGCAACATCTAAAGCTTTATAGGAAACTGCAGTCTTGTGGAGCTTTATAAGTGATTCAGCATTTCTGAATACTGCCTGAAGAATGGAATAAAAATGTCAGGCACATTTTTAAAAAATTTAAAAAGCAAGTCTAAAGAATCTTGGCTCTAAAAAGCTGTGTTATCTATAATTGGTAGTTCATATGCTAACAAACTATATTTCTTTTGTATTATACACCAAAGAATAAGGAGAATAAAGCTTTTTATAACCATCGCCAAATCTGCAAAGAAATTTAAAATTATCTAACTTTCCTTAGGCCTATGAGTTAAAATTTTTCTTTTTTAAAAAACACGACCTTAAAGAAATGCCCAATCCTTTGCACCTATGTCTCTGAGAATGGGTACATTTCACCACTTAAAAAAGGCACCTTAATATGTCTTATATGTGGTTTAATTTTGGGGGGGGTATTAATATTTATTGCTATAAAAATTTAATTGTACTGTGGATATTTTATCATTTTGATTGTAAACAACAATCTCTCAGTTGTGGTGAGAAAGGAAAAATCAAATGAATGAATGAATGAATGAATGAATGAATGAATGAATGAATCGAATGATTGGATATAACACCACATCATTTATCCAGAGGCAATTTGGGTGGAATACAAGTAGTCCTCGAGTTACGACCAGAATTGAGCCCCAAATTTATGTTGCTCAGTGAAACATTGGTTAACTGAGTTGGCCCCACTTTATGACTTTTCTTGCCACAGTTGTTAAGTGAATCATTGCATTTCTTAAGTGAGTAATGCGGTTGCTAAGTGGACCTGGATAAAGAAAGAAAGTTGTATCTATTTTATCCCATGCTAGTCACTTGAGGTCAGTTTCCTGAATTTCACTTTTGACTTAGTAAGTCAAAGTGGGCAGCCACTGATTTGGTCCAGTTTGAATCCAGCTAACTTTCAGAAAACATCCAACCTGAACCAAGCCAGTTTACAAAGTTCCGGTATATGTAATTGCTTATCTGTAGATGTTTGTGTTGGGCTGCAGTATTATATGCCCACAAAATGGGCTGCTTCATAGTTCTCTCCTTCTGTCACCATGGAAACAGTGATGTATATTACCAACAAACACACAGCCTCTTTCATAAGTCCAGTTTTTGTCAATTTCTCTTATCCCATGGTCTAAAATACCTAGGCCACAACCGTTCTTTTATATATGAATAGTGTTCTCTAGTGAGAGGAAATAACAAAATAAAATTTCCACTCATTGCTTTAGGAAATGCTATTGACAAAATGGAAAGCCAGTGGATAAGGTAGCAGGCTAAAAATCAGGAGCCTGTGAATTCTAATCCCTCCTTAGGAATGAAAGCCGGCTGAATGACTTTGGGCCAGTAACTCTCAGCTTAACTCACCTCATAGGGTTGTTGTTGTAGAGAAAATAGAAGGAGGAAGGACCATTGGTATGTTTGTCACCTTGAGTTATTTATAAAAATGATAAAGACAAGATATGAATAAACAAATAAATATAATACCGGGAGTGGGACAGAAGGGAAGCTGAAATATGGCATTGCAGTATTTTTCACTATCTACAAATATTGAAATACATGCTTTCAAAGAAGTATTTCATGATACTTTGCCTTGTTTCCTCACAGGCCATGTTAGGAAATGTGAATGTGATGGACTGGAACAGTATTCCTTACTTCCTTCAGCCTAGTAAGCAGGAAGACTGGCTGGGAATTGACGGGTTTCAAAATGTCAATACTTCTAGAGGGGTGGTGGGATGGCTCAGTAGTTAAGACATTGGCTTGTCACCTGGAAAGCTAACACTCTGGGTTTGAGAGTGCCAAGCGATGGGATGAGCTCCTGTTACTTGTCCCAGCTCCTGCCAACCTAAAAGTTTGAAAGCACAGAAAAATGCAAGTAGATAAATTGGTACCACTTTGATGGGAAAGTTGGCCACATGATGATGGAAGCGTCTCTCAGACAATTCAGGATCCCTCTGCTGAGAATCAGAGATGACCACCAACCCCTTGAGTCGATCATGACCGGACAGGGGAAACCTTTAAACCTATTTCTGGGAGGGAAGGGGGCAAGCTCAGAATGGCTCAGGCTGGGCTGCATATTATGTTGGAAACGTGGCATCATTAGGTTCCTTCAGCTAAACAGAAAGCTGCATTAGATTCCTGACAACCACACTTTTCAGAGGAAAGTGAGTTTTGCTTTATTATTTTATGTAAAGAATACAAGAGTTACATAACCAGATAAAATGGAAATTTATGATGACTAGTTTTGGAATTGTCAAAATATTTGTGGCTGGAACATGAGTTTACTACTAGTACTAGCAATGACCCATTCTACTACATTTTTATTCTTCACTTTTTCTTACTATTCTGATTCAATATGATGGAAAAGACAAGATTAAATTTGATGCAAAAGAAAAGAAAATGAAAAATTTGATTACGGATGTGGGGTGTGTTTGTCTTGCCCTTATCATATGAAACTAATCTGCACATTCAACAGAATCAAATGATGACATGGTATGACATCACAACACAAATGAGAAGTTATAATACCACTTCAGCATTTTACAAAACAATGCCAATGAAGCACAATGGTGCTATTTTAACTTCATGATGGCTTGTTCTACAGTATATACTGATGGGAAGTTGACTTTTATGATTGTGGGTCTATTTCCTGTCTTTCCTTTTTGAAAAATTCTTCCTGGGCACACGGTAGCCGTGTTGAAGTGTGCAAAGTGAACTTGACCAAAATTGATGATCGATAGAGTAGCTATTAGTAAAGTGCCAAGCTACTTGATTTGGGTTGAGGAAAGAGGATCTAGTTCATTTTGAAGGAAGCAACTCCTTTGAATCGGAAGTTTTCACCCACAATAAGTGGATCATTTAGTGTTCAAGCTGACAGTACAAGCCACGCCCTTTCTCTATACATTTAATGCTTTTATTAAATTCTTAAAGAAGACAGAAACTCCTCCATGAAGCTACTTTAGATCCAGAAACTAGGTATCCAGGTACAGTTCAAACTGATGGGAAGATATGTAAGAGAAGAACAATCTTCTCCATTCCCTTCTAACAATAAAATAAGCTTCGATACAGCTTCTAAAAATGAGGCAGAAAAACAAAAACCTCTTCAGTAGAAAACAATAATTTTAGAAAGTTGGAGGACAGATTTCAGCACATATGGGATTCTAAAAGAGATCAGTCATTTTTCACATAACCACAGAATTCTTTAAAGATTGGGTGAGAGTCAGCTTCTTGGTGAGAAGAAATGAAACATATTTTTTATTGAATTTCATGATTTACAGTACACATTCCCTTTTTTATTTATTCCTTTTTCATTTCTCTGTTTTTCTAAAATGGTAGTATGCTGTTGAAGAATACCACAATCCTAAGTTGTTTTCCCAAAATAAACAGAAGACAAGTAATTCAAATACTAGAAATGAAGGCCACTTTTGTAAATAAGTTGCATTCTATTTGATGAAATTTGTTTCTAATGCAGCCTTATTCTTTAAGTGGCCTGCATAAATCTTTCAAGAAAATTGCCTCTCTAAATCCATTCCTTGAAGCTACAAAGTGGCTGTTTCAATTTGCTGGATAGCCTAACAAAAGTGCTATCTGTTCATCACACATGTCTAGAGCAGTCAAGAGGATCCTGAAGATGCCACATCGAGTTTTTGAACAGCCACTGTTTCATGTAGATACATAATTCAAACTAAGCTTAAAACAGAAAGAGAGAATAGAAAGAATAAAAAGTGCAAGGAAAAGAAAAAGAGAAGAAAGGGAAAAGTAAGAATATAATAAAGATGAACATTATAAATAAGTTACTTTCAACTTTAATCACAACAGGTAAACAAGTTTAGTGTCTCTTCACCCCCTTAAAAGTTACCAATATTTATTTGCTTATCCCATCTCTTATCTATAAACAAATCCGTAAAAACATAATCTTTTCAGTCCTGATATCACCAGAAGGTCTGTAAAGGATTGCCAGAAGTAACAACGAATCTTGTTTTAATCTTAACCAAATAAACCAACCTTATATTCTTTCCTTTTATTGCTAAAAGTTTTAATCTTTAGTTCATTCAAACATTGTCAATTTCTTTTCATTTCTTCTTTATCCATCACACAGAGTTCTTCAAGGCTTTAATCCAGTGAAACACGAGTGTCAAACTCTATCATGTCGTGGGGCGGATCGTGATGTATCACGACATTTTTTGGAGCTGGAGCTTTCGGAGCTGGGGTGGGCATGGCCTGCGCATGACGCCACCAGTTTGACAGGCTTGTGGTAAAACATCTTTTCTGAGTCAACTTAAGTCAGAAAGGCAAATGGATGCATGCAGGGTAGGAGAAATCTTATACCACATATCTGGTGAAAATGCCAGCAAACACCATTGTTTTAGCAATTGTTCTCCCCAGTGGAGCGTAGAGAGGACCCAGGTGTCTTAAGTGTTTTGGGAAGTCTGGGCCCTTCCCTGTCTGACTTTGCCTGGGGTGGCTCTCTCCCCAGCACTCCACTTAATGAACTGCATGGTCACTAAATGACTGCAACTATAGTAACTTGCTAAGTATTAATTTATAGTTTTTATTGGTGATTCCACTATGTTCTACTTTTGGTCTGACCCACTTCTTATATGCAATTTCCAGAATTACAAATGGACTGAATAGCCCCAGTTGGTCCTCAAAAAATTTATTTGCAAATTACCAGTAAAATACACATGCTGGTGGGTCTGCAGAACAGCCATTGCTACTAGTACAATATAGAAGATGCTATGCTGTGCTTATGTGAGTAATAACTGCATGACTGCTTAGGCGTGGAAACATTGACTCAGGATGGCCCTGGCAATCAGCATGACCATTACAAAACAAGCATGGTTATAGTGGTTAAGTTGTTGGCCTAGGTTCAAGTCTATCCTGAACTATAAAAGCTCACTAAGTAACTTGGGTTAGTCACTCTGTCTCAACTATGCCAACTTTATAGTGTTATTGTTTGTTGAAGGGAAAATTCGAAGGACAAGTGCTATTTATATATCTTGAGCACATGTAGTTCTCTCTCTCTCGCTCTCTCTCTCTCGCTCTCTCTCTCTCTCTCTTCTCTCTCTCTCTCTCTCTCTCCCTCTCCCTCTCTCCCTCTCTCCCTCTCTCCCTCTCCCTGTCTATGTCTCTCTCTGTCTCTCTCTGTCTCCTCTCTCTCTCTCTCTGTTTATGTGTGTGTGTGTGTGTATGAGTATGTATATATATGCAAATTCAAATATATATGTTCATCTGGTTTCAAGGGTGTAAAGGTGTTGGGACAATAGAATTTCATTTTTAAGTGCATCATTCTTTTTATTGTTGGAGCAAAAAAATAATAATCTTGATTTTGAATGTAGAAGCAGGCAAATTACTTTGTTTCTCTTTTAGGAGTTCTTGCATTTGTAATATTACGAGAAGAAGAGTGTCTCCTGAGAAACAGTTCCATGCAATATCCCCTATAATTATATAGCCATTGTTAACAATAAATGGAGATAATAACACTGCTAATCAAGGAAGCATTACATTAATGGTGTGACATTTAATTCCTTTCGCTCTTTAGTTTTCCACCAGCCACAAGTTCATGGCTTCTGAACTTATAATACTCTATAAGTACTTCACATCATTCTGAAACTTTAAAAAAATCTGCTTTGCTACAAAGTCTGCCAGATCCCAAATTGTTTATTATGTGCAATTTAAATGTTTAATAAAAGCAAATAGCAAGGCCTTGGATTACAAACACATATCCGCACCACATTGATTTTTATTGTACATCTTGACAAAATTAATTCTATTTTAATTAGAACCAGCTTCAAACTTCATGTTTCATTATTGCTCTTCTAAAGTCTGTTTTTTAAAGGCTTTGCTACACAAAGAAAGAAATTTGACAGTGTAGGCCCTCATTTCAATACACAATTATCTTTTCCCCCCACATTCATCTTTTTCTCAGTTTCCTCTGAATGAACAAGGGTGTATAACAAGTCCTGCAGACCCAAAAGCAATTTTCTTAACTTTTAATTTTCTCACTCCTGCTGACTTCATACATAACATCAAATTTTACTTGCATGGAATGGTGGATGTCCCCAATCCTCGTGATTGATATGAATGTTATTTATGATATTTTTCTGCCATCTTAACATTCATACAACAAGATATTAACTAACTTTTTTAAAAAGGAAAATGCTAGGTTTTAGGACATAATACCATTCATGCTGTTACATTAAAAATCAGTTTGTTATAGAACTCAGATATAAACTTAAGATGTAAGGAAATCAGGCCAGCTCAGTGAGTATTTGAACTACATATGTTTGTGTTTAGAAATTCTCAGCATGGGCTGGTAACACAACGAGACCTGTGGTTTAAATTTTCATCTTTGGGACCTGTGCCATTTCTGAGGTTTCAGATTGGCTTCCAACTTTTGAAAAATACTTTCCTTATTAAAATACACAACATAAGTAACAGTGTAAACTTAGTGTGGATTCCAGAAGATTCATCAAGAATCCTTGGCAAATTGTATCAATCCAATGATAGATAATAAAAGTTCGTCAACAAATATCGATGTAGAAAGTTGAAAGCCAAAAGGTTAAAAAAGACTATAATGTTCCATTGCCTAACAGCCATCAATACCTTCAAGCACTAAATCTCACTGCATGGTAAGTGTCAAATATTACCAAATATCAATGGTATGAAACTGTAAAATAAAAATATAGACTAGTACAGGGGTGAAATTCAGCAGGTTCTGACAGGTTCTGGAGAACTGGTAGCGGAAATTTTGAGTAGTTCGGAGAACCGGCAAATACCACCTCTGGCTGGCCCCAGAGTGGGGTGGGAGCCAAGGTGGCGCAGTGCTTAGAGTGCAGCACTGCAGGCTACTTCAGCTGACTGCTAGCTGCAGTTCGGCAGTTCAAATCTCACCGGCTCAAGGTTGACTCGGCCTTCCATCCTTCCGAGGTGGGTAAAATGAGGACCCAGATTGTTGGGGGCAATATGCTGACTCTGTGAACTGCTTAGAGAGGGCTGTAAAGCACTGTAAAGTGGTATATAAGTCTAAGTGCTATTGCTGTTGCTAATGGAGATTTTGCAATATCCTTCCCCCTGGAGTGGGGTGGGAATGGAGATTTTGCAATATCCTTCCCCCAGGAGTGGGGAGGGAATGGAGATTTTGCAGTATCCTTCCCCTGCCACGCTCACCAAGCCACGCCCACAGAACCGGTAGGGAAAATTTTTGAATTTCACCCCTGGATTAGTATCATAGCTTATCAGAATGGAGAAATATTTCAGCAGTAAAAACGTTATGCGATAGGTTAACTAACAGATTATTTTTGTGATTAGTAGCCAAAAATCTATAAAATATACCCCAACATGTTCAGGGAACAAAATCTTTGTTGTCCAGTAAAGAGGAAGCCTAGGAAGGAAAGGGGACATGATAAACATCTCATAAAGCACCTACTCTAGTTTTTTGGATGGCAAAGGTGATTCAGGAGAAATGTATTTCAGACTTGCAAAATTCTTTAATGTGACCTTGCAATAAACATACAGCTACTTCATCTAATGTATTAGGTAGGACTACCTTGCAAGGCTGACACTCACTAGACATGACAGCCAGCTACGTGACTCTGTCCCAGTCACACCCTCTTATTTATGAGAGAGTGGGTTATGTGGGGAAAATTAACAAGCTGGATGGGGTCAGGACCCACTACAAGGGGTATCTTCTGTAGGGGGCAAAACAGGTGTGTTAAATCTCTGCAATGCTGGGAATTCCCAGTTTGTCATTCAATTCTTCTTCCTATCTTCAAAAAGTGCAAAACAAGGGCCATATATTTTGGATATGCCTACTCTGAAGGCTTTCAAATGTTGCTAGCAGCATACCTTTTGCATCCTAATGTAGGAAAGAGTACAATTGCTATGGTTAGGCCTTGTTAAGTAGCTCTGCTCTGCACTGAAGCATTGACTTGGTCTGGGCTGTTGAAATTACCGTATTTTTCAGAGTATAAGACGCTCCGGAGTATAAGACGTACATTAGTTTTTGGGGAGGAAAACAAGAAAAAAAAATCTGCCTCTGCCTACCAGCATCCATCGGTATTCATCTGGCTAGCATCCTTGCAGCAAACAGCAAATAGCCTGGTCAGCTTCAGCACATTATCACAGCCTGATTCAGCACGAGCAGCTGATTGGCGGTTGGATCGGCTCCCCGTAAGACAGCTGATCAGCTGTTCCAGGCTGCGGGGATCACCACAGCCCATCGCTGCCTCTGTGCATCATGTTTTTGGCCTCCGTGCATCGTGTTTTCGGCCTTCACATGCTCCATTTTAGACCCATTCCAGGATGCCGGGATCGCCACAGCACATCACCGCCAATTGCCACCTCTGCGCATCATGTTTTCGGCCTCCACACATCCCATTTTTGGCCTCCGCATGTCGCATTTTCAGCCGGTTCCAGGTGGCGGGGATCGCCATCGCCGCCGATTCCTGCCACCTGGAACCAGCTGAAAATGTGATGCGTGGAAGACAAAAATGGGGCGTGCGGAGACTGAAAACGTGATGCGTGGAGGCAGTGATCGGCGGCGGTGCTATGGCGATCCCTGCAGCCTGGAACAGGTCTAAAATGGGGCATGCAGAGGCCGAAAACACGACACACGGAGGCTGAAAATGCGACGTGCGGAGGCGGCAATCAGTGGCAATGTGCTGTGGCGATCCCTGCAGCCTGGAACGGGTCTAAAATGAAGTGGGCAGAGGCCAAAAATGTGATGCGCGGAGGCCGAAAACAGCCGAAGGGTGGTGGCCAGTGGGTGGGTGGGGCTTCGGCTACATTTGGTATATAAGACACACAGACATTTCCACCCACTTATACTCCGAAAAGTATTGTATCTCATTCGAGTTGGCATCTCAAATTTAGAAATGAAATTGCTCCATGTTGATGGATTTAGATCGCTATTTTCTTTTTGAAACCATAATTTTGAATAAAGGTATTTTAGATAGAATCCATTTGCTTTTATACTGAAGTGAGAAAATACCTTTAGTTTAGTCTACTCCTCCATTGCAGTGATTCACTCATCGTCCAAAATTATAAAGTGTCTTTTTATATACCACCTTCTTTCCTCTTATAGCCCTGAATAATCCACCCCTCTATTTAGAAACTGAGAACATAATGCATAACTGCAAGGTATGCTTATGAGAGTTTTGTTAGATGGATACAGACCACAATGCCATGATCTTTCAATTAACCCCACTTGTTTATCCCAGCTAAACAACACAAAAAGAAACATGGTGACAAATTTAAATTGCTATTTCTTGCACGCTTTTGGTATCACCTCAAAATATAGAATTGGATTGCAATTTTTTTCTGTTTATTGCAGATTCATTTGATAGATTCTTCTTTTCTTTAGAGAATCATGTTTATAAGAATGCAAATATTGAAAGGGTCTTGGAGAATATTCATTCCAACTGTGTACTTAAGGTACTGAAAGAATACATTACTCTGGCACCCCTGATATATGGCCATATAGCCTGTCTCTAAACTCCCTCTGATAAAAGAGGGTCCACCATTTTCTTGTTCGTGTTAGGATTGTTTTTCTTGTTCTTTATTACAATAGCAATATAATATTACTGTGAAATTTAAGGCTATAACAAGATCTGTTTTCCCACTCAAATGTCAGTCTGCCTAGGTTTTTCCCTGACAGGGATTATTATCTTTTTTGAAAAGCCCTGTCATGTATACTTTGTAAGATAAAACATAAAAACAGCAAATCCTAAACTCTTCTATCCTTAGGAAGAACAAATTTTTCTGAAGTACTGCCCCATTTCACTGGCAGTGACCTACAGCTCATTTCATAGCATAATCAAGGATTGCAGCATCTGATTGTGAGACCCGGTGTTGAGGTGTCTTTGTATATGGTTGTACATGTGGCTGCACAGAGAACACATAAATACAGTTTGTAAAAGTAAGCTCAATACAATTTACAGAAAGAAAATTAATCTCTACTCTTTGAGTTTCAAGGCTGCTTGAACAATAGCAACCCACTGACAAAATGGCCAAAATGTCAGTCAGCTACTGAACATATAGAAGCAGAATGCAACTTCCAACTAGAGAGGCCTTAGAAACAGAGTGCTGCGGTAAGCATAATCCATAAACGCACACAGATCTCTGAAATTCCTTTAGTATATTCTTTCTGCATCCTTCCTGAACGTAGTATGATTTGACAGCCTCAGTAGACTCATCCATTGATCGGAAACTGCATGTCAATCATCAATCTGTACTGAGTACTACTGACTCTTTCTAATTTCCTTTTTTATTTATTTATTTATTTTATTTATTTATTTGTCAAACATGTACAAGATAGCAGGTATAGGTATAATCATAAACATAATCAAAGTGAATACAGATAGATGAAGACAATAGGACAGTAGGACAGGGACGGTAGGCACGCTGGTGCGCTTATGCACGCCCCTTACAGACCTCTTAGGAATGGGGTGAGGTCGACAGTAGACAGTCTAAGGTTAAAGTTTTTTGGGTTTGGGGAAGAAACCACAGAGTCAGGTAGTGAATTCCAGGCATTGATCACTCTGTTGCTGAAGTCATATTTTCTGCAGTCGAGTTTGGAGCGGTTTACATTACATACACTACATATACACATTACATACAATACCTTTAAAA
>QLTV01003401.1:78554-127105 GCA_003457575.1 Thermophis baileyi
AGGGTAATGGATTGGTTTATGATTGATTCCATGACTTTGCAGGTGACGCAACATAATGAGATTGTGCTGAAATTTTCGACGTTGCTGGGATCTCCTTTTTTGAAGATAGGGATGACTGTGGCTAGTGACCATAAGTTGGGTAAGGAGCTAGTCCTGAAAGATTTATCGAAGATTATGCTAAGAGGTTCAGCTAAGGCTGTGGAGAGCTTTTTTAAGAAATATGCACATAGTCCATCAGGTCCAATAGATAGAGATGGTTTTAGGTTGCGTAATGCCTTTGCAACGTTATCTTCTGTAAAATCAATTTGTGTTAGATCGATTACAGATTACAGATCTTTTACAGAGAACTTGTGGGATATTTAAAATTAGCTTTAACCATTTAAAACAAAACAAGCCCATCATACGAAGCTTTTGAATTAGCATGCTTTGCACTGAATATTTTTGGATCTGAGCCACCTTAAATCTGGAAGCAATCTGAGAGCTATTATATCAAACACAAGATATTTCCACACCTTTTATATCTCTCTCTCCAACATCATGAACTATCACATAAAATTAACATATTCCTTTTGCATTTGCTTATTTTTAAAAAAAACAAACATATGCCTTAAAGCCCTCATTTTTAGTTGTAATAAATTCCAGAGACAGATTGTGGCTAAACCATTAATTTCAGTAATTTATGAGCATGTCTCATTTTCAAAATTATCTGGGAGGATGCTTAATATTGCACTATGCCAGTGATGGCGAACCTTTTTTGGTTCGCGTGCCAAAAGGGGGTGTGTGCGCGTGCTAGTGCGCGCGCACGTGCCCACACCCATTCCCTCCCCCACGCATGCGCACAACCCCCCCCACTGCCCCCCTGTGCGAAAAACAGCCCAACGGCAAACCGGAAGTGCGTTTTTCTGAACTTCCGGTTTGCCCGTTGGGCCGTTTTTGCACTCCGGGGCTTCAGGAAGCTTCCCTGAAGCCTCCGGTGTTCGAAAAACAGCCCAACAGCAAACCGGAAGTGCGTTTTTCCAAATTCTGGGAGTTGAAGTCCACAAGTCTTAAAGTTGCCAAGTTTGGGGACCCCTGATCTATTGGATCAGGAAGACATTATACTCCTAAGTCTTCTGTTTCTGTTTTCTAATATAATATCTAAGTTGTTATGGGAATGCCTGCAAGAAGAACATGAATGCATCAATTCTTTTTGTAGCTGACTTACCACTTAACCATTACATTTAATAATTTTTAATAAAAGGAGATACTTTTCTTTTATCTTAGATTGATTTATTTTACACTATGCAGTCTGAACCAGCTGAAGAAGGAAATGTGCTATTTCTAGTTTATGTAATATCATATAAAAGCATGTTAGCAACTTAAGAGAAATATTCCAATTGAATTGTTAATTCCAAAGATTTATAAAAGTGGCAATACTGTATGTATTTCAGTTGCTTAAAAATGGCAATACTGTATGTATTTCAGTTGAGTCATTGAATCATAAGTTTAAATTATTACCCAGTAAAGTGCAGTCAGAGCACCAGTTCCCAGAACAATGCTGTTTCTCTTCTGCTTCTGCACTGTTCAAAAGAAAGAACCTCTCTAAAGGACCTTTATGGTCTCCAAAGCGACTTTCTAAAAAGGTAACTGGGAGAAAACTGACAATCATTGGCCTTGAAAAAAAGAGTCTACATGGTTTGGCAGAAAATGTATGGAAATTGAAAAATGTGAGTAAGGACATAAAAGAATGAGAAGTGATGCCAAGGCTGTGCTTAGAAGCTTAGCTTAACTTTGAGTTATTCTAGTTTCCTTCCAGATAAAAATGACTTGTGGGAGAAATGGCTCTAAATAAGCTTGCACTTTTTTGGTCAATTTCCTCTTCTGTGACTCAGTAACCATCCTGACTTGTTAAGTCATCCACATTGTTAAAATATACAATTTGACAATATAATTTACTTTTTAAAGAATTTTAAAGAGCTACCTTCTGGCTCTCAAAGTTACTGCAGATCTCCACAAAAACAACTGAAATTAAAATATTTATAAGTATCTAAAACTGTCATGGATATTTTTGGCTTGGAAAAAAAAAACCCCATGGAATACTTTGGATACCTTGGATACTCTGATGCATGCAGGAAATATAAGTTCTAATTAAACACAGAATCAAAGCAGAAGCTGAAAAGCTGAAAGGATACTATTTATTTCCATAATCCAGTCATACCGTTTAAAACAGAACAGTAGTGTATATACAGAGAGGCTCCTGGTCCCTGGCAGAAAAAATATTTTGAATAAGAAAAGTCCGGCTGGATAAGACCCAGGGTTTGGGTTTCACATTTTGCCAAACTGAGGCAACTGTTAGGAAGCCAAAGGGTAGAGAGTTTTGTTGCTCTCAGCTCTTTCAACATTCTAAAAATATATTTTAATATTGTTTCTTTACTATTTTGCTATTACAAGTTGTAAGACAGCAGCTAAGCAAGACAGTTAAAATATTAAAAACAGAAAACAAAGCCACTTGGATATATTTTACAAATTTACAAGAAAACGGATAACATCTATAACTAGCCATATCCTCATTTAAACCCACTATAGAATTTTTCACTTAAATGGAATATAATTCTGTAAAGTTGAAAAAAGAATATCTGTCTCTGTCTCTCTGTCTCAAGCACACATCTATCTATCCCACAGAGTAATGTACAAAAATCAAAATCAAGTGGTAAATCATTCAGCTATTATATACAAATGACATTTATTTAACTTAATATATCATGCTTATAGAATGTGGTTATGCAGCAACTGCCACCTAAAACCTCAGCAGAGTGCAAAATCACATAGGAAACATGGCATTACAATAAGTTAAACCAGGGGTGTCAAACTCAAGGCCCGGGGGTCAGATCCGGCCCACGGGCTGCTTAGATCTGGCCCATGGGGCTGCCCTGGAAACAGCGAAGGATTGGCCTGCGGTGCTTATGCCAGCGAAAATGGAGCTTGGGAGGGCTACACATGCCCCCCCCCCAGCTCTGTTTTCACTGGCAGAGGGTTGCAGGAGGACGTCGCAGCTGAAAACAGAGCTTGGGAGCCCGTTTTCGCTGGCAGAGTGTTCAGGCCACCACAGGTGCCCCTGACATGAATGATGTCGAGCTGGCCATGCCCACCCCGGCCCCCCGAAGTCGGACACAACCCTGATGTGTCCCTCAATGAAATCGAGTTTGACACCCCTGAGTTAAACAGTATCATATACTCTGATTAATACCAGAAGGGTCAAATTGAAGATTAAGGTTTATGTTTTACTTTTGGTATTTCATAGTTAACTATTTTTTTTTCTTTCAAGCTTAATAGTTGCTCAAAAAAATAAAGAGGGTGAGGGTAGCTTTCTAACCCTGCCCCACAATAATGCCCTTGCATTTGAGTATTGTTGTAGTATGATTTGCAGGAGCTGGCATCGATAGTTACCTTCTGTTCCAGTAGATAGCTAACTGCCAGGCTGCCAGGCTCTGCTTTTCTCCTTTTCCTGCTTATCAGCACTGCCAGTTCACTTGTCATCCAGACATGATAGTAACAGCAGGCCCAATGGTTTCTGATCATCTTGCCGTCTCCTCTCAGGTAATATAGATAAAATCCAGAGGGGTAAACTAATCAGTGGGCTACAATGGTGATAGAAGGGAGGGAAAACTATGCAAAATGAACCCTCAAATTTACATTGTTGACTTTGTAAACTGGGCATGTGAGGAATGAATGACATAATAGTTTCAATGTAGTAGCCCTCTTCTCCTCGTCACTCTATACATACTGGTACCAACAATAGCTTTATTTCCCCTGGCTTTTGCTACCTTTTACATGGAGAAACTGGAGGAATCTGTGACTGTCATACTTCCACTTATTCAAGAGACAGAAAATAGGAATTTTATAAAGAGCAATTTGGCTTGTCAAATCTGAGACACTAATGAGAGCAATTCCAGTCATTCAAAGAAGATACCCTTATCAGATCATGGAGCAAGAGGGACCCCCATTCAAGGCTTGTCTGTAACTTGGATATTATCTTTGACTCACAGCTCCTGCTCAAAAAGCAGGTGGAAGCATGGACTAAGAGAATTTGGTACAGGTACATCTAATGGGCCAGTTTTATCTTTTCCACGACTGGAAAGCTGTTCAAAAACTTAGTAATGAATAGATTACTGTAACATGTTCTTCTAAAGCTTCCAAGTGGTCTTTTAGGACACTTAATGTTCTACATGACACTGTCCTAAGAGACCGCTTGGAAGCTTCAGCTGATACAGAATGCAGAGATGCAAACCATGAAGGCCATGACTTGTATTCCTAGAAGACCACTGCTCTGCAAGCTGTGCTGATTATCAGTTGGCTTTGAGGCATATTTCAAGGTGCTGGTTATTACCTAAAATGCCCTTCATCTCACAGGCCCTGATTATTTGAGAGACCACTAATCCCTAGCTGTTACAACCTACACCAGTTACATTTGGCAGAGTGGACATGCACTGGGTTCCATTGATCAAGCGGTGTCATTTTCTGGGATTCTGAAAGCATTTCTTCTATGTTGCAATATCTCTCCTCTGGAATATTTCCTCATATCCTCATATGAGGATATTTCCTCATTTCCTCATATTGCTCCCGCCTTCATGATATTCAGGAAGCCGTTATTGTCTAAATCAGTGTTTCTCAATCTTGCCAACTTTAAGATTCAACTCCAAGAATTCCCCAGACAACATGGGAAAATTTATATCATAAATAAAATTACTTCATAAAATTTGACCAGATTGATCAAAAGTTATCTTCCTTGACACTTAGTGAGGGGGGGGGAAGACTAGCTATTTTCAGTTTATATTTTTTCTGCCTTATTTAAATGCCAAGGGAGAAGAATGTGAAGGAACCCTTCTGAGGAGACTGATGGAAAATAGAAAACAGCAGTAGTAGCACTTTCTACCTCCTCCAACAATCAAAAACCCCAAACCGATAAACAAAACAGACATTTTGAGAATAAATTGTCAAGGCCGTGTAGCATTTTGGATTTCATCCAAAAATATGCTTCTAGTTGTAAATATAGTATGTTCTGGACTAGTTTAAAGCAGTTGCATCTTTTCATAGGACTAACTCTTAAAGACTTGCATACAGGACCTATTACATAATCCAAAGCACCTTTTTGAACAAAGTCCAAAATTGCACCACTGTAGAAGATAGGCGATTGGCTCTTCTTTCTTGTCTTGTCTTGCCTGCAGAGAAAGAAACTATATCAAAATTTTAAGGCAGATTTTAGCACCAATAAGGAAAATGTGATCCTTTAGAGCACGGGTGTCAAATTCGCCGCATCACATTGATGTCACATGACGTGGCCCGCGGGCTGCCAGTTTGACACCCCTGCTTTAGAGGCTCTTCTAATAGAGAATTAGGGAGCCAGAAGTGAATTTTCCCATAATCAGTTTTTCATCAATTGGATAGTAAAGCTAATGTCACCAGGCAATGGCTTTTTCAGTTCTGGAATGCATGTTCAGGACATCATATATAAAATCTACAGAAAGAGGCACAATTAGGCAAATCTCTTTTCAACAAATCTTCAGGTTTTAAGATTTGCATGTCTTTCTCTCAATGAAGGTTTAGGCAAAACACATCCTTCATGTTTTGCCTCAAAGAAATGTGACTGCCTCCCTTTGAATATCCCACCATTTCCCCCTTTGCCTGCTCCCTTTGGCTCCTCCTGCAGCCAGAAGAGATCTTACGCCAATGCAGCTCACTTTGACAAGGCAGATGATGTTAGCCCTTTGCTCTGACAAAGCACACTGCATTGTATTTGCTGCAGAACAATGCACCTTGCTGTGGTGAACCAAAACTACCTCACACAGGCCTATTGTTTTTTTCCCTCTCTCTTTAAGTGCAAAATAAGCATCTAAATTAGAACTTGGTAGTGGACAAAGACCTTTAGGAAGCTCTTGAATCAATATTATCACTGCAATTTTACTGTAATTTCTGTTGTTGGGGGTGGATAGATTATATACTCAATTTGGGGAAGTGTCCTAATTGATATTTAAATATATTTTGAGAAATCTTGTTGAAACAGAAGAAAGTATAAAGCAGAATCAATTTTATACAATAGAGAATCTCTATTAGCAGATCCCCCCTCTTTTTTAAAAATCTTGTAATTATTAGAAAATTCTAAATATTTGGAAAGTTATATTGCAATTTTCCTGCCCTAACTAGTTCAAATAGAGGCTTTCTCCACTTAGGAAGAAAGTACTTAGGAGTACTTAGGAAGAGAAACATAAAATGTTATTCTCTATTGAATCAATCCTATATTATTGAAACTGGCTTGTCACCAAAGTACATCTAACTTGACAAGTGGGATGGAGAAGAGGGGAGGTAATATATTGTGGAAACTCCAAAAAAGTTAAATTGACCCCAAGGAATTATATTTAGTCTAAAACAGATTCACTCAGACATATTCAGTCAGTTTGATTGGTTGATTGATTACAATAGATGCCATCAAGTTAATGTTGGTTCTTAGAACATAACTAAATTTTCTCTAGGACAATCTGTCCCCGGTCCTTCTGGTCTTACAACAGTGCACCCAACAACATTGTAACTGAATCTATGTTCAGGTTCTTTAGAAGAAGAATTGTTTCATTTTCTCTTTTGCAGTAACATATAAGTACTAACCCAACTGAAAATGTGAGAAAAGAATGGAGTAAGCTATAACTGCTAAACAAATATTTATTAAGTATGAGCCTTTTCTCACTAGCAGATCTTAGTATAATGCAGTCCTGTGGTGATATAAAGAACTGCTGGCAAAATAATGTATTCTCCTGAGTCTTCCCATTTTCTCATGCAGACTCTGCTATAGGCTGGTGTCTTGTGTTACAGAAATGAGCATAACAAGGGTTTTTAAATCAAACCTCGATTGCAATAAACATAGCTAGTACCATGAATAGAGAGGGAAAAACTGGGCTTGCTAGGCCATTTCCATGACACTGTAAGTAATCAGTTTATTTAGTTATATTCAACCAATCTTTATTGTTTTTCTGCTCTGCTCTGCTTTTGCTTTGCTTTGTATTCTTGTTTAATAATACAATTGATGCAGTATCAATACACTTGATCTATCTTGGGCTCTAGACCCATATACTATAAGTACATATTGTATTTATATCTATAAGTCTCAGTGAGCTCAACGGGGTTTACACCAGAGTTAGTATATACAAAATTCATGTTTAGTCATATATGAACTTGAAAGCAAGCCTTATTAACCATAAAGGTAGTTTTAAGTAAATAGGCAAAAGATTGAGTTGTGACCTCCAGGGGAGGTGTGGCAAACTCAAGACTGCTCTGCAAAAGAAGATCCAATGATAGTTGCAGAGATCAAGGAACGAGTCAGTAGCCCAGTTCTTTAGAACTTCTCCAGATAATCTTGTCTGCTTGTTTATTACACTTACCGTATATAGCTGCCCAATTTATGTACCATAACCATGTAAGGCTTAAAAGTGGCAATTGATTGAAGATGTACTAGTATTTATTATTTATTTAAATGCATTATACCTGCCCACTTTCATAGACTGCCATACCATCAAAATCATTGTCAACTCTTAACAAGCATCTAAATAGATTTTCTTCATTTTACAAACAGCAATAAATCCAGCAAAAAAGATACAAACATTGTTTAAGTATTAAATTCATTATCTAAAGTAGAATTAGGTGGTTGGTTCAAGACTTTAAAAAAGAAGAGGAAGAAAGAAGGAAAGGAAAATATGATCACTCCTACTCTTTATCTATTCTCTTCAAGATCATTGTTTCATACTCCTACAGCCTCTCTCTATGCATGAGAATTAAAACAGTCAAATTATTATGCAATTACAAGAAAAGGTTGGGCTAAGGTGAAATGCTCTCCGCTGTCTGAGAGAGAGCTCTTCTAAATGGGATGGAATTCACTTAGTACAGGCTCCATTTATATGGACTCTTCAAAAAGTAAAAAGCAATTTATTTGCTGCCACTGAAAAGCTCAAGGAAATGAAATGTGTAGTGTGTGATGAAATCAGCACAATTTACGGTCTTACTGAACTGCTCAGGAAAAACAAGAGAATCCTATTACAGCAGACTTTTATGTTGTCGAGCTTGGAAATTTAGCACCTCACTGAAGTTTTCAATTCTGTTGATATTCTTGTCTAGTACATCTAGGTTAAAGGTAGTTCAAGGCTATATTTCACATTGGATATAATTTCCCTGAGATAAAGCAGAGCCACAATACCAATTTGAATCATTAATGCCTGATCCTGACCCTGGTTTGCATTCTATAGTTTACATTGAATATTTGGTGGCTTTGTTCAGAGGATATCAGATAATGATGCCATTGTCTCTGTGGTCATTTTGCTACATCTCTTTTGATAGCACAGACTTGTAGTTGACAATATTCGGTATTAAGCTCTTAAGATCAGAGCATGAAATCCCAATTGCTTCCCTTGGACATAAATAGTATGCTTACTAAGAAAATATGGTATCTTAACAACAAAACTGTCCTGGATTCAAAAAATTATCTCAAGCAATAACCCTTCCTGCTCCTTTAAATTTTATTTATGCAAGCCATTTACACATGCACAAACACATACACATGTACACATCTTCAACAAACTGAACAGTTTTCTTAAAGATGGCAGTACATTTCAAAAACATAATACATATTTAAGTAAACAAGTGTTCCCCTCTGCTTGCAAAATTCCAATAGTAACATTTGCAAAAATCTCATGTACTGTGTCACATTGTGTGTTAGGATGTCTCCAGATTAAGCAAAGCACAGCACATAAAGATGTTCTTATGAACCAATTGATTTTTTCCCCCTTTTATTCATAACATTTCAAGATAGAAAAGCATTGCTTCGTATAAGAATTTGATTCTTTCAGCTGGATAGGCTCTGCAAGTGGCACTCAGATAAATATTTCCTCCCTCCTTTCTACTTCTACTTTAGATAAGAATGGTACACAACAAATTTATGGCTTAGATTGACATACCAGACCAAGATTAATTAACGCCCTGCCTGCAAAAACAATAGTTCTGTTACTCTAGCAGTGTGTACTTATCACTATTAACTCTTAACTATATTTCCCATAGAGTTAATCAAAGACTTTAATTAAAATGTAGCAACAGTCTCTCATGCTAGCAGAACTTTGATCTTTGGATCCTTTGTCTCTGAAATGTATGTATGTCTTTCTCCTTGCATAGCAATATCTTTGCAAACTTCTTTCTGGTGATCTTCCCAGGCACTTGATATCCTCAGACTCTATTGAACTTTAGTTTACTCATCTCTTGATGTGATGCCTGATTATTTCTGTTTCTCTCTTCTACATTTCTGTACAATAATGAAGGGAGATTATTTTTTTACATCTAACTGAGATATAAATTAGCATGACAGACAGTATAGTTCTACAGTACATTCAACATTTAGTGCAGTTGAGCTAACAACAACCCATGTATTCTGATGATGATGGTGATGTTATCCATTCAGTCATGTCCGATTCTTGGTGATTCTATGGATCAGGTCTCTCCACATTTTCAGGACTGAACAGATAATGCTGGTCAATACAGCTTTAAAGTAGAGTTTCTAGGATGAGTCTTTCATCTTGGATCTTAAGATGGGAAATGAGCTTTTTTGGAATATAAACTGGGATTTAGTGATAGGTTTCTGGAGGACAGAAAATTAGGATAACCAATGGGTGGTTCTCTGCGTTAAGGGTCAAGTCACTTCGACAGCTCTGTTGAAGGGTGGTAATGGATAGGAATGAAGTCAGACATGCACGTGCCACTCACAAGTGCATACAGTGCTATTTATTGCTATATGTGGTTAGTACAAAGTGTATTTACAAGAAATTCAGTCAATACAAAATTGTATCTATTTTAGATTTAGTTAATACGTAATCTATATTTTAGGGCCCAAGCATAACTATGTACACATAAAATCTAGCTATACAATACAAATACCTTCTTTTTAGCATACACTTGCCCATTACAACATCTGAACTACTGCTTGGCCACTGTCTGCAGTGGAGGGCTGCATTTTCCTCTTTGCTGGCTCTTTGCAGATTTCTCTTCTGGCTTCAGTTGCCTCAGATTCCTTCCTGGTTCTTCTCCCAGGATCATCTTTGGCTCCCAGTCACTGCTTCCTCTGTTCACATCTCACCCAATTGTCACAAAGCTCCTTTTTCCAAAAGGTAACTGGACTTTCTTTTCCTTTTTTCCTTTAAAAACGTTTTGCGTCTCATTCCAAGAAGCTTCTTCAGTTCTTGTCCAGTGTAAACAGCATTTTCTTCTCACAGTGCCTCTGTTTCATCATAGGTAAGTTGCTTCTCTCTACCATAGTCAACAATTACTGTACTAGAGAGAGGCTGAGATTTCCTGAGTAACATCATCAATGTCTGGCTGATAAAAAAAAAAACCTGTCATTTTTAAGAGTGCTATTTTCTTAAAGCCACACAGATGTTGAAAGCATTATTTGGTTTTTTGAAAGATAGATTGATACTTTTCATTTAAGGCAACAAAATACAATTCCCCAAGTTGTTTTTCAGTATTTTGAATTTCTACCCAGAATAAATGTACAAGGCTGTTGGCTTCAGTGAACAAAAATCAGTAGAGAGAAAACTCATAGGGATACTGAAAGCAATGAGAAGAAAGGGAATGTGGTCTTAAATAAAATTCTGGCCATGGGCCTATTTTAAATGTACACATGAGTGTCAGGTATATTGGAAAAAAAGTTTTGGATCATAGCAACAAAAGCAAGAATACTGGTGGGCAACCTAGACTTCATGATGCCTCCACATTCAGTATATCCTTAAGCCTCTCAAGATCATGCCACTAAAATTTGGCAGTAGAGTGATTTTACTCATGAAACTTTGAGTGAAGCAACAAAGGCTTAACCATATTGAAACCCCAGAACCCCACTCAATCCCCCAAACTGGTCTGAAAAAAATAGAATTTACCCTCTCTAGTCAGCTTACTGTATCACTACCATGCCCCCTAGGCCCTTGGAATACAAAAAATGGGGGGGGGGGGATTTAAGTGTGGCCCCTTACTGATGAAAGTTTACTGTCTCTGCAAGAAATGCAATAGTTATAAAGCTCCTTTATTTCATGCTGAGATGCATGCCGCCTTTGCAATTGCTAAGGCTATAACATTAGCTAATGAAGATGCAGACTGCCTACTGTAAACTCCATCAGAATGTGAGCAAATTTCATTTTGATGGCTTTGCTGATTATTACCACATGGTGACTTGGGGAGTTTGCTAATAAATTGCTACCCCTGTTATTACTTCTCATTACAATAGATATTATCAGCCCACAACACTATTCCCTAGATTTTTCAGGTTCATAGCATTACATCTGTAGAGTATCAAGGGCACGGCAATGTGTTACGCTCCTGTCTGCCTCTGAAAGGATTACTCATTCATTTTTAATTGCTACAGAACAATGCTTAAATACAAATGCATGATGTTTAAAATGATTTTCCCAGTTGCTATGTTCTTTAATTATTTAATTTTCTTTCTTTCTCCATAGAGTTCATTGAAAGAGTCAGACTGCCATTATTCCCAGGGCTTCTGTTTTATATATTGCGTGTGCTAAGCCAGTAATAGGCAGTCTTTGGGGGCTTGGGAGAGGATGGGATGATTTCTGTTTTCCTTGATGAATCCCAAAACACATGTATGGTGGCTTCGGTGTAAGTAGGAATCTTGTTTTATATTATGTCAATTTTTTAAAATAATGAAAAATAAGGCATGAGTACTATATGGATGGGAGGGGAAATTCTGCATCAATAAATAAGCAAATAAATAGAAATATTTTATTTTACTATGAAATAAATATACAAATTACAGATTTATCATTTCTAGTGATTGGTTTCTGGGTAGTACTCGGGTTTATTCTCATCTAATATTTTTATTTTATTTAAATTATATTTAGAGTCATCCATCCAAAGACTAAAATGATCATAACAGTATAAAAATATGATGCCCCAGTTAACATAACCTCCAACATAAAAAAGCAACATCATTAGCAGAACTCATTTAACTGACTAGGACAAATGTCTTGATATCCAGTCAGATTTTCAGAGACAAAATGTCAACAGGGTTGGGATCAGGAGTGGGGTCCAACTTACCTCACTGCCGGTTCGCTCCCTCCTGCGCCACGTGGGCGCGCCTCGTGGGCGTGCACACGCATGCGCAGTAACAAAAAATCCGAATTCTTTTTTTTAAAAAAAAGCCAAAAAAAGATGGTGACCACATGCACAGTGCCGGAAGTCGGCTTCTGCGCATGCTCAGAAGGGGAAAAAAAATATTTTTTAAAAAATAAAATAAAAAAAATTTCAAAAAAAAATATCAAAAAAAGATGGCGGCCCCCACGGTTCGGTGACGTCATCGTGACATCACCAGTGGGTTGCTACCGGTTCGGGAGAACCAGTACGAACCGGGAGGAACCCACCCCTGGTTGGGATATCGGGGGGGGGAGTTCTGGGTTTATATTTTTTATAAAAAGAATAAGAAGAAAACCATATAGCGAGTATTATATTCAACACTGGGATGACCTAAAGTAGTCTTAAGTGTTAGATTAAAACCTTTTTGACTGAATTGTTTTAAAATTGAATTCAATCTGTTCTCTAGGTTGAACATCGTATTTGTATATTAGTTGCCATCACAAATTAACCTAAGACTTTGTTATTCATTTTGCTAAAACTAATTGGGAATATGGAATTACATGACTATAAACTGGCTAAAGCTGAATCAACATCAGTGTGATTTATTTGTAAAATTGATTGGATACAGAGTAAAAAAAATCAGATCATCTTACATCTTTCTTATGATCGCAATGTTTGTGACAGTGAAAAATAATGAAATGCTGTGTTTGGTATTACCTTTCCACTCCAATAGATAGCATTTAGAGAAGCCTTCAAAGTACAAAAAGCAGAAGCCTTTTGTGTAAAGTGATTACCAAAGGCCTTACCTGTAATCTTAGTTATCACTCATCTCCATGGTATCTGCAGGAGAGAAGCAAAGAGGTCAGGTGATAAACATGCAAACTCAATACAGCCCTTCTGCCAGTCAGGAAACTCCAGAGAGGTGACAGCGGGAGGACCACTTCACAGCCAGCAATGGTCCAGCACCCTCTCATTTTTGCAGTAAAGTTCAATTCCATGGAGGATTTTGACTAGTTTATATTGGCTCTGGATTTTAAACATCCCTACTTTTCAATGGCCTCATCCCACTGCATTGGACCAAGAACAAGGAGTACAACCCTGTGTTATCTTGGAATGTTTGCCCTTCTGCCAAGGAGACAGTGAAATCATCTCAACATTAAGCACTGTCTGTGTCTCAAGGTTATTTGGACTGAAGATATGAAAGATCACCAAGAACAAGACAGAACAAAGTATAACCCAAGGGGGTCACCCTTTGGTGAATAAAATAAATGCTTACTTATTTAAGGTAAAAGTTTCCCTTTAGTCATGTCTGACTCTAGGGGGCAGTGCTCTAGGGGGCAGTGCTCATTTCCTTTCTTGGCTGAGGGAGTCAGTGTTGTCTGATGACACTTTCTGTGATCATGTGGTCAGCATGGCTATATGCCAAAGGTGCATGGAAAATTGTTACCTTTCCACCTATTTATTTACTCTCATTTGCATGCTTTCTAGCTGCTGGTAGGAAGGAGCTGGGGCTGGAATGGACACACCTCGTTGTGTGGTGCTCGGGTTTCGAACCAGGCTGTCAGCTTTCCAGGCTCAAGATCTTTAATCATTGAGCCATCGTGCCCCCATTGCTTATGTATTTAGCACTACAATATTTAATCATTACAAAAAATATAAAATCATATAGAGTTTTGTCTAGCATTCTCCTAAAGGAAAGAGATATATACCACTATTCAATTCCCCACCAATCTTCCAGTAAAGCTATCAACAGTACTCATCTATCTATCTATCTATCTACCTATCTATCTATCTATCTATCTGGAGACTGTGAATTCTATTCTGGCCTTAGGCATGAAAACCAGCTGGGTGATTTTGGGCCAGTCATTGTATCTCAGCCCAACTCACCTCACAAGGTTGTTGTGGGGAAAATAGGAGAAGGAAGGTGTATTGGATATGTTCTCTGACTTGAGTTATTTGTAGAAATAATAAAGGCAGGATATAACTGAACAAATAAATAATTTGAAATATCTTCAAAATTTCTCATCCTTTCCCATTAGTTCCTTTGCTTTCTTTTCCCATTGGTTCCTTTCTTGCTCTATCCAGTCTTTTTTTTTTTTAGCTCTCCTCTTAATTAAAGTCCAACTCCACCCCAGTTCTGATCATTTTATATTTTCTTCAAGCATCCTTTGAAGCTCACATTTGATATAGTCCAAGTGAAACTGATTAACAATATACAGTAGCTGTGAAATTTGCACTTCAAATGTTAAGATATGTGCCAAGGGGTTGTGGGCCCTAACTCCACAAAATTAAAAATGTTCCTCCTAAAGTACAAAAGGATAGAACTATTGTATTGGATATTTTGAAGCATCAACTTTTCAGGTTCACCTGGAAGCCTAACTGATTAGAGAGTAGCATTTCCACTGAAATTGGGATGAAAACATGATGGTATCCTCCTTTTGCCTTTAGAGAATGAGAGCGGCAATAATTGTCCTCCGAATTTAAATTCTTTTCTCCTTGCTGTTGAAATTTGTAAATGTTATTAAAAACAGACTGGTGCTTTTAGATACAGTTTTCAGTTCCTATCAAGAAACTCATCTTGACATTATATTTAAAGGAATAATATTATGAAATATTCCTTTTTTAATACGGGGCAAACATAATAAAGAGCCTTAGTGAGTAAAAACGATTGTGTTTTAATTTTCTAATGTAAGCTGCCTGGGATTCTGGTTGCCAGGCAGGAAAGCAAAATCTTTATAAAACATCAAAAGACCAAGAGCAGAATTAGAAATCTTTAATTAAGCTATCTTATACCTGATATGGAACAATGAATAAACAATATCTGACTGTGAATTGATTTGCAAAAAGACAGTCCCTAAGTGTGTTTTTAGTAAATTAGAGAAAATGAACTAAAATTAATCTAATGAATTCAGTTTACCATATCCAATTGTTAAAAAACCAGAACAGAAATTAATATCTATAAAATTCCATGATGAAATAAAATGCTAGAAATTCTGCATTGTATAAGATATGGAAGTTTAAATCATTCAAAGAGTGGTATAAATGTTCTAATGAGCAATAATTGAACAATAGACCGTTTTAGAAGAGATATTTTACTCTATAGACAATTTATAAACATAGAATTGTGAATTCCAATGGCAATTCATTGGTAGAGATGATATTATATACTCAAGGAGTCATGGAAGGAAGGATTAATTCAGAATATACTTGCAAGATAAAAAGGGAATATGAGGGGAAAGTCATTACTAAAAATCTGATGGGCAGAAATAATAATAATAATAAAAAGTCCAGATGGCAAGCGCTATCTGACTTCATTGATCTGTTTCTAAACTAAGGTGAGAGGGTACTATTTTATTCATTCATTCATTCAATTTATATATTGCACATATTACCTGGAGGCAACTCTGGGACTGGGAAGCTAATATATACACAAACCTGAAATCTTTTTGCCTGACAGAAACTTTTAGGTTATATCCAAGTTCCAAATGGACGAATTTCATCATAGGATCAGGAAAAAAAGAGGTTTGAGGAAATTTATACATTTCAATGGTGTACCAAAATCTTCCTTATGGAGGGACAGGGTAATTATTTTGATAATGGCGAGTAGCATAGACTTCTTCCATATTCACAGGAAAACAATAGTGGTGCTACTAGTGAAAGGCTATTTGGCCCCATAAACCCTTAGAAGAAAATTCAGTCATGGGGAAGAAATCCAGAATAACTGGATAAAGCTTGTGCTGTTTAAATCTTTCTTCTTCAGACAAACCTACATTATCATCTGTATTTGTTTTGACATGCTGCTGCACAGGTTACACAAATCCTTGACCAGACACTAAGTGGGTGGTATGACACTAGCTGCACAGAGCAGGCGTTTACAAGAATTTCATACCTTATATTTACCATTTTTAAAAGATTGTCCCGGTTTATTTCCCAATAGAAATTTAAGTGGTTTTTTTCCAATAGAGCAGCAGTTCTCAACTTGTGGGTCGCGACCCCTTTGGGGGTCGAACGACCTTTTCACAGGGGTCGCCGTGCGCGCTAGCCCGCCATCTTGGTGCCACCGTCAGCAAGGGTGAAATGCTCCCGGTTCGGCTGTGCCTGCGGGTCGCCAGACAGCCGGTAGCGACGGAAGTGGGAGACTTCGCCCGGATGCCGCCATTTGGGTTCTTTTACCCTCTACGCATGCGCAGAATGCTTTGCGCATGCGCAGAGGGTAAAAGAACCCAAATGGCAGCGTCCGGGCGGGTGGGCAAAGTCTCCCGCTTCTGTCGCTCCCAGCTATCCGGTGACCTGCAGGCACGGCCGAACCGGGAGCATTTCACCCCTGCAAGTGACGGTGGCATGGGGGTCACAGGGGGGGGTCGCGGCATTAGGAAGGTTGAGAACCACTGCAATAGAGGGACTAAAAAAGATTACCTTGAAAAACTCAGTATACTTTGTGGCTTTTGTTTATAGATGTCCAGCTCATGGACTTCTCCAGGGGTGGGCTTCAAAATTTTTAGCAAGGGGTTCTCTTCCCGGTTGCTGGGTGGGCGTGGCCATGGTGGGCGTGACCTAGTCAGCCTCCTGCACCACAGGGGGGATGTTTTTGTCCTCCCTTGGCTCCGGAGGCTTTCCTCAAGCCTCCGGGAGGACAAAAACGGCCTCCCCAGGCTCCGGAGGCCAGAAACGGGCCTGAACTTCCAGTAGGCCTGTTTTTTCCCTCCCCGAGTCTCCGCGCACGCTCTGCACTTACCTGCATCCAAAATGGGCCATGTGGGGACTCCTAGGAGGGGCAGGGTGGAGTGGGTGGGGCCAGCCAGGAGTGGGATTTGGGGGTTCTCCGAACTGCACAGAATCTTAGCTAGAGGTTCTCCCGAATCCCTGCGAACCCCCAGCAGCCCACCCCTGGACTTCTATGAATTTCTTACAACTATTATGTATCTGTACAATGCAAAGTCTACCTACATTATAATGGAGAAGTGTGCATCATCATTGTGAGTAAGCAATAATTCTTGCCTTTATGGATTTAAACATGTATATTCCTAAAACTTGACCAACTGTTTCACTGCATACTCAGTACATACATAGAAGTGTACCTTTCTATTTTTTAAAAAAGTAAACGTCTAATGAGGCAGAAAATATGTTTCATATATTTTCTCCATCACAAGATTCTCAAGATTGAAATACCAGGTAATTTGTAATAATTAACTGGAAACCTTATTTTCAAATGATCGTTGACTAATGAGAAAACTTGAAAAGGAAAAAAGAAATGAGAAGGAAACAATAAGAAAAACGTTGTTTTTAAAAGTAAAGAGGTGAAGGGGAAAGAGGTGAAGGAAAGTTCTTGCAACTTTGTTCTTGGTATGGAGGAGATACCATAACAGGAATTGTAGTGGATCAGACTGAGTGGTGGAGGAGACAGAGCCTAGGGCAAGGCTGTCAAACTCCCGGCCCACGGGCCAGATGTATCACGCGCTGGCCACACCCACGCCCGGTTTAGTGAAGGGGAAAAAGGTCACAATATGTCACATGACGCCGCCATGACGATGTGAGTTTGACACCCCTGGCCTAGGGAATCATTCTATAGTTCCTTACAGGTTGGCCTTTAAGGCCTCAAGATTTATTTATTTTATTAACTTTATATGCCATCCATCTCCCCAATAAGGCAAGAGTTAGGACCACATTGAACCTTGGCCTGAAACATGACTGAAAGG
Organism: Thermophis baileyi; assembly: GCA_003457575.1. Lineage (NCBI taxonomy): Eukaryota > Metazoa > Chordata > Lepidosauria > Squamata > Dipsadidae > Thermophis > Thermophis baileyi. Next base: position 96,392 of record QLTV01003401.1, read on the forward strand.
GGGTCCAGATCATCTGTTTCACCCAAGACCCACTGGAATTGCCATGCAATTACTTTTTCCCCATTCTTCACTACAAAGGGACCAGTTGGGGGAGGACCCCATGCATGCACACCCCCTACCCCATCTCTCACTTGGAGAAGAGGATACCAAACATTCCATACAAACTCATGAGTGACCCCTATCCTCTCACCCTAGTAGCCTCTCCCTTCCACGTCAGTGAGAGAAGGGCTGAGCTCAGCCACTCCCTATCAGTTCCTGTTATGACCAGTTCTCCCAGACCAGGGGTGGGTTCTAACTTACCTTGCTGCCGGTTCCCTTCCTCCCATGCCGTGTAGCCGTGCCTCGTGGGCGCGCATGCGCAGTGCAAAAAAATATTTTTTTTTAAAAGCCAAAAACAAGATGGCGATGCATGCGCAGTGCCGGAAACTCGGCTTCTGCACGTGCACAGAAGAAAAAAATAATTTAAAAAATTAAAAAAAAATTCAAAAAAATTCAAAAAAAGATGGCGGCGTCCACGAACCAGCACCGACCAAACCGGATCCGTGACATCATCATGACATCACCAGCGGGTTGCTACCAGTTCAGGCGAACTGGTCTGAACCGGGAGGAACCCATCTATGTCCCAGACCAATCCTTTCCAATGTTCTTCCTTGGCGGTATTAGACTTCCCTCTGTTGGTACCTTCTGGATTCCACATTCACCCTTGGTCCTGACCACCAGCTCTGTCTTGCCCTCTAACAATGCCATCATATCTCTGAGCTGGTTCTGGGTTTCTAAAGCCAGACTGAACAATTGGCATCTTTCTTCCATAAAAGGTTCTAACCTAAGCTGATGATCCTAAATGCTATTTTGCTAGCATGTAAAATTTGGAATATTACATCATAATTTGCACATTCTATTAAATCTCCTTTCTTATGTATTAGTATTTCTACTGCTTTAAGACTATCATACAGGGAGTTTATCCCAAAGGTGCTTTTTTCAAAAGGCAACTAGACTTTCTGGTTTCACCAGAAAGTCCAGTTGCCTCTTGAAAAAAGCACCTGTGATGACCTGGGGCGTGGCACAAAGGCAACACAGCCAGAGAATAAGTATGAGTCCCTTTATTAGCTCCAACTTTGCCCCCAACATTCCTTTTACTCTCTGGTCTGGAGAAAAACTCTCCAACAAACCTGTAACAGCCTTTGGCTGAAAATATTCCTATCCAATCGTTATAAGCGGAAAACTTCCAATTATAAATCCAACAAGGCAAGATAAGGTAATTAATCTGGCAGGGCAAGCAAGATAAGAAGTTCCAGAAGTGAAGTAGCACGGCAGTAAATCAAACCAGTTGGGAGGATGCCAGGAACTCAAATAAAGCAGTTAACACGAGATGAACTCAGCATTTGTTCCCAACAACTGTCCCTCCCATTTGCCTCTCCTTTAAACTCCATCCCCAGGTGTGCCTTGTGAAGGGAATCGGGGCCCTTTCCGCCCTCATAAGCCATGCAACCCACGTTGATCTCTTCTCCGTTCTTCCCTGTGTGCCCTAGGATGAGGAGGGGGTGGGCCTTGGTCTTCATTTGAACCCTCTGTCCCTTGTTCTACCTCTTCCCTGATCTGCCCAGCCTGACTTTGCCCTTCCCCAGTTTACTCCACAACAATGGAGCCACTCTCCCGCGCTCTGTCAGCTGTTCGTCTTCCATCTCCGATTCAGACTCCGATTGAGGCATGACAGCACCTTTGGGACAACCATGATCTGGATGACTGAGAATCTCCATAGCCATTTAGCGATGTACTTTGGAATGAACACCCTTCAAATAGTGCAGGAATAAGAACATATTTCCAGAAAAATTGCAGACTACAGGAACCATTTGCACTTCAGTTTGAGATGCAGACAGGACAGACCCATCTCCAACAGCCTGCACCTATGCACCAGAAAGTCCAGTTGCCTCTCTTTGGGAGAACCATGACGTGGATGACTGAGAATTTCCATAGACACAGGGAGTTTATATTACAAACATTTCTAAGTTTTTCTTCTAGTACTTTACTATTTCTATTTTTTTAAATGTGTTTCTTTGCTCATCTCTAAGATTTTCTTTGTTTTGCATCTCTATTAATAAACTGTTTGTTTATGGTTTATATAGGAAAGCTCTCTTAATTTTCAATTAGCTAGGCAGGCTTTGGGGTATTTTCTCTCTATACCAAGTATACCATCCCTGTCAGTTCTTCTGTTTAACTAACTTGAACGAGACTTTCCAGATGTTTTTTCTTCTGTTACCTTTGATCCTGTTCTTCTCTTTGGGATCTTTAGCCACTGATTGCTGAACAGCTGTAGCCTCTTCCTTGAAGTCTTTGAATCTTCCTTTTGGGATCTTAACCATTCTGCCTTCCATCACACAAGCATACTACATTGAAGTTCCTTTTCCAAATAACAACAGTTCCACGTTCTCCCATGAAGCTCGACTTCCACTTATCCCTAAATAACAGTGGAAAACTTCTTAATGGCAGCTTGTCTTCTTCTCCAGTTCCCCCTCTCAAATTCTAGAAAGTTAAAGAAGATTTCTATGGTTTCAAATAACTCAGAAACTATACGACCAGGATGGGTTTCTGTGACTGGTAAGCCATCCTGTCATAATCTAGTTGCATGTGTTGGGCTAGAGATTATTTGGGATAAGTGCTGCCCATACCTGATTGAATTCTAGGGCACTGAGACTGAAATCAGCAGTAGCAGAATGCAAGTGGACTCTACCACAAGCTTGGAAAGACATCTAACTGATTTACAGGTACTGATATTATCTAACAACATGCAGACTTTACACCTGCAGCATAAGAGACAAGGTTTCTAATCACAAGTAAGTAGTCACAAAAAGCGGTGGCTTGAAAAATTGGTTCGCAGACAATTTACATTAGCAATTGATCTCTTTAAAAGAAACCATGGTACCAAAGCACTGCCTATTAAAGAAAATGTGAACACACTATATGGAATTTTCTTTAAAAACCCCATTAAAATCCCTAACAATCTGGCATAATGTCCACATATCTGTTAACAAGACAGTGCTTATCCACCCAAAGAGGAAATATTTTTTCTGTAGGATTTATAATATTGTCTTATGCTGCCTTATCTTTAAAATACAACTACCAGTGAAAATGGGGGCTCCATTATAGAATGAATAATTAGATGAGTAGATCACATTCTAAATACACTGCAAAATCTCAGCATAAATGCATCTAGTTTGTCCTTACTACCCATAATTTTGGAATAATGATTTTAAAAAAGTTAAAAATGTCAAGCCTCAGACTTGTGATATTAAGTTTTTTTCACTGTGGATATATTTACTCGGCTGAATATTTGTTTTCTCTTGGCTTTGTTTACTGGATTGCTGATTGACTGTGACATGAAATATTCAAGCCAGCAGAGACAATAATGGTAAATAGAATTTGTGAGTTGGGTGGCCATAGAATAATTCACATAAATAAATAAACAACAAAAAAATAATAATCAGTCATTTTAACAGTTATTTAAAGCTACGTTCAGCGGGCTTTGCATTGTCCTCTCCACATATTGCAATATAGATAAATAAGTTAGTAGTGCTTCAAAACGGAATCTTCCCAAACAAGTGAGAGTTGCTATTTTATACTCAACTACTGTAGAGGAATAAATAAAAATGTCATATCATATTTACCTCATTAATAATTTTTGTGAGCACAAAGTTAATTAGAAAACAAGCATGTTGACATCCATCTATCAAAGATAATTTGAATATATTTACATGGGAATGTATCCCGCTAAAGTAAATTTACCTAGGTTATTGTAATGCATGGTATATCAGACTGCCTTTAAACCATAACTATGAAGCTAAAACTCCTGTTTCAGCTCCCTGATTATGATGTTCTAAAAACAAATTTTAAAAATGGAATAATAGGGGAACCTCACCTGGTCCCATGTGATAGTAATGTAACAACCATGGAAATAATATCAGTCTTTTGAGGAACAGCAAAATGGGAAAGTGCCTTTACCCATTTCTTCATTGTACCTAAAGTAGCACTCTTAAGGCTAATTTGATGTTAATTGATTACATTAAATTAATGTTAATGCTATGTAATAACAATTCATAATTATTCTGATATTAATTTAATCAAACCAAAGATGGTCCCATCCAGTTTTCTGTTGGCAGCATTATTCAGCTTGCAATAGTGAAATAGTTCAGTATCTTTTGTTTTTAGCCAATACTTCATGCTGAGAATTGTATCTCTGTATCTCAACACTCATTTCCGCCATTATAATTAATCCAATGGTGCTATCTGAGTTATGGGAGCCTGAACAAGATGCCTGCCACTTCCCGTCATAGGAGTCACAAGCATTCTGAAGATCAAAATGCTGGATGGCTGCTCATTGCCCACCCCAGACTTCTACAAAGAAAGGTGATGCATCTTATTGATAAATCGATTTGATAGCATGCCAATTCTGATGCTGAAGAAATCTGAGCCTTTACCAGCCATCAAATGATGTTGTGGCTTTTTAAGCAGAGCAAAGCAAAGTTGGCTCCTGCTGCTGTCTTGTGATGCAGGAAATAAATGATACCTTAAAAGAGCATCGATTAGAAAAATGACTCTGTGCCCTTGAGTTATAGCCAGATCCTGAGTGTCTCTGTATAATTGCTGATGGATAACAACTGATGCAAAAAGAATGAATAAGCTCCTGGAATAATGTTGCACGGCATTTTAGTATGCTCCAGGGATAACATTCTGTCTAGAATTGCCCAGCAAATGATTTGTAAAATAAGAGTGTTTACAGGTATCCTTTACATTACTGTACAATTTAAGAAGACGATCCTTTTCCTGACATTTAAAGGATAACAGTGAATCTTAAGGAAATGAGAAAGTGCTATGATCAGCCACCAGAATTTCTGATATTCAGGTAGAATATCATGGACAATCCAGAAAACAAGCCAACAGATCATCAAATAAATCACCCCACAGTTCTCACTTGAGTTACGAATGACCAGGCTCAAATTATTTTACTTTGGACATATTATGCAAATATACAGCTCTCTGGAAAAAGTTCTAATGCAGAGAAGGTGGAAAGAAAGAGAAGAAGAGGATGACTAGCAGCAAAGCAGATGGACTCTGTTATAGTGGCGATGAGTGCACCATTGGCAGACATGAAGAATAGATTAGGGAGAAATTTTATTGATCTGGTTGCTAGGAGTCCAAAACACCTTTATGGCCCATCATCATCATCATCATCATCATCATCATCATCATCATCATCATCATCATCATCATCATCATCTTCATCATCTCTTGTGACTCAAAAAAGAACGATGCAGCTATATCTTTAAACCACTTTTAGGAAATTAACCAGCTTAAGAAATCTATTTTTGGAATTCATTTTCCTCTTCTACTTTGGCCATGGTGATAACTCGATACTTTGTCTTGCTTACTATGACCCTTAATTAGTGGACCTCCCTGCTTCTTTATATCTCCTGACCCAAGAAAGTAAATAGCAACCACTTTCCTTTCTATGATTAGGCCATTGAAGACATGTTTTCATTGGCACACACACCCCTTCTATAGACTCCTCCTAGGACACTTTCTACCTCACGGGTGTCAAACTCGCCGCGTCATGCTGCCATCACCTGACGTATCACTATGTTTTTTCCCTTCACGGAGCTGGGGTGGATTTGGCCTGCACATGATGCATCTGGCCCATGGGCTGCCAGTTTGATACCCCTGTTGTGGAAGAAGGAAGGAAGTAACTGAAGTACTACCATTATTGGCCTAGAAGAGGGGATGTGGCAGAACCCCACGAATTTCATCTGGGAAAAGAAAAATAAAGCAATTGTTCAAAGTTTCACAGCTTTACCATTCCACCAGTTAACAGTTTGGGAAAAAAAAAAAAAGCCTGGCACTCACATCAAGAAAATAAAGAAAAAAGGAATAGGTTCATAGGTTGTGGTCCTTTCAAAGGATGGAAGGCAGCCTACTAACTAAGAAAAAATGGTCTGGGAATGCAGTCAACAGTGAATGGAAAGGATCAACTGTATTTGCCACAGAGCACAATCGCAGAGTGGAATGGAAGTATTTGCCTCAATGCAATGAATAACAAGTGAGCTAGATAGCATCATCTACTCTAACACAACAACAATGGAAAAAATACTTTTGACACATAGCAGGAAAATATGAGTCATGTACTGGGCATGAGTAGAGGCCGATGTCATTAATTCTCAAGAAACAATTAATGGTTCATACTTATACTGAGGCAACTTGTGCGAGTATATGCCAATCAAACAAGTATTAGGAACCCAAAAACATGTATATTAATGCATTCAGAAAGTAGAATGGAAGTATCTTAAAATGTATCAAAACATCAGAATAAATATAAATGTATTCTTTTTTCCATAAAGCACCTGTAAAATGTAGAATTGCATCATTCCTCTTTTTTCTCCACTGCGCTTCCTAGGTGGACTATGGAAATTCTCCATAAAGATTACATCACTTCTACCCCAAGCTACTGTAAATGTAGCAGTGATATAACTGTTAAATGGAAGAATATCTGATGCCTGCAGTGACCTTCATATTGCAGAAATTACCGAGGCATCTTTTGTCTAAAACAGTGTTGGGCTTCAGAGTTTGGTAACCATGGTCCAGAGAACAGATTTTCTGACATTTTGCTGGCAACTGTAGTTTGGCATTTTCAGAAGCAAAGTGCAAAATAACTAAGCAGGGACTGACGGGATCCCTGTCTTTGTAGCTAAGTATTATCCTGACTATAGAGATGAGCTCAGTCAGTTGCCTGTGATCTGGTTTGCCTGTGAAGATGGTAGGCAGAGTCGCAGGTGAAACATCAGGAAATCTGTTCTTTAGTCCCTGGTCATTAAATCCCAAAGCCTAACACTGCCCAAAAGATATGTGTTGTAAAATCCCACACCAGTATATCCTTTGGGTACTTTTCACATTTAGGGCCACACTCAAAAGATTTTTTTAAAAATATATGTCCACCTAAATACAAAGAGCATTGATTTATATGACTATAAGTTTAGAAACATCTATATCATGCAGGAAACATACATTTCATTCTATCAGATATCAGGATCATTTATACTTTCTGTCATATATACATTTAGACACCAAACTGGATGTGCTGCCATATGGTGTACATAGTGGACTCATACAAGGGAAGCAGAATTGCAGATGGACAAAAGTTGGAATGAATTGTGGCAGTAGACACAAACTGCCAAACAGAGTTTCTTCAATACGTTTGACATCATCACCAATTTTAGTTAGGGTAGATCAACTCTCACAAAGCCCAGAGCACTTTACAATTTGGCTCTGTGAAAGCTTTTTGCAACAAGATATTCTGGCAAAGGACCTTGACCCAAAATTAGATGTTGCAACGCTAAGTGCTTGTCAATGTTTAATTTCCTGTGGGAACTGCAGTGAAAGTCTAAATAATTAGCATTATGATCTGACCATTTGAATCATTATACTGTGGCATGTATTATTACTTGCATAGTTAATCACACCTACGGGGCATTTGCCTTATAGCTTTATTTTTCTAAAATCAGAAACTGCTAATTTGCTGAAGAACTTTTATTTTTCGAGTCAATGCACAGAAATGTATACATCCCCTTGTATTATGTTGATGTCCTTCAAATTGTCAAGTATGTAATCAAGTCCACAGTCACATTAAAGGTGCAATTTCAAGGGAGAAAGAAAAATGTTAAAACTTCAGTTTGAATATATCAATATTACAGTTCTTCATTCCATGCTAGTGTTCCTTGATCCATGGCAATTGAATAATTTATCACATATTGTCTCTTGTACGGCCATGTCCTTTTGCTGTGATATTGCTGAGTTTCACAGCTGAGGAAATGACTGTGGCAACAAGGAATGCTGTGGCAACAGCATTCCTTGTCTTCCTAGTAGCTGCTGTGTGTTTTCTCTCACAAGACAAGAGTTGGATTTAGAAGTAGCAAACCAGATTTCATACACACTTGGGATCAAGGCACTGCTGACTATTCAGTACTAATTAAGCTACTTAGCAATGATTTGACTGTTGCTGATGGAATGTCTATCCTGCTATGAGCCCTGACCTATTTGGCACTTGATATCTAAACAACTCCATGCTTCTTTATCTCCAACCTACTTCTCTGGCCTTACTGCTTACATGGGAATCAGACTTAATAAAGAATTGGATTATGAGAATGGGAAATGCTAGTATATTTCATTCATTCATTCACTCACAAGGAATACTCAGCACTTATCTAAAAAGTCTTCAAGATTTCATTCATTTAGTTAACTTTGTAATTGAGAGCTGGAATGGGACAACTCCCCATGAGTTGTTGCCACGGGACAACTCATCATGGAACAATTCAACAAATACAAAAGTTAAATTGATTTCAACAGAACTGTGGTCAATAGTAATAAAATAAAATCAATCCAGAAATACATGAGTTACAATAATGTCAATGAAAACGTGTTCACCAATAATAAAAGTATCTGAATGAAACAATTAATACAGCATTGAATTTTCCCGCAGTGAGTTGTCCAGTGGCAAGTTGGCCACAGTGAGTTGAGTTGACTGTGGCAGGTTGGCCATGAGAGCCAATTTGGTGTAATGGTTAAGGCACCAGACTAGAAATCCAGTGACCTTGAATTCTAATCATGCCTAGTTGAGGTGCCTGGGGATTTTAAATTGAACTATAATATTCTGGGCCTGTCATAACATCCAAACAAAACAGTTTATGGTCTGTATTTATGAATAATCTTCTAATGGTAGCTTACTTCTAATTTTGTAGCCCCTCTACTTTACCTAGACCATCCACACAGAGGGCCATAATAATCTACATTCTGAAGATAGATGTGATTCTGATTCTTATATTATAGTCTTAGTATAGCAAGTTGTTGGAAGTGCAATTTATGAACACTGATTTCATAGAGGAAAATAAATGAAAGCTACTTTTACTATCCCTCCTGGTTAGATAGCAATATTCCCACAAAGCTAGGGCAATTGACACTTATATATAGTCCCTATTTTCATTTGATACTGAAGGATTTGTAGGTATCTATGTTGTTCAACTCTTTTAATACCCTTCTATAACTATACCTTTCTATGTTCAATTATTTCTACTGTCTTCTTTGCTTTCTTCTTATTGCCATGATCCATTATATCATTCAGGCTACTATAATGAACATTTTGCATGCATTGCATTCAAATTCATCGTGGTTACTTCCAGTGTCTATTGCCTTCATGCCCACCTGATCCATTTCTTGAGCTCTTGGCCAATATTATAGTTATAGCTTGGGCTCAGATCCATATAATTTAGTAAGTCAGCCTTTCTCAGTTAGATTTCTTTCGAAATACATGTATATTACAGTTCCTAGAATTTTCAGTGATTACCATGCTAGCTGAAAATTTCTGAGATGTTGATTCTATACCTCTGAAGTGCGGGCCTAGTAGGATAGGCTACATTAAACCAATGTTTATTTAATCATTGTTTACTTGACACACCACACTTCTTGAACTCATACAACACTGTAAGCCACAAAAAACTACACTGTGGCTGTGGAGCAATGCTGAACCATACAATTTGTTCCTGCCACTACTCACTAGTAAACTGTAAATCTGTTGGGCAGCCTTCTCATACTAGGCATCTTCAGATGTGTATAACCTAGCATTTTCATAGTTTAAGACTACAAATCCAGGATGGAAAAATTCAGATGACTGGTTGATAGCAATTAATCCATCAATTGAAAAATATATGTTAAATTCTATCATAGCTAAAAATCTTAATTTGACCACTTCAACATTCACCATGAAAATGTTTTTAATGTTTTCTAACAAAGATAGGCAGACACACTGCAAATGGAAAATGCACAATCTAACCAATACAAATTATGGATTGATAATTCTACAAGTATACATACTGTATTATAATCAGGAACTTTTTATAACAATAATTATTATAGATTAAATGCAAAAAATGATTTTCAAGATATAAGATATCATGTCCATATCAAAACATAGACAGACAGACAGATCCATTTCTCTAATAATTTAGAAATTTAAACATATGGTTTAAAAATATGCTACATTGATAGTGAAGTCAACTGAGACCTCTGTAATTCAGCCAATAAGGAAACAAATTTACATTCATGAAAAAAAAAGTCTACACACATAATAGGCTGCCATATTTATTGCCATTGCAGAATTTGGTAAACATCTACAAACTCCGACTATATTGTGGTATAACAAACATCCTGCAAATCCACTAAATAATCAGCAAAATTCTGAGGCTTGTTATTATTGTTGCTTTAGGGAATGCAAACTGTGAACTAATGTTTTGGTTAGCAAAAAAAGGCATGAAAATAGGTACTGTTTCTACACTGCAAAACTGTTGTCTTTTTCTGAATTGGGAATTTTTGAAAAAGCTAATTCAGAAGTAGTTGTCTAGTTGTTCATTTAACATATTTTTATCCAATTTATCCAACAACAGCTAAGTGCATTGTAATTCTGACAAGCTAAATGCCATCAGACAAAGAATAAGTTCCATACTAGCATTTTAGATCAGTTCACATGCAATGATACATCTGAACAAGATATATTTAGTTTTTCACTGGGAATAGGGAAAAAGTATAGAAAAGCCAAGAAACATGGCATGAACTGGGCACAAAACAAAATGGGAGTTAAGGGAATAAACGAAGAGGCTAACTGTGTCACTTTGTTCCTTCACATGAAGTTCTTTAGGTCAAGCTTTTCTTCCTAGCCTGATGCATATTAAACTTACTATCAGAACTGATTATTAACAGAAGTGTCAGAAATCATGCCCACAGGTTACTTTGCAGATGACCTCGGTTTAGTAAAGTGGTTCTCAACCTTCCTAATGCCGCGACCCCCACCCTGTCGCTGCGAACCCTTCCCCAACCCCTCCCCACACGTGCACGTTGCCAGGCGAGAAGCAATGAGGTGACAAAGGAGGCGGGGCACCAAGATGGCGGGCCAGGTTGAGAACCGCTGGTTTAGTAGGTCAAAGAGACTTTGTAGGGTTGCAACTGAGAGTATAGCGCAGGGGTGGGTTCCTCCCAGTTCGAACCGGTTCTCCCAAACCGGTAGTGGCCCACTGGTGAGGTCACAATGACATCACCGAACCGGATCAGTCGGTGCCGGTCCGTGGGGGCCGCCATCTTTTTTTTTTTGAATTTTTTTTGAATTTTTTTTGAATTTTTTTTGAATTTTTTTTATTTATTTTTTTCCTTCTGAGCATGCACAGAAGCCGACTTCCAGAACTGTGCATGCGGTCACCGTCTTTTTTTCAGCTTTGTTTTTTTTCCAGATTTTTTGTTACTGCGCATGCGCGCGCGTGCTCATGAGGCGCACCCACGCGGCGTGGGAGGGAGCGAACCGGCAGCAAGGTAAGTTGGAACCCATCCCTGGTATAGCGGTGGGAGAAGAAAGGATATGAGGTGGTAATTGATAGTATTCCTATATTTGCACAACAAAAGCTCTAATAATAAGTGTTCATATTTCTATTATTTCGATTTTAGTTTATTTTTTGTCAATGTGCATTTTCTATTTAAAAGCAAGCAAAATCATAAGACAGTATAAGAAGCATTAAATATATTTCTACTGGGAGAAGAGGTTTTGGTCAGTCCAGATGAAATTTTACAGAATGTGTGGTTTGGCAGAGAAGAAGGTAAAATACAGCTTAACTTCACAATCACCTACTGTACTTGGGTGGATAATAACAGTTTTGGTGTGCTTGCATTAGATATGAACTATTTCATCAAACAAACTGTGTTTGTTGAAATTCCTTCCCCCACTTTTAAGAGAGAATAGCATGAGATAATATAGCATTTTAGGGTACATGGTCCATTCATATGTAGAGAGGCTGCTTTACAAATAATTTTCAGGTTCTTTCATCTTCTATGATGTTACTTCACCACCATTATTAGAATATGCTTTACTACAATTAGGTATATCTATAAGTAGAATCTCAGTGATGTCATATCTGATATTAGAACAAGATTGTTCATTTTTATAACCTTTGCATACTTTCATATGAGAAGCTGAGTAAATCAAACATATACATAAAAACAGATGGGCTTCTACCCCAATAGCTTCTTATAGCAGTAAAATATACATTGCCTTACATATTTATTTTTCATATTTATTGATTATATTTTTTATCAGTAACTATATCCATATACTGTACATTTAGACTATTAGCATAAGTATGTAATCTAAATATATAGTAATTTTTTACATTGAACATACAAATTCAATTTAAAATATAGGAAAATCAATTTAATTTTTTTATATTTTAAGAACTTGAAAAGGACCATGGGATTCAAGAAAATTAATAAAATAATGCTACCACAATGGGAAAAATCCTTGGAATAAATTGCTATCTTGTATGCTGGATCATAAAATAATCACTATGACTTGTAAAGTTTATTTTATGGTTTAGCATGTTGTGTGAACCCAGCTAACTGAGGTTTATATTAAGGTAATAAACCATGCTTGAACTTTTCTCAAAGATCTGTATCTTTGAATTAGGCAATCGTACTGATCTATTTAGCTTAATCCCACTTATTTCAGTATTTGGAGTATGTCCTTTTATACAAAACAATGCAATAACTAAGAATTGTTTAAGGAAAGAACAAGAACGAACAGATAGACAACAAACCTGATATAACTTGTTGTTAGTTGCGAAGTCGTGTCCGATCCATCGCAAACCCATGGACAATGTTCCTCCAGGCCTTTCTGTCATCTACCATCCCCCGGAGTCCATTTAAGCTCACGCCTACTGCTTCAGTGACTCCATCCAGCCACCTCATTCTCTGCCGTCCCCTTCTTCTTTTGCCCTCAATAGTTCCCAGCATTAGGCTCTTCTCCAGTGAGTCCTTCCTTCTCATTAGGTGGCCAAAGTATTTGAGTTTCATCTCCAGGATCTGGCCTTCTAAAGAGCAGTCAGGGTTGATCTCCTCTAGGACTGACCGGTTTGATTGCCTTGCAGTCCAAGGGACTTGCAGGAGTCTTCTCCAGCACCATAGTTCAAAGGCCTCAATTCTTTGGCGTTCAGCCTTCCTTATGGTCCAACTTTCACAGCCATACATTGCAACTATACATTGACTATATGCACTTTTGTTGGCAGGGTGATGTCTTTGCTTTTTAGTATGCTGTATAGCTTTGCCATGGCTTTCCTCCCCAGGAGCAAGCGTCTTTTAATTTCTTGGCTGTAGTCCCCATCTGCGGTGATCTTGGAGCCCAGGAAAATAAAATCTGTCACTACCTCCATTTCTTCCCCATCTATTTGCCATGAATTGAAAGGGCCAGGTGCCATGATCTCAGTTTTCTTAATGTTGAGTTTCAAGCCAGCTTTTGCACTCTCCTCCTTCACCCGCCTCAAAAGGCTATTCAGTTCCTCTTCAATTTCTGCCATTAGAGTGGTATCATCTGCATATTTGAGGTTGTTGATATTTCTCCTGGCAATAATTCCAACTTGTGATTCATCTAGCCCTGCATTTCTCATGATGTGCTCTGCATATAAGTTAAGTAGGCAGGGCAACAGTATACAGCCTTGCCGAACTCCTTTCTCAATTTTGAACCAATCAGTGGTTCTGTGTCCAGTTCTCACTGTTGCTTCTTGACCCGCATATAGGTTTATCAAGAGACAAATAAGATGGTCTGGTACTCCCATCTCTTTAAGAACTTGCCACAATTTGTTGTGATCCACATAATCAAAGGCTTTAGCCTAATCAATGAAGCAGAAGTAGATGTTTTTCTGAAACTCCCTAGCTTTCTCCATGATCCAGCGTATGTTGGCAATTTGATCTCTAGTTCTACTTCTGGTAGTTCTCGGTCCACATACTGCTGGAGCGTAGCTTGTAGGATTTCACTTTGTTATGTGAAATGAGTGCAATGGTGCGGTAGTTTGAACATTCTTTGGCATTGCCCTTCTTTGGAATTGGAATGTAAACTGACCTTTTCCAATCCTGTGGCCACTGCTGAGTTTTCCAAATTTGCTGGCATATTGAGTGTAGCACTTTTACTGCACCATCTTTTAAGATTTTGAATAGCTCAACTGGAATACTGTCACCTCCACTAGCTTTGTTGTTGCTCAGACTTCCTAAGGCCCATTTGACTTCACATTCCAGGATGTCTGGCTCGAGATCAGTGGCCACCCCATCGTGGTTATCAGGGATGTTAAGCTCGTTCTTGTATAGTTCTTCTGTGTAATTTTGCAACCTATTCTTAATCTCTTCTGCCTCTGTTAGGTCCCTGCCATTTTGGTCCTTTATCATGCCCACCTTTGCATGAAACGTTCCCTTCATATCTCCAATTTTCTTGAACAGATCTCTGGTCCTCCCTATTCTATTGTTTTCTTCTATTTCTTTGCACTGTTCATTTAAGAAGGCATTCTTATCTCTTCTAGCTATTCTCTGGAATTCTGCATTCAATTGGGTGTATCTTTCTCTTTCTCCCTTGCCTTTCGCTTCCCTTATTTCCTCATCTATTTGTAAAGCTTCCTCAGACAGCCATTTTGCTTTCTTGCATTTCCTTTTCTTTGGGATGGTTTTAGTTACTACCTCTTGTACAATGTTGCAAACCTCCGTCCATAGTTCTTCAGGCACTCTGTCTATCAGATCTAATGCCTTAAATCTATTTGTCACCTCTACTGTATATTCATCAGGGATATGATTTAGTTCATATCTGAGTGGCCTAGTGCTTTTCCCTACTTTCTTCACTTTAAGCCTAACTTTTGCAACAAGAAGCTCATGATCTGAGCCACAGTCAGCTCCTGATCTTGTTTTTACTGACTGTATAGAGCTTCTCCATCTTTGACTGCAGAGCACATAGTCAATCTGATTTCTGTGTTGACCATCTGGTGATGTCCATGTGTAGAGTAGTCTCTTGGGTTGTTGGAAAAGAGTGTTTGCTATGACCATTGTATTCTCTTGACAAAATTCTACCAGCCTGTGCCCTGCTTCATTTTGTACTCCAAGGCCAAACTTGCCTGTTATTCCGGTTATCTTTTGGCTTCCTACTTCCTACTGATATAACTAGAATTTTTACAATCAATATTAGCTTTACTTCTT
Organism: Thermophis baileyi; assembly: GCA_003457575.1. NCBI lineage: Eukaryota > Metazoa > Chordata > Lepidosauria > Squamata > Dipsadidae > Thermophis > Thermophis baileyi. The sequence continues at coordinate 111,473 of QLTV01003401.1, forward strand.
TCAGAATGCCATTTTGCTAATATGTATTCCAATGCTATGTAGCAATCAATACCTGGAAGATTGTTCAATAGATTTTCCCCCTCACAAAATAGATCTTTGGTGTATTACTTTTACTGCCTGTTGTTTTACTGGACACATTTAATAATTGCAAAATAGTAGTGCTGATGCCTTCAATCAATAAGATAGCATAGTATTAACCCACTATTGAAATTTACAGTATTTTTCAAGATAATCTACTTTCCAGACTACTCAAAAAACAATAGCATAAGTAATGTTAGTAAAAGTCTTCTGAATTAATAATACTTACTACTAAAAAACTGCAGTTCTGCATGATTAATTCCTGTTACACATTTAAATTGACATCATTTGAGATAGCTGTATAATAACTTAAATGAGAAAACTTTGTACAGTATAATAATCAAAATGTTTCAGTATATGCCCACATTTCAAGGCCATGGTTATATTGACATGCATTTTACACACATTAGACCAGGGCTGTCAAACTCCCGGCCCGCAGGCCAGATGCATCACGTGCTTGCCACACCCATGCCTGGTTTAGCGAAGGGGAGGCAGTCCCAATACATCACGTGATGCCACCATGACAACGCGAGTTTGACACCCCTGCATTAGAGCAATGTTACCTGAAAAAGACAAATCAAGAAAACTGGCTGCCATCTGAAATTCAAATCCCTATTGAGCTTCTTCCAAAGAACTTTCACTCCTCACTTTACATGCCATATTTCTGCTTCCTCTTCCTTTTTCCTGACACTGATAGCTTTATTGATTGTACAACACAAGAATTTTACCAGCTGGTTATTGGCTGTGGCTACATGTGCACAATTTTTAACTACTTAAAATATTTCTCAAATCTGGAAAGCAACTGAATAGGACACTGTCTTGAGGTTTCTCATCAATTAGATAATTTATATGGTAAGTGACAGGGGTGGATTCTAACTTACCTCGCTGCTGGTTTGCTTCCTCCCACGCCATGTGGCCGCGCGCATGCGCATGCGCAGTGCCAAAAATTCGAAAAAAAATCCCCAAAAAAGGCTAAAACAAGATGGCAGCACATGCACAGTGCTGGGGACTCGGCTTCTGCGCATGCGCAGAAGAAAAAAATAGTAAAAAATTCAAAAAAAAATCCCCCCCCCAAAAAATCCCAAAAAAAGATGGCGGCGTCCACGGACCGGCACCGACAGAACCGGCTCTGTGACGTCACCAGCGGTTTGCTACCAGTTCTATATTACCGGTGCAAACCGGAGGAATCCACCTCTGGTAAGTGATCCACTCTCTTACAGTTCCAACACCCTCATTTCCATGGATTTATAAAGGATATATAGGGCATTTTAAGACAGTATGGTTTAAAACAGTTGAAGTATGGGTGCAGTCCAGTAGTGGGTTCTAAAACCCATTACTACTGGTTTGCATGCGCACTTGTGCGCGCGCATGACACTTTTGCGCATGCACAGAAGCATCCCGGGTGGGTGGGCGGAGCCTCCTGCCACCGGCGCTACCAGTTCTAAGAACCAGGTCAAACCGGGAGCAGCCCACCACTGGTGCAGTCTTAACTGGCTGGTCAGTATAATACTTGTTTTGCATGACTTTTTCTGGAGAAGATTTGATCTGGATGTTTCCCCTCCCCCAAATCATGGAATCCTCATGATTTAGGAAAAGGAATACCTTTTGTTCTAGCTTGTCATGCACTCAAACCATGACCCCATCTTTGTGTGATGAGAGTAAACAGAGTTTCTATATTGTTACTCTAGCTCCAGTGTTGATAGAGAGAGTTCAGCTCTAGCTTCATAGATTCTGATGTTATATACTAGATACAGACTTTCTAATCCAGGAAAATGGTTCTGCTTTTTAGAAGTGACAGAAAATAGAGCACAGTGTATTTGGTCAGGGAATGGTGTATAGAATAAGTAGTGCTGTTTGTAATTAGCATGAGATCTTGAAGTGTCAGGCCCTGTAATTAGAACTGATAGACACCGGCTGTGTTTGGGTAGAAACTGAAAGCTTATGTATTTAAGGCTTTATCCAAATTCCATTAAGTGTTGGAACAATTTCCCATTGTAACCATTTTCATGTGCCTCGTTCCTCATGTTATGGTTGGCTCCTGGAATAATTTGATTGTTCTTTGTCTATGTTGGCTATCAAGCCCTTATTATCATGTTATCCTGTATTTATCTTCTAGAATTCTGGAATTCTTGATCTTTTGCTTTGCCTTGACTATGTGTTTACTTAGCCCCTTGAATCTAATTATCCTGTGTGAACTCTGTTTTTTGATTAGATTAATGGCATTACTTTGTGATTTAAATTCACTATGTTGTGAGTTTTTTCCATAACCTACAACTTTACAACTTAAAGTCTTTTGTCCAGCACATTGATAATGCCTTCGTCTCATTATCAGTCTATACCTAAAACTAAAAATAGTGCTTTCCAGCTTCTCCTGATGTAGTTTTTACTGGAATACAATCTAGCACACAGGTCACCAACCGGTGGTCCATGGACCACTGGTGGTCCGCGAGAAAATTTTGGTGGTCCGTGGAGAAATCTTGGCCCCTGGGCCGGATATGGCCAAGAGCAATTAATCCAGTCCGTGTGCGGGAACACAAGGCTGCACCACCCAACATCACCCCGCCCACAGGCCAGCCCCCACTCTTAAGGCCAAGCGCAAACCTCACCTTGAGTATAGCGGTGCGAGCCACACGAGCTGGAACAGGAAGGTAAGACCAAGAACTCGACGTGCTCAGCCGAACAACTGCCTGGGGGGGAAGGTTCAGCCGCCTTTCGGGCCTACATCTCTCCTTCTGTGAGGCCTCCGGGTGGGAGGCCCGAGAGAAAGCGTCTGCTAGATCGGCCCCCTGCTAACTTTCATCTCTCGAGGAGCCTGGCCAAAATTTCCCATGCCACTTCAGCGAGCACTCCTCGAGAGACGAGGTGGCGGCAGCATTTGAAGCGGCGCGGGAAACTTCAGCCAGGCTCCTCGAGAGTATGCATGGGGCCAAGCAAACTCTCATCTCTCGAGGAGCCCGGCCGAAGTGCTTCTCTCAGCTGTAGTGCGGCACCAGCATTTGAAGCGGTATGGGAAACTTCGGCCAGGCTCCTCGAGAGTATGCATGGGGCCAAGCAAACTCTCGTCTCTCAAGGAGCCCGGCCGGCGCCCAACAAAGTAGTGCGGAAGTTCCAGCCCATCCACCCCACAAGCGAAGCGGGTGGCGTGAACGAAACTGGTCAGCAGCAGCAGGTTGCGTGGAGGAGGGACGCCGGGGGCGGGGGGTCCCCTGCCCTCCCCTCGCCTGTCCTCTGTGCACAAAGACAAACCATCACCTGCCCTGAACTCCTCGCCGCTCCCGCGCTAACGCCCTGGCCCCACTCAATCGCGCTTCTTTGCTGGGAAGAAGCCACCGCCGGTGCCCAGCAAAGAAGCGCGGTTGAGTGGGGCCGGGGCAGTGCAACCTATTGCGCAGATAGGCCTCATGGTGGTGGGCTTCGCTGCAAGCCGGCGTCTCTGCCCGACCCGGCTGCAGGCTTCGCGACACGAAGTTCCAGCCCATCCGCCCAACGGTGTGAACGAGATAATCGGCTGCACCCCCTGCCCAGCCTTCCTCGCTGGGTGCTGCACCAGCGGATCCGCCCTGCCCAGTTCCACCCGCCACCACTTCCCATGAACTTCCCAGGATACGGCAGGAGCGAGGGGCGGGCGGGTGCGCGCATGGGCCCGGCCGGCGCTCAGCTTACCTTCCTGGTGAGGCTTGGAGACTGCCCAGAATGCCCATCCACCCGCCGGTTCTCCAGGCAGTGCCATTGTCTCCCTGCCCCACCAAGGCACCCGCCAGCCCCGGAGCCTGAGGCTGGCAGAGCTCCGTAGGTGCGTGCCCCGAGGAAGGGAAGGGAAGGGAGAAAGAAAGAGAGAGAGAGAAAGAAAGAAAGAGAAAGAAAGAGAAAGAAAGAAAGAGAAAGAAAGAAGGAAGGAAGGGAGAGAGAGACAAGAAAGAAGGAAGGAAGGAAAAAAAGAAGGAAGGAAAAAGGAAAGGAAAGAAGGAAAGGAAAGAGAAGGAAAGGAAAGAAGGAAAGGAAGAAGAGTAAAGGAAAGGAAGAAGAGGAAAGGAAAGGGGGGAAGGACGGGGAGGGAAGGGACTACAGCTACAGCTCTGGAATATGGGACTGACTTTCCCAACAACATCAGCAAGCCACCGTCAAATAAGCTTCAATTATTTTGTAATAATTACACTAACTTTAATAATTTTGTTACAATTAAAACAATCTTTAAAGATTTTGTTATGATTAAATAAGCATTTACGATTTTGTTATAATTAAATAAGCATTTATAATTTTGTTTTATTAAATAAGTGCATTTCATATTAATAAAATGGAAGTTCTCTGATCATTATTTTACACATGTATTTATCTTTTTTAAAAAATTCATATTAGTGGTCTGCGGGACTTAAAATTATGAATTAGGGTCTGTGGGGTTTAAAATTATGAATTTGGTGGTCCGCGGGATTTAAAATTATGACCTTGGTGATCCCTGAGGTCCAAAAAGTTGGGGACCCCTGATCTAGCATATTTCACTAATCATTTGGATACTGACACTGTTAGGGATTGGGACCTACCAAGCTCCTATTGGCTACCTGAGGTTGTCACAGGTCTGCTACTTCCCCTTCAATCATTGTCACATTGCCCTTTTGGGTCCTTTTGGCTTCAACTGCATGAAAAACCAGACACATGACCTCTGCAGGATGATCTGTCCATGTAATACTTGTTATTTTCTACAGTGCTTGTCCGTCCGTATGAGGCCCCTTACAACCATAAGTTTAGTGCTGTTTGGAAATACTGATTTTCCTCTGCTGCATAGGATTTAAACCAGGACAGAGCATTTGTTCTCCATGGCCATGTATTGGCTTCCTCCGGTGCTGCTGGCCATGAATCCAAAACTTGACTGTTTGGACACTTTCTTCCAGCATTGTCATTCCTTTGAATCACTATTCATGAATCGAGCTTGCACGGACTTGATTGTTTCCTCCTACTGCATCCCATTCACTTTCATGTTATTTATCCATCAATGAGCTATTTTTGAAGACAGGTTTAGCACTCTTTCAGAAGACCACTACATCCATATTTAGAAAGAACTCCACTCATAGATAAAGGCACAGAGGACGAGTTCCAAGGAACATGAGAAGCACTTCCTCCAGCTTCCCTTGGTACCTGTTTCCTATTAGTAACTTCAAGAATAGCTAAACCTGCTCATCTAAATATCATTGACGTTCATTCATCCTGCCACATCCATTAGGAAGATAATTCAAAGTTGTTTTTCCACTGGCAGATGGCACTAACAGAAGGAGAAATGAATCCAGGAGAATTGACTATTCCTTCTCCTTTACCTGGCAACTCCACTGCGAAGAAACTTCCCAGTGTTTTTACACATAAAGCATTTAATAACAAATCAGTTCAGAACTTTCAGAGCTTTTTCTCTTTTAATTAACAGCCAAACTTTTAAACAACTTTCTACTATATATGTTAAAAGCAATTTTATCTGTAATTATAGATATTATAATTCGAACACTAACTGATCATTGTCCCAAACTGTTCTGGTCAACTTGTCTTTGTTTCACTTTATACAATTTTCAGAAAACCTATTTTGTTAGTTTGATAATTTCTCCATTGGGAATAACTTGGAACTGACAGTATGCTAACATTTCCCACAGCAATCCAGAGAATATAACTTCAGTATTCAGTGCCAAGGACATTGTGCTGCTCTAAGCAAAATCAAGAACATGATGCTCTTATAACTCACATGGAAGACCTACCACTTTCCCTTCCAAAGTAGCATTTTTGTGGAAATATGGCTGTCTGCCCATGCTTTTAAAAGTTATATATAATTTTTCTACAAGATAAAACAGTTCTATTGCAAGGTACTGGAAAATTATATAAAATCAAGAAGTCTGAATAATCTTTCAGATTGCTTTGATTGGACAAAAAAAATTATCTGAACAGCTTTATGAGATTCTATAGCCTAATCAAGGAAATGATTTCACACATTTCCCATGAATTTTCCACAAAATATATACAGCCATGCATTTTTAAAAGTATCTAATTAATTAGTACACTACTTCTATTCATTGCTTTTGGATTTTAGAACGCGTTAATGGAAATATGAGTGAACTAGCATTATATCAATATGGAAAAAATCTAACTGATGATACACTGCAATTTTACATTACACAGGTAGGTTGCAATTGTTATTCATCCATATGCAATGTTGTGCATCACTAGCAGCTAGTAAGAATATGATTAAGAAAGCCTATTTAAAAGTGCATGGGTCAGCAAATTACAAAACAATGCAAGTATGTTACAGTGGTGATGAAAATTTCACCCAGCCATTAATTTCAAAAGAATATGAAATTTTGATTTAATGTTAACTTGTGATGTAGATAGCATAACATATAATTATTTCTTCATATAATAGTCATGTTTTATAAGAAATATATCGTGTGCCACAGTGCTGAATGATGTGGCCTTCATTCAACTTTCCAGATTTACCCCTTAGCGATTCTAGTGGGTCTAGAAAAGGAGAAAAATAATTTTCAATCTATGTCTCTATTGCACAAAGCTAGGTCTGTCCTATTTGTTATCTTATAATACAGTGACAATTGATTCCACCACTGGACTTAAAGAACCATGAAAAAAAATCATTCTTATGTAAACACAACATGACATCTGTATGATTTGTAGTCACTCCAAAGGACTTGAAGGCAAAGATCAAAGACATTTGTTTGGAAAACTTCCAAGGATCACTGACCAGTTTTCTGGTCCTTTGCTATAATGGAGGCACATGAAAATAAGTAGTAAATAAACTAATACAGTTTATATTCATTTCACACATACATAATTTAAACATTTATATTGTTTCTTTAGAGGTTCTTGCAATACCTACTTAGTTACCTTTTTGTTACTTATATCCTACTTTCCATCCAAAGCAGTTTACATGCGACTTCCCTTGGTTTTATTTCCACAACAACAACCAAGTAAAGTAGGTAGACCTGAAATAGAGTGATTGGTCTAAAATCATCCACTTATCTTTCTACCCAAGAGTTAAGGTTTGGGTTGAACCTCAATCATCCCAGTCCTGGTTCAATCCTTTAACCACTGCACTGCCTCACAGAACCTTTGATTAGAGCAAAAATATTCAATACCATTTGTGGTATTCTACTAAAATGACTAAGGAAAGATACTTTTAAAAGAAGACAAAAGCTTATGTAGAGAAAGTACCCCTTTCAATTTTCTGCAGCTTAAATAATATTCATCGATTCGACGTCTTTCTATTCCATCATTAGAAATAGAACAATAAAACATTTTGACAGTTATATTTCTGAAATGGTGAATTTTTCAATGCTACTTTTAGCTTGAATGTACTTCACTTTTCAATGGATTATATCAGGGGTGGGTTCTAACTTACCTCGCTGCCGGTTCGCTTCCTCCCGCACCACGTGGCCGTGCCTCGTGGGCGCGCACGCACACGCGCATGCGCAGTGCCAAAAAATCTGAAAAAATCCCCCCCCCAAAAAAAGCCGAAAACAAGATGGTGACACATGCGCAGTGCTGGAAACTTGGCTTCTGCGCATGCGCAGAAGAAAAAAACCGGAATTTTTTTTAAAAAAAAAACATGACAGCACCCACGGACTGGAACCGACAGAACCGGTTCTGTGACATCACCGTGACATCACCAGCAGGTCGCTACCGGTTCAGGCGAACCGGTCCGAACCGGGAGGAACCCACCTCTGGATTATATAACTCTTTTAGTTTAGAGTATTGTGTGTTTGTGTGCTTATGGGTGGAGTTTTGTTCTGCTTCTGCTCCTTTCTGCCTTACCTCCAAATGCTGAAGCAAGAAATGACTTCTTAGAAGTGGAAGATTAGGAAAAAGTGGGCAAAGATTTAATAAGATTATCATATTATCTTACTTTTCTTAAGATGCTTGAAATGCTATTATGCATCTTCTAAAGGTAGAGTTCATGCTTCTATGAGATGCTCTATACACCATCCAGTTGGTGTTGACTATTAGGACCCAAATATATAGAGTTTGTCCATGATGATCGGACCCTAACAAAGTATTTCAGATCTTCCAGTGGTGTACCCATTGCCACTATAACTGAGTCCACCCACCTATTTCAGCGGTGGGTTGCTCCCGGTTTGGCCCGGTTCTGCGAACCGGTAGTGGCGGTGGTGGAAGGCTCTGCCCACCTGCCCAGGACACTTCTGCGCAGAAGCATCGTGCGCACTCATGAGTGAACCAGTAGCGATGGGGTTTAGAACCCACTACTGACCTATTTGTGTCACTAGCAACACTTACTGTTGCTCTGTTACTGTCATCCTCTTCTCTTGCCTTACATCTTTCCCAATACTAAAGCTTTCTTCAGAGAGCTAGGTCTTTGTATAGTGTGTCCAAAGTAAGGAGAATTGGAGCCTGTAATTGCTGCCTCAAATGAGAACTCTTGATAAATTTGTTTTATGATTCATTGGTTTGTTTTCTTGGCTTCCTTGGTGTTCTCAGAGGTCTTCTCCTACTTCTCTAAAGTTTAAAAGTTTTCTCCAACTTCACCAATTTTCACTGGGGGTTAAGAGTGCACTAATTTATCCATGCAGTTCTATTTGAATTAAGGGAGGATTTATTTTCTAAAAATAGTGAACTTGTAAAAGTAAGTATTGGGGCCTAAATCATACTAGGTCATTCAGCATTGATAACTATATCAGCAGTGCTAGAGATAGTTAATCAGCAATGCTAGATAGAGTAAAATGTTCAGGAGAAATAATCTTCATAATGAAAGTAATAATAAATATAATAAATCACTTTGACCTACTGATAAAGTGGCACCAATATAATCTTAATGAATATATGCATTCTTTAAAGATTTTTATCTTCGATCCAAGTTTTGCTTTGTTGCTTTTTGGGTACTCATAACTCATATCCAAATAAACTTTCATATTTATCTGCAGCACTATTTACACTATTTTCTGTCCTATTATAAACAAAGGAAGAATAAACACCATCACATTGTTCAGCATAGTCTGATGTTATAAGATATGCTGACAAGGTTATCATGGCAATCAATAGAGCACAGCCTTCAGACTTCATTTTAGAAAGAACAGCACATAATCTCCTGTATCTTGATCAAAGTACTTACTTGTGAGGATCCATAGCAAGCACTTTATGCATGTTTCTTAAATGACAAAGAATGTTGGAAGCAACAGAATTAATTTGCTAAGATAGAGAATCCAAAGGAAAGACAGCACAATTAGGTAACTTAGGAGAAAAACAATGTGGTTCGGCATGGAAAACCATCTTAGTCTGTGTAGTCTATATGAGAGGAGAAGGAAAATAAAAGAATGGGACAGTGTTGTTTATGTCTTGGAAAATATTACATTTAGTTCCTCAAAGCAGATTCTATGTCCAGTGATTGTATCTGAAACTATAACCTAAGTGGAAATTGAAGTATGAGTTTTGTATGTTTGATTATGTTCAAACCTATTTTCTCAATGACTGAATTCATCCATATGACTAAGCTGTTAACCATAATTCTGTGGATAAACCATGGCAATTTGGATTAACCTAACATGCTAATCAAAAAGGAAGTAAATTACATTTTGACTTAACATGGTATTTGAACTCAAGCCTTGATAAAATCAAATAATTATCTCATTATATGCTCATAAACATAATCCAAGGAAAATGTACAGTATTAAGCAACATTACAGTACAGTATTAAGCAACATTAATGCCAACTATCCTTCCTAAACTTTTTATTTTATTTTACTTTTTTCTCCAAATCATGGAATGATTCAATGAATGACTGTAAAATATTGCCTCCAACATTTCTAAGACAAACATGTCATTATTAATATCTCTAGGTCTCTAGGCCACAAGCCTTCTGATGTGATGTGAGTTTTTCTTAGCTTACACAGTTCCATTTTCAAATGTCTTCCATTAATCTACAAGCTCTTTCTGAACATTTGGATATAAATCATCTTCTGTTCATATCACCTTTTAATATTCTTGAGTGTTTAATTTTATGTGGTGTTACTGCAAATACTTGTTTAACATTTCATGCACTGCTCTAGGGATCTAGTATTCAGGACATTTATGCTTTATTTAATACTATGTTTTTATATTTCTATTTTTACTACAGGGTAAACTGTCGAGAGGCACTTTGGGAGCCATGGTGGCTCAGTGGTTAGAATGCAGTATTGCAGACTAATTCTGCCAATTGCCAGCAGTTCAATCGTCACCGGCTCAAGGTTGACTCAGATTTCCATCCTTCTGTAAAATGAGGACCCAGATTGTTGGGGGCAATATGCTGACTCTGTAAACTGTTTTACATAGTGCTGTAAAGCACTATGAAGCAATATGTTAGTCTAAGTGTTATTGCTATTGCTTTGGACAGCGAGATGGGTGGCATATAAATTTAATAAATAAGCATGGACTGCAGTTGCTTGCTTGCTTAGTCTATGGTAAACATTTCTTCTTAGATTCACTTTTCCTTTGTGCCAAATATCTGCATTATTAATGCTGACAAAAGATAAAATGAATTTGTCTAATACAGTTGAACAACAAAAGTCTCATCAGCATGAATTTTTTTTGCCAGTTTTCATAGCTATATAGAGGTTTGATCTTGGACTTTGTAACTCTCAGCCTGATCATCCCCTTGTCTCCCATTTTAGAAATTTGGTGATATTTGTGAAGAATATATCAGCAGTTTGCTTTTTTAAAATGAGTTTTTAAAAAACTGGACAGCCAGTTTGATCTAGTAGTTTAGGAACCAAATCAGAAACCAGGAACTGTGAGTTCTAGTCTCTCCTTAGACATAGGCACAAAAGCTACCGGTACCTAAATGACTTTGGGCTAATCAGTCTATCTCAGCCCAACCCACTTCGCAGGGTGGTTGTTGTGGAGAAAATAGTAGGAGGAAGGAGAACTAGGTATGTTCATTGCCTTGAATTTAAAAAGTAATTTACATTTATTTGTTAGATATAGTCATTTTAAAATGTTTTGTTATGGTTAAGACTCTCAAAAATTAGAGAATCATGCTGATGAGACTAAGTAGTTTTGGCTTTATTTGGCCTATGAAAGTGTGTGAAAACATTTTTAAATTATTTGCTCATCATCTTGCTGATTTTTGTATTTGCTGATATTTTTGGAAATTAGGAAAATGATACTGGGTCATTTAGCCAATAGATAGTTTTGAAATGTTTGAATGGTAAAGCTTGTTTTGAATGTCTACAGGTGCCTTATTACTGAGGAAAATGAGAGTTAATTTGGTCATTAACTTTACGGTAAATGATAGACACAGCAGGGAATTTATTTTCAGTTTAATATATTCTATGATGAACATGATTACCCTTATCATTAAAAATTTGATATAGTATCACACTTAGGCCATAAAATAGTTGTTTGGTTTGGGCTATATGTGTTGTATTAATCCAGTCACTGTGGTTTATGAGTCATGAATTATGGTTTAGCCTATTGTGTGAACTCAGCCAACTATGGTTTATTAACAAGTCATTAATAAACTATAGATAAAATAATATGTGGATCTATGCATTACCATCCTGGGGCACATATGTAGATTTGAATTCTTGAATTTGAGTACTTGAATTCTCTCTGTATGCCAAGATGAGCTCCAGATTTCTCAAGTACAGTGATTGGAAGAAACAATACTTATTTAAACATATATTCTAAATTTTTCACATGATCTCTTCCAAAACTCAATCTTTTATAAATGATATGTATAGAACGATTTAACCAAAGAATATTTTTACTACATATATATTTACATATTTCATTATTATTGGCATCTGTGATATCTATACAAGCAGAATAGAATATAATAGGAAATGAACTTGGCTATTGAAATCCTGAGGTTAGAATTTTTCTTGGATTTTACAGGATAAAATGAAAACATGGAATTTATCCACCAGTGTTCATGAAATGACGTACTCATTTAATATCTAGTTGGTAGGAGATAGTCAAGAATAACCTCAGAACTATGTGTTAGAATTAAATTAATAACTTACTTAACTTGCAACAAAAAACCCCTCCTTTTCTTCACAGAATTCATTTATATTCAAAGAAACATAATTTAGTTTTTAACATGCTAGCTGCTCAGTGTGTGATTATTTCTAAGGCATTCAATATGCTCAATTACTGAAATAAAAAAGGATGATTTATAAAAGAATATAATAATAAAAAGCAAATATTTCAAAAGTAATGTACCAACTCCTGCTATTATAACTCTGGAAGATTGGAATGTGCACATTGATAGCAAATAAGAGATACGCATTAGCTTAGAGGTTAATTTTATAATCTACTGATTTAAAATAAATTTACCGTACTTTTCGGAGTATAAGACACACTTTTTCCCCTCTAAAAGAGGGTGGAAATGTTGGTGCATCTTATACACCGAATACAGCCATTTTTGGTCTCCCGAAACCCCACCTGCACATCCCATTTTTACAAAAAATGGGCACGTTTTTCACCTCCCAAACCCCCCCACGTGTCACGTTTTTGCCCTCCCCGGCCCCCAGGAGCACTCTGCAGGCCTCCCAAACCCTCTGCGTGCTCCATTTTTGTGAAAACAGGATGCGCAGAGGGTTTGGGAGGCCTGCAGAGTGCTCCTGGGGGCCGGGGAAGGCAAAAACTTTTTTTTTCTTGTTTACCTCTTCGAAATCTTGGTGCATCTTATACTCTGGTGCATCTTATAGTCCAAAAAATACGGGTATATCCAAATGAAGAAAGGGCCAGGGTTAGCCTTGTTATTTCACAGAATGAAGCATCAGTCTCATTTGGTAGCAAACACTGGTGGCAGAGGAAAAGGATGAGAAAGTAGGGCTATGCGCAGCCAGGAGAGCTTATGAACCTCAAAGTGAGGAGAAATACTGGGCTGTGGGTATCAGTCAATTATCAGTTTTGTATGTGTAATGGAAAGAGACATGGTTTTTATTCTTTGCCTTAAGCAGCACGGTGCTGTGAATGAGGCCAAACTCTTAAATCCTATTGAATTATCAAGTGAAGTTAGCACTTTTGTTTCTGTTGCTGGAAGGAAATTGTGCTCAAGATTTCTCTGAGGAATGAACTTTGAGACAGGATCAATTTCCAAGAAGAGCTTATTAGGGTCAGCTGAGCCAATATATAGTACTTCCCAAATTGGAATGTGTTTCAGACAAAGAGTTCACTCACTTTTTATACACTTCTACATAAGCAAGTGCACCACTACCCTTTATACAACTCATTGGAATAGTTCTTTGGAATATTGGATCTGTTGTGGTGCAGTGGCTAGAACGCAGTCTTGCAGGCTAACTGGTGCTCATTGCCAGCTGTTCGATCCTGACCAACTCAAGGTTGACTCAACCTTCCATCCTTTCAAAATCAGTAAAATGAGGATCCAGGTTGTTGGGGCTAATATGCTGATCCTGTAAAATGCTTAGAGAAGGTTATAAAGCACTATGAAGCAGTATATAAGTCTAAGTGTTAGTGCTAGTGCTATTTCTTATCAACTTGTTATCATATATAGATAATCACCTCCTCTTTTTAAGCCATGCTGAGTAGCTGTCAATCTCTCTCTCTCAATGTGGTACATTTATGATCCACCTTGTTAACATCATGGAACTCCAAATGTATTTAAACACAAATAAAATTCTATACAGTGAAGCAGGCAACATTTAGTGCTGTACAAAAAAAATTTCTTCATTATTTTGCTCTGTTAGCAGTGATAAGAAAAAGAAAAGCAGGACTTGGAGGTTCTAAAATCACAGTGTAGGGATGCAAGAGAGGTTATCTGATTTTATCATATGCAGGTGGTGGCTAAAGTGGCAGTCTATTTCTTATTTTACTTCTTTGTATTTTATTTTGTCTGTAAAATGCACCATAAGCATACATTCACAGCTTGTCCTCTTAGTACTGCACTTACTAGAATGTACGAATAGTAACTTACCTATGAACTGAACTTAGGTCTCTACATGTCTACGTAGATTTTTTGGCAACATTATTACATTAGTTTGCCATTGCTTTCTTCAAGTATTTTTAAAAAACCTCTTATCTAAAGGCTATGTTATAATATTCTCTGGATCCTCCCCTGCTAATATTAACCTAGCTAAACCCTACTCAGATATCCAAGCCCAGAGAAGTCAACCAAGTGCTACCACACCCAAGTTTTAAGCAGATTCATTCTCTGTAAAAGAAAAGGCCAGGTCTTCTTACATAGAGGTTAGGAGGTAGGATTTCACACAGTAGTAATATAAATAATGCAAGAAAGATAAAATGTAGGTTTTATTTCTCTTCTCTTCCCTTTCCCCCAGAAAAAGCCACAGAAAGATAACATTAAGAAAACTATAACTATAATGGAGGCAAAGGTAAGGTAAATACGAGTGATTTGATAAACCTTTGTAGCTTAAACCAGGGATCCCCAACCCCTGGTCTGTGGACCAGCACCAGTCCGCAGCATGCCAGAAACTGGGCTGCGCAAACAAGCAAAGCCCCATCCACAGGATGCAGGCAGCACACAAAACCACATCCCCTCCGGTCCATGGAAAAAACCAGGGACCGGTTCCATTTCACAACTTTAATTAGGATTGACCAGAGATGATGAACTGGGAAAGACAAATACTATATCTGGTATAGGTCAATGAAAATATCAGTGATAGCAATGAAAAAGGCAAATTTATGCTTCCGATTAAAAATAAATGTATTATGTAATGGCATTTTAAAATAGTGTGCAGTAAAGATCACCCTATTTCAAAAATGATATTGCTGGAAAATATGCAGGGAAGAGTAAAGAAATAATGGAAATCTTAGAATGTGTTTGACCTAATAGATAAACTAAGTTTCTTAGCACTATTTGCATACTATAAACCACCTTGTTAAAGTAAATTAGTATAACAGAATAACAGAGTTAGAAGAGACTCTGGAGGTCTTCTAGTCCAACCTCTGCTCAAGCAGGAAATCCTATACCATTTCAGACAAATTGTTAGATAGTGGGTAGAGATGACAGGAGACAGACTTCCAAAACAGCTCTTTATTTCAGCTCTTGTATCAGCAACCAGCAAAGAGCAGTCTGACAGCTTGCCCTTTTATAGGGAGCTGTCAGACAGACCAGCCAATAGCGTTTGAGCTTTTTCCCGCTCAAACGCTGGACCTGGTTGGAACCATGCAACACAGTTGAAACAGTTAGAACATAACACCCCTCCCCGCCTGGATGGAGCAGTCCAGCATACGTAATCACGCAGGTAGGCGGGGCGTGTTGGAGCCCTCCTAGACCTGTGCAATTCAGTTGGTGGTGAGGCAGCGGCCTGTGCGGACAGGCAACACAGTTGAAACAGTTAGAACATAACACCCCTCCCCTCCTGGATGGAGCTGTCCAGCATACGTAATCACGCAGGTAGGCGGGGCGTTTTGGAGCCCTACTAGACCTGCGCAATTCAGTTGGTGGTGAGGCAGCGGCCTGTGCGGACAGGTCTGCTGCCGCTCCGGGGCTCGAGCATGGAAGCTCCTGGAAGGTACTGGGTGTGGCCTCCACGGCCGAAGGGACCGGTTCGAAGGGAGGACATCGCTGGCTCTCGGCTTCCACAGGTAGGCCTTCCG
>QLTV01003401.1:145293-173170 GCA_003457575.1 Thermophis baileyi
ATTGTCTTTCTGAATGGTAGTAGCGTTGTCTGTTGTGTTAAATAGTTTGACATCATCGGCGAAGAGAACGCAGTTGCTTATAATGTGATCACAAAGGTCATTTATGTAAAGTATGAAGAGTGTTGGTCCTAGAACGCTGCCTTGAGGGACACCACTATTGACAGGTGCAGGATTTGATAGAGAACTCTCTATTTTAACCACTTGTTGTCTGTTTGACAGGAACGCAGTTATCCAATCATGTAGGGGTCCAGAGATGCCATAAGATTTTAGTTTCAGAAGTAGTTTGTCGCGTACCACTGAATCAAAGGCTTTACAACAGTCTATGTAAATTGCGTCTATTGCTTTACCCTGCTCGAGTTGTGTAGTCCATATGTTTTTGCAGTGTAGGAGTTGCAGATTACAGGATAATTTTTTCCTGAAACCAAATTGTTTGTTAGAAAATAGGTTGTTAGTTTCTAGGTGGAGGGTGATGGATTGGTTTATGATTGATTCCATGACTTTGCAGGTGACGCAACATAATGAGATTGGTCTGTAATTTTCGACGTTGCTGGGATCTCCTTTTTTGAAGATAGGGATGACTGTGGCTAGTGACCATAAGTTGGGTAAGGAGCTAGTCCTGAAAGATTTATCGAAGATTATGCTAAGAGGTTCAGCTAAGGCTGTGGAAAGCTTTTTTTAAGAAATTTGTTGAGCATGATTGAATAAATCCTGTATCTCTTATCATTTTTCATTTGAGCCATGTTAATATATCTCTCATTAAAGTGTGCTAAACCTCATCTAATGAATTTTTTACAGAAAGACTATCTACCAAGGAAATCTTAGAAGAAAAATCTTTTCTTATTGATCCACAAGCAGATCCATTTTCTGCTTACTTCACAACTTCCCTCCCAGTTAGAGATAATGGAAGATAAAAAGGCCTGATGAGAATGAAAAAAGAAAGAGAATCTCATCCCATTATCAATTCCCTTGGATATCAAAAAATATTATAGTATGTCATAATTTAAGAAACGAAAAAGGGTTATTATGGCAGGATGAAGTAAACCATGAAAAACCTCTGCACAAGCTGCCTTGGAAATGAGATCTTCAGAACCAGGTTCGATGAGATTAACAAAACCAATTGGGGAAGATAAAGAAGAAGGAATATAATGAATGTGAAGGAATAAAGCATAAGTAAGAAGAAGAAATAAAAACTAAGTGGTGTACAGGTTGGCAAGAAAAAAAGCACAAGAGCATACAATAACTAATTATATGATTTGAAGTCCAGTACATTTGTTTGTCATCATACTGAAGAAGGTTCTACAACAGAGTCTATAAAAATTGGGATAAATAAATATGAATCACGTAGAAGAAGAAACCAGATGACTGGGAAAGTGATGAAACAGTGCACAACTGGAGAGAGAAAAGCACAGAGAAAAGTAGCAAACAGAAAATTTATGATAAAAGTTAATAGAGAGCATAGTAAGAACTAACTCAATTGAAGGGGGATTCCTGCCTCTGCAAGGTAGCAAGACAACTGCTGGGATTATCTCACAACAAACTGAAATGCACCATCTTAATTGGAGATGCAAGATAACATGAACATGTATATTTCAGAAGTGGAACAGAAATGTCTGCCCTGCGGTTGCTTTGGCAGGGAGTAATAGAGGGCAATGTCCTTTGTTTATGCCTTTTAGGAACAGCTGGTTCAAATATAAAAATGGAGAAGCAACAGCACAATCAGACTTGCAAGAGTCTGTTATAACCAAGCTTAGTAAAAGTAGTTTTAAGCCTTTCCATGAAAGCTTGGTCTGGTTTCCTAGTGGTACAGATAGCAATCTTAAACTTCAATGAATTAGAGAAGTGTCTGGTCTGAGCTGAGTACAAATGTTATCTGTCATTTGTGCTATTAAGATTGGGATAAATAAATACAAATTTATTGTTTTGATAATGGAGCTCTCCTATTTCTGTTAAGGTCATTTTCCTTTCTCTCTATACTGCTTGCTGTTCTGGTGACAGGGCAGCCAAGCAATATATAGTAGATAAGTTGTAAGTCAGAACCACCTGATGTCACTTCTTAAAGACTTTACACGATTTCAAGCATTCTGTGTTTGTAGGATGGAATCTTTTACGTGAACTGAAACTTCAAAAAAGTTGTCTCAGCCACACATATATAAAGCTTTTAGATATAGTGTACATATATGTAAGCTTTTTCATATACTGTATGCTGGAAAAGATATTTCAGATACTTCAGGCATGAGCATAGCAGAGCCACCATATATATCCCATATGCTCTACCATATAAGGTCTTCATCAGAAACCTTTCCAGGTCCTTCTACCTAGTTAGTTCAAATGGGTGGATATTGGTAACGTGTTGACACTCCTGATAATCAAATGTCCTGTCTGAGATTATGAGCTGAGGTGGCACAGTGGTTAGAGTGCAGCACTGCAGGCTACTTCAGCTGACTGCTAGCTGCAGTTCAGCAGTTCAAATCCCACCAGGCTCAAGGTTGACTCAGCCTTCCATCCTTCTGAGGTGGGTAAAATGAGGACCCAGATTGTTGGGGGCAATATGCTAACTCTGTAAATCGCTTAGAGAGGGCTGTAAAGCACTATGAAGCGGTATATAAGTCTAAGTGCTATTGCTATTGCTATTATCTCATATTATTCTGGCTATATTTCAGAGTCAATTAAACACATTTTTATTTGCCTAAGTCTTCAAAGTTGTGTTTCAGTGTTTATTTACATTTTAGAATGTACTCTTTACTCTCCATAGAGAGTTGGGCTTTTAATTCATTCAATACTAGTTTCTATATTGTTTTTAGATGTTTTATGACTTCTTTCTATAAGCTTGTAGATTTTAAATTTCCATCATCATCTAGAGAACTTGATTAATTGGATAGGACACATGCTATTTTCAAATTAAACTTATCCACATACTTATATTTGTTCTGCTTTGGTCTAACTGTTCAATTAAATAGACTGACGTAAATGACTCTGCTTGACATGACAGTACTATAAATTTCTCCTGATCCTCCTTTATAACATTATTAGATTACTTGAAGGTTAATCTAATTTTTAAATTTTGTGAACCTTCTATTGATATAAAAGGTAAAGATAAAGGTTTCCCCTGACTAGTTGTGTCCGACTCTACAGAAATATTTAACTCAATACAGATTTTTGTTACCTGTTTTAGCCACAGTTGTAGCCATCCTCAGTTTCATCAAAATGACAAAAAATGTCATGAAGTGTAATATAAGTTCTGCATCTTGCACACATTTGTGCAGTATCATAACATAAATACAAAAGGGTAAATCTTGCTTTACAACATTACAGTGCTTGCTTTGTCATTTGTACCTTTGATGACATAATGTGTACCAGGGGTGGGTTCTAACTTACCTCGCTGCCAGTTTGCTTCCTCCCATGTCGCGTGGCCGTGCCGCATGGCTGCACTGTGTGGCCACGCGCGCGCCTCACGGGTGCATGCACAGTGCAAATTTTTTTTTTAAATGCCAAAAACAAGATGGCGATGCATGCGCAGTGCCAGAAACTCAGCTTCTGCGCATGCGCATGCGCAAAAGAAAAAAATAAATTAAAAAAATTAAAACAATAAAATAAAAAAAAATAAAAAAAAGAGGGCGGCGCCCACAGACCGGCACCGACCGAACCGGAACCGAGACATCATCGTGACATCACCAGCGGGTCGCTACCAGTTTGGGTGAACAGGTCCGAACCGGGAGGAACCCACCTCTGATGTGTACCATGGTAGTACCAAATAATTATCATTTAAATACTATGACATATATAATATCACCCCTTTGAGTCTTGATGGGACACTGTCATTTCAGAATGTGGCAAAAACAAGTTTGCTATTGAATAGCAATGAAATTCAACCAAATGTTTTTAACATTCCATATCCATAGATTTGTAATAATGTACAAATAGGTCACAATTGGACTTCAAATAATATTGATATTCAGCAGTGCAAGTTGTAAACTGATACCAGGTCGTGTGTAATGGGACTCAAAATTGAATTAATGTGATGCCAGCCTGGTGCTAATCTGCATGTGTGTAAAATTAGTTATTTGAAAATGAAAAGGTATCCAGTAAAACTGATAAATTATACAGATTAAAAATACAGAGAAGACATAGAAAATAATTCAATGGGCAGAACTGTAGAAACTTCTGTATTTGATATCTGCAAAAGGCTTTCAAATTTGCTTTGAAATAAATTTCAGTTTTGGCTGTAAGGTGGCCAAATCTGGCTCACAGAAGAGTTTAAATCTGTTTGATTTTTACAGGGGTGGGGTGAGAGAATTTATTCCTGCCAAAATAGATTTGAGCCATTACTGTATAATAGACAGAATGTTGGACTTGGATCACAGAAGATGAATTTATTTCCCTTCTCAGTCACAAAACTCACTAGATATCATGTAACAGCTCTCAGAGAATTGCTAACGAGAGAAACACCTGAAGGAAAAGAGACAGAAAATAGTGTCCTGAACTCTATGGATCAGAAAGAAATGATAAACACATCTAAAACATCACAAATGCTTTCCTAGCCAAAATAATGCAAAGAGAAAAGTGTCCTACAAGTTTCTAATGCCATTACTTACAGAACATCTCTGTCTGCCCTAGATCCAACTAAATTGAGCAGCAGTCTAAATAGAGATGCCTCTCCCATTTGTTTAAGCCCTTGTAGTGATTTCTGTAGAATTTAGATCCCTGTCTTATTAATTTCTTCAGTTGTAAAGATATTTGTACTCATACTGAAGCTAAAAGTAATGGCTTCCCTGTCCAGTCATATCCATTTCTATGCCGTGGTGCTCATTTCTGTTTCTTGGCGAAGGGAGCCAGTATTGTCCAAAGACATTTTCCATTTGCATGTGGCCAGCATGGCTATATGCCAAAGGCACATAGAACACTGTTACCTTTCCACTGAAGTGGTACCTATTAATCTACTCGTATTTGCATGCTTTCGAACTGCTAGGCAGGCAGGAGCTGGGGCAAGGGACAGGAGGTCACCCCATTTCAGGAATTCAGATCTTGAAACTGGGCTGTCAGCTTTCCAGCTGACAAGCTCAGCATCTTTAACCACTGAGCCATTGTTGCCCCTTGCTCATAGTGAAGGGAATTCTTCAATTCTTATTCTTAATATCTGTAGACACGTTTATTTCCTGTAGAGATAGGAAACAGCATGGAAACAAAGATTCTTTCATTGCCACAATCATTGTGTCCTAAGTCTTCAGGCAGCAGTAGAGGTCTCTTGATCAGTTTTACTACAATGTCAAGTAGCATGAGGCCAGTGGTGGGTTGCTGCCGGTTCGGACCGGTTCGGACCGGTTCTCCCGTACTGGCAGCAGAAATTTGCACCCGCTCGCCGAACCAGCAGCGATGGCCGGCTGTCCACACCCCCGAACCAGTTCTCTAGTCGCCGCGGCTGGCAAAGAACCGTCTGCGCATGCGCAGTGGCTTCTGCGCACGTGCAGAGGGTCATTTCCGTGATGTGACATAGGCGCGCACGTGAGCGATTCGAACTGGTAGGGAAGGTAAGTGGAACCCACCCCTGCATGAGGCCATTCTTATTTGCAAGTATTGGGGACAACATGAGTAAAATCCCAGTATTTTTCCAGTTTTGTACTCCAGTCTGATCATCTCAGTTGGCTTATCATAAAGTAGGACTATTCAGGCTTACAAAGATGGAACACACATTTAATCATATGTCCCAGTTCTTTTCCTCTTTGCCTGAGCAAGCCAGTGAGCTGTGCAAGCAAAGAGGAAATGGGTTTTGAAAGAATATTAAAGCTCACACTTCCTATGTTTGGTCTATACAAGCCCACTGACTGTCTTGTCCAAAAACAAACAAACAAGCCTGGCTTGGCCTTCCTAAACTATCCTGCAACCTCAATTTGTGTGTTGGGGGGGGGAGGAGAGACGTAAACAGATGCATCACCACTGCTAACATAAGATTTACAAAAGTCCAGCTGGCTTTTGAACAGAGTGGGAAAGAACTGCTGGGTAGTGATATATTCAGGCTAATACTCTAGAATACTAATTCAAGGTGTGTGGTTTTTTTTTTTAATGAAAATCAGGTAAACCTGATGATAGGTTTTCCTTGCCAATCAACAGTTTATTGTTGCTATCTAGATTTGGTTTGTTTTTACTAAGGCAGCACACTTGACTTTTGTTATAATAATTTTTAGAAAAATGTTCATTCCTCAAGGAGAAGAGTTTCTAGCTTGGTAGTTAACTTCACAACATACAACCTGTCCATCTTCTAGCTCTCAGTATCAGTATCAGTGCAGGGCCTGCAGAAGTTTGCATGAAACTGTTCTTTATTTCCTCCATCTTTTGTCTCATTCTGCAGATGCATTCAACCAACAGCTATTGAGCCCAATTGACAGTTGCTTCAACACACCTTAGTCAAGAATTTCAATTCTTGGAAAAAGTCCAATTCTTGCATTGTCAACTTTCCTTCTTTCACACACATCTTGTTTTTCTTTGCCTCTGTTTTCCTTGGCAAACATTTTTTATATTCCGGATCTGGAGTTTTCACACACTCGTTTCCATTTCACTTTCATTGACCCTTATCTTCTTGGTTAATTTCCAGAAGCTTCATCCACCAATATATTTACATCCTAATTTCTCTTCAGTTCAGCATAAACCCTTCATGTCTGTAATTATTTTAACAATAATCCATCCTTGATCCTGTGGCTTCATTTGCTCATGGTTGCGCCAGGCATCTATTATGTAATTTATCCATCTGTATGGTATTTTCCAACTAGTACACTAAAATAGCATTGCAATGATCTAGGAAGACTATATCCGTGTGTACCATTTGTCTGTATTTTTAGTTCAGTCCATATATAGGACACAGCTTATTTTAGCCAAGTCTTACTACTGCACTTGAACATCTGTTAAGCAAAAACAGGTGGCCTTCAAAGGACAGGAAAAGTCATTGCAGAGGTTCAGGACCCTCTCTTAAATGTCAGCATCCTTGTAAACTGCAGCTGAAGATTACATCACATCTATTGTGTAAACAGAGTCCTGGATAAAGGCAACTCTCCAGCAAATTTGGCAGCTTGCTGTACCTTTCATTTTGTTTAATAGATCTCACTGTCTGGTGATATGCATTTTCCTTCAGCATCCCTTACAGTCCAATAAATGTCATATTGTTGAATGGGCTCCTCTGGCCTTGACGGGTGCCAAATAACAAGCCATTCAGTGGCCTGAAAGTAGAATGGTAAAAATTAAACATCAGTTCCTTATAGAAAACAGTACCTTCCTAAAGACAGGAAAGAAAGATAGCAAAGAGTTAACCATATCCTTATGTAATATTGTTGCCAATATAACTTGGTTTGTTTCCAGAGCAATGCAGACGTTTTGGATTGCCAGCCTGACAAACTGAAAATGCTGAGTAAAGCAATAGTAAATGGAACAGATTGTGGCTGGATTGCCTTTGTGTATAATCTGAATGTTTATCTAGTGCTGAAATATTGAACCAATAGCTGGTATTAAAATGAGATGGTGGTCCATTCAACATACTAGTACAATCCAAAAGCATTTTGCTACATCTACAGGCAGTGTCCTGTTTAATTAGTCTGTGTACTGTACAAAATGTTTGGTTTTTAAGGTCTTGTGTTTTTTTTATCCCTCAGCATTTTTGACTGAGCCTTAAAAGTATGCATCAGATGTGGCAAACATCCAAATTCCAAGGCAGATGAGGGTAATTTGAAACAGCTTTTCATTTACCAGATGGGGCTGAACTTCCTCGATTCTGGACCTGGGCCATTATGAAGCTCCAGTCCCAGTCTGTTTCTCCAAACCTCTGGCATGCTGCAAATGACAGCATTACAGCAGCTATGCCAAGAAAGACAAAGAGCTTTTGCTGTTTATATAAAATGCTTGGAAGGGAAGGAATATTAGACTTAGTAATTGACAGGCCTAGCCTCAAATCAAAATAAGTCTTGGGGAAAGGCCATGTTCAGCTATTTAGTTGCCCCAATCATAATGTTTTGGATGGTCTGTCTGTCTGTCTGTCTGTCTGTCTGTCTGTCTGTCTCTGTCTCTGTCTCTGTCTCTGTCTCTCTCTCTCTCTCTCTCTCTCTCTCCCTTATTTTTCTTTTTTTATTTGCATTGTCAGTCATTCAATCTCTCACTCACTGTCTCGCTTTCTTTTGAGAGTACAGTATCAATACACACACACGTGTATCATCTTTTTTATTGTTAGCTTCAATTTTAAATATACAAACTACATGCTTTAGAACAACACTATGCCTTTTCTGAATCATTCACCCAAGCTGAGAAGACTGTCTGGTGTAATTGTTATTCTAGACAACTGTCCTACTCATGATCTCACAATGCTGCTCAGGTTTATGCTCCGTAATGTTTTGTCATGTGCTTTCTCTTGAACACTTCCCAGATACTCAATCAAAACTTTCATACTGCTCCAGAGAATCCAATCAAGTAAATAGCCTGAGAAACTGTTATAGATGAGAACAGAGTAACGGGAAGTTGCAGCAAGGACAGAAACATACAGTCTCTGCATTCCTACCCTTGATATAATTAAATATCGTCCTCCAATCCTATTAAAGGATAGTTTAGAGGAAACATAATCCCAACCATGCCCAGATAATTGCCAGTGACATTACCCAATAATATTTAAGTAAAATATTTGAATTAAGTAAGACAGTAAATGGATTTTGTTAGTGGGAAAACACCCACCTACCTCCTCAAAGCTGAAGTAGTTTAGATTATCACATGAATGTTATTGTCAAAGTCCTCTGATTCTTCCCTTGTTTTCATTTGCCTAGAAAAATTAATTTAACTTAAACACTCAGAAAATGCTTTATCTCTATGAACCTTCTGATTAGTCTAAAGACTGTTTTCAAACATGATATGTTTGTCTACATTTTTATGATGCTTACTGAAAACCACAACTCCTGTGCACAATATTAGCTTTGAGATCAATTCCTGTGATAGTCAGAGATTCAGGAACTTGAATATAGCAGTTTTTAAAGATCTTGAGCCAAGCCATTTAGCCACTTTTCAATCTTATTTTATATCAAATTACTCTGGTTCCCAGATCTCCAACAACAGTTAAGTTTCCATCTGTATCTTCATTATCTCTACAAGTGCATATTGTTCCAAAGGATCATCTGTTGTATATTTCTGGCCAATGTTGTTCTCAGTTGTGCCTAAACCCAGCCTGGGGTGTTGGGAACAACTTCTAAAGCATCCAGGCAAGCTTGCAAAAAAAGATTAGGTGGTTTTAACCATTTAAAAGATAAGGTCCGTACATGCTTCTGTATACAGTATTCTGAAACATCTCTTTCAAAGGATTTGTACAATCTCATCTCTGTTTAATGCTCTTTGACCGAACTATATATGAAGTTTTGCTTGGTTTTCTTTCTCTTAAACACGCTCCATTTCTTGTTTTCTTTGCACTCCCCCCCCCCCCCCTTTTATCTTTTTTTTTTTCCCAGTCACTAGGCTTCCCTGGGTCACCCATCTTCCAACCTGGCTATTTTAATACTTTTCTGCTTGAAATTAAGTTTATTAAAATTAGTATACTTGTCCAAGTGCCAGGGGGTAAATATACACACCAAGCTTCTGTAATGTAAATGATTGCTTCTTCTTTGTGTGTTTCAATAAACTTATACACTTGTTGAACTTGGATGATTGCCTGAGCTAATTATTCCCTAAGGAAAAGTTTGAAAGCACTATTGCCCTGGCTAGTGTAACATGTAAAGATATGCTGTGTGAACCACAGTTTGATGAAAAAATATCTCATAGTTTAGTTCTGAGTGCTTAAGACACTATTCCTAAATGCTTTTCTAAGAACAATTCCATTTAACAATAAAGTTTACTTCTGACTAGACATACGTAGGCATGTCATGACAAGCTTGTCTGGAGTTAGTGTAAAAAAAAAAGTGACCAAGACATTTTATATATAGTTAATGTCTTTGGTTTTAATATTGTCCTGAATTAAATAATTATGTTACCATCATGGTTGCTTATTTTCACTTACTAGTTATTTCCAACTAGTAGCAAAGACCCAGAGAAATATTTGTATTAGGCTCACTGGCAATTTAACCAGTAACCTCTGAGTTATAGATGTAACTATAGTTATTTATTTATTTATTTAGATAGTTTTCTTATTATTTAGATAGTTACAGTTATTTGATTATTTATATAGTTATCCTTTCCACCATCCTGCCAGAACCGATGAAGCTTTTTGCTTAAGAAGCGAAACACCTTCAAGGAAAAACAAAGAAAGTCCAGTTGCCTTTTGAAAAAGCACCTTTGAGATAAAAAAGATGATTAAGAATGAATGACCCAGTTATGTAACTGAACTTTGGGCATTCCACAACATGGCCTCGTTTATGGCCATTTGTAGCATCCCGTGGTCACGTGACTGCATTTTGTCATAGTTTTGTTGAAAACTGTGGGCATGATTTTTTCAAACCACAGCATTTGCTTAATGACCACAGCATTCATTTTAACACTGCCCCAAAAAACCCGCATTATAAAATCAAGTTGGTTACATGACTGGCCTGTTTTTTGACTATCACGTCATATGACTGTAATGGGCAGCCTCCATTATAGTTGTATGTCGAGAACTACATGTACTTGAATATGTGTTCATCAGAGCTGTAAAATATTCAGATCCGAAGCAAGCAAAGGTGCTTTCAGATCTGGAGTTGGCATCCTTTCTGTTCAGTCTATAGCTCCTTAAAAGAATTACACTTCTTCCTGGGTTAAGGAAAATATTTATTTGAATTCAGGAAGCATTTTGAAGATGGATACAGAGTACAGTTGCTGTGATGTTAGTATCCCCTTCATGTAGCCCCCTATTACTTTTTCCTGAAACTGTGAGGCTTCCCTGTACCCCCAGGAAAAGGCACATGCTCTTTAAGGAGCTTCAGGCAGGTACACTGAGGATGGCTGCGCCAGATTCAAAGTACCTTGGCTTGCTTTGGATATGAAGGCTACACTACTCTGATGTTCATGAAAGTTTACTCACTGTAAAAGAAGAACAAGGAATTGTTCTATTGTTCTATTAAAAATATGAGCTGTGATGACAGGACTGTAATATTCTAAGACAGCGGTTCTCAACCTGTGGGTCATGACCCCTTTGGGGGTCGAATGACCCTTTCACAGGGGTCGCCTAAGCGCGTGCTAGCCTGCCACGCCCTCTTTGTCACCTCATCATGTGCGGGGAGGGGGCAGGGGTCGCGGCGGCAGGGCGGGGGTCGCGGCATTAGGAAGGTTGAGAACCACTGTTCTAAGATAAGGTAACATTCATGTTGCTCCTGAGGACAATGAAAAGTGCTTTTACAGCAGATGATTATTTTTATATGCTCTTCCTCCTGAAAGAAGACAGAGCAAAACACCATGATAAAACAAATCTTCCATACAAACACTGTGATAAAAGCAAACCCAATAAAAAAGCGACCAACGAAACAGTGAGAATGGAATGCCTGAACTCTTCAGGCCTTTATAGACTTGTGACAGCTTTTTAAATTAGGGCTTGTAGCCAAATAGTCAACAAAACATATTCTGCATCATTGGTAGATGTTCAGGAGCCTCATCTTGTCATAATCCAGTCATGATGTTTTTAGGGCATGGATCATTTAAATCTGAGAGGATTCACAATGTGCCACCAACATACCCAAGGCATAGTGTGTTTAATGAGAACTTCCTCATTAGTTCATTTAACAGTGTGTTCATACCATCAACAAAGCTTATCTTGAATGTAATTGGCTACTGGAAAGACAGGCTTTTAGACAATACTTATCCCAGGATTTTTGTATTGTAGATCCACGAGAGATCAGGCCACAACTTTATATCTAATCAGAATTGCATTAAATTTGTTGAACAAAATTCAAGTCACCAGCTTTGTCCAACCAGCACCTAAAGCTTTGATTTTTAGGATTCAGAGCTCATTTTATTGAATTCCAATATCCCCAGGACATCTATCTATGCATGCATCATTCAAATAGCCATATTTTTCTAATTTTCTTAGTGCAACCATGTGATAAAACAAAAGCAAGCCTCACATCTGAGTATCTTTCATCTGAGCTATCAAATTTGCAAAGATTAATAGAAAGCATTATAAGAAACAGAAAGAAAACAGGTACGAATAATCTGCTCTGTACCAAAGGTGGGTTGCTCCCGGTTCAGACCGGTTCTTTAGAACCAGTAGTGGGAATTTCCCCCCATTCGCCAAACCGGGAGCATTCACCGGTTGGCCACGCCCATGAACCGGCTCTCTCGGCAGCACCATAGGCGGCGCCATTTTGTTTGTGGCTTCTGTGCACGCACAGAAGCTGTCTTTTGCTTCTGCGCATGCGCAGAAGCTGGGTTTTCGGCACTGCACATGCACGCGCCCACGCGGCGTGGGAGGAAGCAAACCGGTGATGAGGTAAGTTAGAACCCACCCCTGCTCTGTACCCAATAACATGGAAGCCTTGGTTGAAAAAAAGTAAGGAAGCCCGAGTTCACTGGAATTGGAACATGAGAAAAAAGCTAAAGTGCGGTGAAAGGTCAAGACACTTATCATGAAAGAGATGGTTAAATCCATCTGCCAAGTAGGAAGAAGAGAACCCTTTCTATTTTTTAAAGAATTTTGTAAAAGATAGTCAGCTCCATGGCTCCCATTGGCTCCAATCAATATCAGCTCTCTGGCTCTCTGTACTTTGGTTTGGACCTTTCAGCTCAATAATGCTGCATCTTTCCGGGCAACTTTTCAGCTTCAGGTCCTCAAGATCAGCAGAACAAATTCTGCAACTTTTTGTATCTGACACATAGCAATGTTTTGTGGAAGTCTGTGCCATTCTGAACTCTCATTACTGTCCCTTGTTGACATTTTCCAGTCTCCAAATTCTTATCAATTCTTATCTTGCTTCCAGAGTTATAACATTCCAACAAAGCTTGTATTATAGCCAATGCAGGCGAGTCAGGAAATGTAACAAAAATAGCAATAACTTTTAACGGAAATTATTTCTGTCCTAAGATGCTTATTCCATGAAATAAAAATGAACATTTAGAGTATAACTAATTCCTTTCTAAGGTAATTGTAACAATACCAAAATATCTAATAGCTTTGTATTAGCAATAATTAGACAATTCTTATAAGTCACTGTTTCATACCAGCACCATGCAGAGTAAAACATTAAAAATGGGTGAAATAAAGAATTCAAACACAAATACCTTTTAATCAAAGCAAGTTAAATACATCTCAGGCAAAGTCATCTAAAATCACACTCAAATGTAGATTCAATCTGAACAATAATTGAAGCTAAGTTATCTCATTTGTAAAAGGCATGCCAATCAAAGTAGACATGAACTCTTCATGGCATTGACACCAAATGTAATAACCTGACATTAAGAGACTCCTGTGAGTTGCATGTATTCCTTAAAGGCAATGCTACCTCAACTAGAACAGATCACTTTCCTAATTCCTAAGCATGAAACACATTAATTCACAATATTTCTTTTTGTAACAGCTAGTTTTGAAACTGAAAAAATGTTCAGGAGACTGTAATGTGAACAAACTGTTGCAAACTACTTCATCAACGGTGGAAAGACTTACCTTGTTTATCTTTCATAAGGCCCTAAAAGCCGGGCTATGTTCCCAGGTCAGGGGTACTGAATGGGTTAAGCATTATAGCCATTTCCTGACTGTATTGCTGAGAAATATCTTGCTCCAATGTATATGTAATCTGGATGTTTTTAATGTTTTTAATGTTTTTACTGTTTTAAAATGTTTTAAAGTATTTTTTAATTGTAATTATTTTTCTGAATTCTAAACCCAGTCATTGACTGAGATGGGCGGCTATAGAAATTGAATAAATAAATTCCCATCTGATCATATGAAATAAAATAAAATTGGAAAATCTATGTTTTAAAGTACATAGGGATATATTGGTTCTATATGGAAATATATCAGCTGCTAGAATAACAAAGTTTTATTTGCCTTCAAATTCTAGACAACCAACAGAAGGCAAAAAATGGTTATAGAAAAAACAGTAATACCTTAATAACCCCAGCCTACATCAGATTTCACAGGCTGTTTTAGCTATAAAAAGCAATTAATTGCAGGTGCCAGTTAGAATTTACCCTGGGTACATGCTAATATCTAGCCATTCCCAAGCAGAAAAAATTAGTTGCTCATAGAGATAGTGTCTTGCTCAAAGCACACAGAGTTATTTTTTTAAATCCCATATCCTACTCTTTGGGTAGCCCTGTTTTTGTAGGCTATTTCATGGCTGAGGTCCAGTCTTGTGGTTTACTGCTATCATCAGTATCACCATCACTGCTATACCTTCTCCTCTTTCAACTTTAATGGCAATTAGACAATTAGAAAAAGTCAGATTCTGATCTTCTGACATGTTCCTAAATTTTCCTGGATTACTGTCTTAGTATAAAGTGTACAAAGAGTAACAAAAGAGTCAATAAGATAAGAAAAACTAAAACAGGCTCATATTTTTAGGGCAGAGAAGTATCAAATGAAATTGTTTTGTTATTGTTGTGACTGTAGTTGCTGTTTTGTTAGAGGATGAATAGGCTCCATTCTTCCTTCTTGTAACTAGAGTCAATGAGTACATCTGCATTATACCAAGGCTGCAGGGCATGCTGATAAAAACATTACTATTTTAGCAGTCATATATTAAAAATAAATCTATTAACATGATCTTATCTGTTCCTGGTCTGTTTTAGCTACAGAACATGAAACAAATTTTCAGAAAGGTTATTAGAGATCCAAACTTTTGTTCTTTTTCTAAGCAACTTGACATTTAAGGAATAATAGACCTTTGTCTGCACTGTGAACTTGATTATATTTTAATTATCCTCTAGTGAAGTTAGCAATAGTTATTATATAAACGTTGTTAAGGCAGGTGACAAAAATTGTAGGAGCAAGGTCAAACATGAATATTGAGAAAAAGGTTATCTGGCTGCCTTCAGAAATTGCTTTCATTTGCTAGGGTTGCCTCCAATCTGGACAACCAATAACTTCTAGCAATGATAAGTAAAATTCATTTTTCAATATAATCTCCAAACATGATTGTATGCATTTTATCTTGCCCGTTGGATGTGAGGACAGAGGAAAGACAAGAGCTGGAAGACTGATAGGGAATTGTTGCATATCTTTTTATTTTATGAATACTAGTGAGGAAAAGGCATTTTAAATTATGCTGGTCTTGAATTTCAATGAACAGTTCAGAGGTGGGTTCCTTCCGGTTTGGACCGGTTCTCCTGAACCGGTAGCGACCCGCTGGTGACGTCACGATGATGTCACGGATCCGGTTCGGTCGGTGCCGGTCTGTGGGCGCCGCCATCTTTTAAAAAAAAAATTTTTTTTAAAAGCCGAGTTTCCGGCACTGCGCATGCGTCGCCATCTTGTTTTCGGCTTTTTTTTTATTTTTATTTTTTGCGCGAACCAGCAGCGAGGTAAGTTAGAACCCACCACTGAAACAGTTTTCTGAAAGCACCAGTGCTATGATACTTTAAAGTTGAAATTGGGTTCCAAGAGAACTATAGCGCTGGCAAGTGACTGTGTCTGCATGAGGTGTATTTGGGAGGGATGGCAACTAAAAAAGTCAATACAGCCCAGAAATCACACAATCAAAGCCCCAGCCATTTTTTAGTTTTGACAATGCATGTGAAAAATGGGTAGAACTTCAATCATCAGATGAAGTTTTGGCCTTTTTCACTCTTGCAGGTACTGAACCAAACAAAGCCAGTGTATCTCTTATTGTGAACATTATCATTATTCTCAGCAATTCCCATTTATTCCACATCCAAATTCTACTTTTGCTTCTACTAATCAAGGAAGATGTACAAGCTCTTTACTTATTATTTTCTTATACATTTTATAGTATAGACTATAGAATATATGCTATCTATACTACTATTATTTATTTATTTATTTTCCACATTTTTTCAACTGCCCATCTCCCTCAGATTGTGACTATATTGTACTAAATGTACCATACTATATAGATATCAATAAAGGAGAATATTTGTAGCTCAGGTTGAAATGAGGGGTCCTTGGTGCTCTCTGAGCTTGGTTGTTTTCTTGCAGACATTTCATTATTCAAACTAGGTAACATCTTCAGTAATTTGCTGGTAAGCATGAATTTGGTCTCCATTTATATATAGTAGGTTGCCCTGCCAGTTTTGGTGGGGGTATGATTTTCACCTTGGTAGTTCCTTGATTAGGATATTATTATTATTATTATCTTCTGAGTGTTTTTTCCCTAGCATTAATTCTTGCTTATCTGGATGTTGGCTGCTCTTTTTGTTGGCTCTTTTTGTAACCTTCTTAGCTTTTCTTATTGAATCTGTTGACTGGTGTGTAAATATGGTTTATTTTTATGTGTCTATTGATGACTGATTTGTTTGAATGCTAGGCTTCTAGGAATTTTCTAGTATTTTTGGATTTCACTTGGACTAGGATGCTCACAGCTTTCCAGTTGAAACTGGTTGAGTCTGTTCATGTGTTGTAAGATTAAAGAGTTTTCATTGTGTCTTCTGACTTCTAGTTGGTGTTCATGGATGTGCTCTGATAGTCTTCTGCCTGTCTGTCTTCTCTAGTGACTGACAGTACTTATACACATCTTGAAGTTCACCGCTGTTTGTTCTTCTTGGGCAACTAGCATGCTGCAAACTAAAACACACTGACCAAATTTTAAATTTTTGCAGCACCCACCCTACCACTCACAAAATCAGTTGTCTCAGAACCCTCATTGACAGAACAAAGATACTATCACTAATGATCTTTGTGGCCTTTTTTTTTTTCTTACTTGCTAAATTCAGAAAGACTACAGATTCTCCAAACATAGTGCCTTCCAGATTTTTTGGATTTCAAATCCCATCATCCAAAATGTAATTATCCTGGCAAGGGATAAGGAAAGTTGTAATCCAAGATATGTTAATAGTGGAAATATGGTTCAGGCTATTTTTAAGTCAGATACCATTAAGGTAGCAGAGGACAAATAACTCTTGTTTGCTTATGGGGAACAATCCAAGTGTTTGGAAAGTAGGTCTTAGAAATCTAAAGATACAGATGTCTCAGTTTGCAACACTGACCAAAGTTGTTGTTTATCTTGATGCTGCTTCTTACATTCCATTCCATATATGCAATCCTAGTACTAGTTTCATATATTTGTTTTATAATTATAATGGAAAAGTAAAAAGTGTCATTTCAAAACAGTGTATTTTATTTTGATAATTTGCAAGGCTCTTGATTTATAGGCTAACAAATATGAATGTTGAGAAAATTTTATTTGCAAGTAAATCATATTAAATAATTTAACGAAAGATCTTATCTGCCTTGCCACTATATCCTAACTGGCATTTCATTATCCTGCTTAAAGCTTATCAATATGATTTCCATAACCACAGATTTTGATTTTGCTGTCATACAAAAACCTTCAAAAGCCTTTGTTTCATAGAATTGGAAAATCTATCTTATCAAATGTCTTAAGTAATATTTATGGCCGGCCTTCTTTAACAAGTTTAAAACTATATACCAGGATTTTATTATTTCATCTTTTATTTATGGGAAAGAAAGAGATAGCTCACTTACACATTTGCCAGAACTGATACATACAATAGCTATTTTTAAGTTAAAGTATTAAACTCTTGCATAGAACAGCTTAACTGAGGAAAGTACAAAATACAGATGAGTTCCTGTTTCAAAATGATCAGTATGCTGTTCACGTATACTTTCTTTTCCTGTGACTTCTACATTCATCCCAGTTTTCTGACCAGTGAATAGTTCTGGCAATTATGTATTTTATTTGAATATTTACAAATAATATGTGTTTACAATGCAGTCAACTTTAAAAGGAGTATTGCCTTGGGCCCTACTTGTGGACAGAACTTAATCCAGTATATGACCAGTAACTGAAGGTATCTGACTTTGGTTTTATTTTAAGTCTAAAGTGAACATGGACTGAATTGCTAATGATACAGAGAGCCGTCTTGAGAACTATCTTGTAAAAATCAGGATATCCAGCCACCTGCACAGATACTCGTATCCATTGCCTCCACCTCAGTTTTTCCAAAAGCAGATTTGACAGCTTCAAAAACCCCAAAATGAGTTTTTTACTTCTCTTAAAAGAAACAGGCTGTGGATGGAAGTGGAGAAGGAAGAAAAATGAATAATTTTAAAATCCAAACTCTAACAAACTGGTATCACAATGATAAATGCAAACTTCTTTTTCTTTTTGAATGCTATTTTTTTCTGTAGCCCATAGATATAACCCACATGAGAATTCTCAGTGACCAGTGAAATGAATCACTGAAATGATAAGTGCAGCAGTTAGCCCTACTTCCTTTCATTTTAAGAGTGGCTGCATAGGAAAAGTTTCTGATAAACTGTGTCCTCTACCATTATTTTCTGACTCAGTGACAGCTGCTAATATTAGAAGAACTGACAATAGAAAAAAACTTGTTTCTCTTTGTGACACTCCTTTGAATAATCATGAAACATGATTACTGGGATTAAAATAAATCCTGGCCCTTTCTTTAAACAAAAGGGCAAGAAGACAGTTGACTCATAATAAGGGTCCATGCAGCAGGGATACTCTTTGGTAACCAATGAGTAGTTTTCTGGGGCTTGCAAGAATATGATGAAAGGGCAAGAAACTTTGTTGAACTCTTGGCACACTTCTCCCTTTATAATCCAGGGGGTGGGGAATCTGTTTTTGCTAGCACAATAAAGCTGAGTTTGTTGAATATCTGGTCTTTTTTTTTTTTAATTCAGGCTGTTTCAGCATAGAGATGACTGCTCTGTCTGTTTAGAACTTTTTTTTTTAATTCTTTGTTCCCTTTTGTCTCTGAGATTTTCAGATTAACTGTCAAATAAATTAATTTGATCCTGCTGAATAGATCTTATAGAAATAATACCTTTAAAAGTTCCTTTGCAAGTCTGACACACAGAAAGATTTCTCCAACTTCTATGAAGTGTTTTAGATTTCCAAAGTTTGTAGATTAAAACCATAGATACGTTGTAATACTGAATTCTTACCCGTTATCATTCTACTTGATAATGGTACAACATGCTTACAGGCTAAGGGTATCTTATTATGTTGTAGTATGGGAAATACAGCTTCAGTCTATAAAATAATTTTATTAAAGCAAGAAAAAATGTGCATAGAGTTCTTCTTTTTCAGTGTTAACCTTTATTTACCAAAGAAAGTACAACAGAAAAGATTGCAGAAACTATTCGTTTTGTCAAATGCTTACATTATAGATAAAAAGTTGGCTCTTACAAACCAAAAAAGATATCAAATGCTTCTAATTATGGAATAAATATTCCATGTTGTATTCTGGATTTACTAGGGAAATGAAATATCTATCTTGTTTCCAACACTTAATAAAAATGATGGAGCTCAGGGAGTATCTAGTCAGGTGCTTCTTGATATTCAAGTTAATTGTGTTTCCACTATTAGCAGACAACCTTGAAACTGTTGTTCCAGCAAATATAAATAGCTGTATTCTGGTGTCTTGATTGTAGAAGCAACTCTGAGTTAAATTACATAGGTCACATGCAGTTTTAATCAATCAGTATTTGGTTTCCCCTTATATATTTCTGCCACTGTTGCCTTCTATGCCTACTTTTATTGCCTTATTTGACTTACCTTAAAGTGGTATGCCCTTGATGGGATCTTTTTAGGGGGGAAAATTATAGTAGTTAATAGTTTTAGTCCAATTACTAGCAGAGAGATTATGCTACATTTTTAAAAAGAAAATTCTGTATCTCATAGAATTATATCTTATAGAAATCACAAGCTCTGGGAACTAATGAAGGTAACTATGCTTGTGCTTCTACTGTAGCTCTCTAAAATCTCCAAACAGTTATTACATCTGTACTTAAATTTCTCTTAGAATCTTGTTTAAATATTTTGAAATCCAGCTACTTGTAGAATGTATGTAATATTATCTCTTAATAAGCTAAGTAAGAGATTTTATGTTCATACGACAACATTCATCATGATTTGATGTTTACAAGAAAACATTATTTATGTCAGCTTTATGGTATCAGAACATAGGTGTCATTTAATAATTTGGCACATTAGACAATTCTGCATAAACTTTCTCCCTCCTACCACCCATGTCTATGTGTAATATACTGTGAATAAAGCTGTTTTCTTCTCAGTTGTGGACTATTCCATGGTTTCAGAAAATTATGTAGTGATGATTAAATTAGAACATCTTCCCCTTGCATTTTAATTTTACTACTTCATTTTTCATCATCCAATTATCAAATTTCCTGTTGTAATAAAAACATTCCACTATCCTAACTGAAATCTCAGATATGGAATGTATAGTTCTCAGTATCGAGCTAAATATAATAATGTGCACAGCAGCCATTTTTATTGAACTGATGGTGATATGTTTAGTAAATGAGAACTCTTAAAGACTATCAACAAAAGCACTACAGTATATTCCAGTTCATACAGCAAAACACAGTTGGAAACATTTGATAAATTAGTGTGCCTTGAATTATATTTACCTCTTCCCACTGTAGAGATACTGGTATAGTATCTTTTAGTATTCTTGCATAGCCTGCAATAATTAGACATGGTAAGTTGTCTTCTGTGGTGTGTATGTGTGTAAGTCATTTCTTTATTCATATATTTTTTGATGTTTCCAAAACTCAAAAACTTAAAGCAACACATGGAGTAACAAAACAACATCCTTCTTGTATAATTCTTTTTCTCCTATACTATCATACTGAAACTTCAGCTGTTTCCTAAAATTCAAAAATAAGGTCCAAATAACATATTATGGGGAAATATGTTAGCTACATGGTGATGAACTGTCTTTTCCATATCTGCCTATCAAGTTGCACAGTTGTTAAAAAGGACATGTCTCTGAAATTTCCCATGCTTTTCATGAGGCTACCAATGAAACCATGCAAAGTGTAACAATACCAGTGCCAGATTTAGGCATAAGCTAAACAAATTATAGTTGAGAGCATCACAATCTGGGAGGCCTCACAAAATTTCAGAATAACAGAATATTGATTTTGCAAATGAGTGCATTACTACTTACACTGAAAGTAAAAGTGATCGCAATTACTTATTTTGTAGGTATTTTGTTTGTGTAGGAGTTTTTGTGTGCATATATTAATGTATATTAAAATCATTTTAAAAGAAGTAAATATTGTTTCCAGGTTAAGCTATATTCTAATCTATGAGGGTGATCAAACCAGCCAAATGATAAATATCAGTATTTATAGTATTTATTTACAATATTTATAATCAGCAAATGTGTTTATTTGAAAATAATTTGTATTTTTCACTTTAAATACCTTGCTATTAAATTATTAAAATGCATATATGGATTCACCAAATCTAAATCCATCACTGACAATGGCATCATATCACATGTAAATGCCTTAGCAAGTACATACTTAGAAATAATTTTATCCAATATGATAAAAAAGAGAGTAGTATACTCACATGTGTGTTCCTATAATAAGTTTGAGGTATTAATTATTTTATTTTATTTTATTAAAAAAAAACTTTATTTATTCATTGTGTTGTTCCAGTTCCTTGAAAAAAATAGGAAATTAAACAATGAGCTCATCGTATTAAAATATTTAAAATTTGCATTTTAATTCTAATGTAATATTTTTAAATTAAAAGTGTGAAAGGACCCATGATATATGATTCACATGTTTAATTTGTATAACTGTAAAATTATTGAAATACATTTGTCTTGCCAATTTATAATAAATTCCTTGTGCATTGTTTTTATGTCTATTAATACAAGTTCCACAAGCTATTTATAGTACAATCAGAAGTGCCCACAATTATCTGAAATTATGTCAGAATGATGGCATGCACGTGTAATGTCATTATGCAAATCCAACCCTACATACTTTGCTGGATAGGATTATCAACAAATATTCTCCATCTATCAATTTGATTTTTCCAAAATGGCTGTGCAAATAATATATGAAGAATAGGGATGTGCTGCTTGTCAGATCTGAATGAAAAAGATGCTTCGGAGCAGATATGGGCAAGTTCCAATGCCCTCCTAACTAAAATGTATGCTATCTTGAGTTTGTGCAGTTATCATGTGAGTCCAAGAAAACATACAGCTTCTTTAAGAAGATGCCAACAAATAAAATGCATGGAAAGATCAGCAGTCCTACCAACAGTAATGAAGATATAACAAGTAGAACAAATACCAACTGTGGGTACTTAGAACTTACAAGAATTGGTTGTTGTCAATCTGAAATATAGGTTTCTATGTTGAAATGTTATTATTTCTATCAGTGTTTGCAGGAGAGAAAAGGGGAGGAGAGAAATAAGTGATATAATAACTAATTGTGAACAAATGTTGTAATGCAAATATGTAGGGTTGGATTTGCATAATGACATTACATGTGCATGCCATCATTCTGACATTATGTCAGATCACTGTGGACACTTCTAATTGTACTATAAATAGCTTGTGGAAATTGTATTAATAGGCATAAAAACAATGCAAAAGGAATCCATTATAACTTGGCAAGACAAATGTATTTCAATAATTTTACAGTTATACAATTTAAACATGTGGATCATATATCATGGGTCCTTTCAAACTTTTAATTTAAAAATATTACATTAGAATTAAAATGCAAATTTTAAATATTTTAATATGATGAGCTCATTGTTTAATTTCAGTCATTTCCAGTAATATGGAAGTTCTTAGTAAAAATGTTCACAATGATGCCTTAATTAAAGGTGAATATTTTAAAACATTTAAAAATTAGAGTGAATTACATGAAATACATGGAGTTATTTTTGCTATTAAAATGTTGGCTTATTGCTAGATATGTAACTGAGCACTATAAACAGGTATTATAGATTTGTATTTCTTTCAATGTAACCTTCAGTTGTATTAAGATGTTGAACTGTCAAAACTCATTAGGTACAGGAATAAAATGAAAATGGAAAGTAGTGTTGCAACAAACATCTATAGCACAAAGGTCCTGCTTTCCTTTGCACATTATGTCAAAATATGACAGTCATATTGCTTCCTGAAGAGTTTTTAATTTAAACTTTCGATTTAAAAAATGAACATGCAGCAATGATTCCTTTTTTCAGCATTGCACAACAAGTCACTGTCTAAATTTGGAACTAACAAATTTTCCCTGGCATACAGCAAGAAGCTGTTTTACTCAAGTGGAAATGATTTTTTTTAAAGTGACATGTTATATTTTTATTTTCAGTAAAATATTACAGGAATAACACTGTCAAGCTCAATTGAACAACCTCCACATCTGTTTCTTTACTTTTTGGGCAAACACACATTACACTTCCCTTACATTTCAGACTTAAAAGATGGTAAGCACTAAGAATTAGGAATATCACATTTTTTTAGATCTCAATTTTCTTGCCTGTTTTCCTTGTTTAAATAGCAGAAACTTCCCCAGTTATTATGACTCCAGTGTCAATATTCAGATTGTGGTATGGAGAAAAATGCAGGAATGATCTAGGCATTGAAAGAATGTGATTTGAAGAAATGAGGAAGCTATGAAACTTTGGTGGAATTCTGAGGGCTGATTTCCCAATATATGGAACCCCTCAGTCTGAGGAATGCTGCTATACAAGAAACATAGTAACACCATTACAATACATTTCAATTTACCTTTAACCAATGTAAATACTAAGAAGAAGAATACCTGCCATTTCTATTATAGTAGCAGAGTTGACACAAAATTGGATTCAGGTATTCAATTTCAGATGCTATAATCTAAAAGAAATACAGCCTGCAGTCTTGTAGCATCCTACAAATCAACTCTTTAGTTCAACACACAGTGATAAGCACTACTTATCCTCTTGTTGAAGGAAACAACCGTAATAACTTTGAAATTTTTATGATTTTATTACTTTGAAATTTCTATGATTATGAGATTTTTAAAAACTTTGAAATATATATATCCCACCTTTTACAATCAGTTCATAGTTTTACAATCAGTACATAGCAAAACAAAAACATTCAATAGAATCACACATAAATAATAAAAAAGTAGATGATAAAGAAACCAAATAACTTAACAAATTCAAAGAAATTAACAAATTCAGAAAAGCTGCTCCACAAGAAATCTTGATAGAAATAAATGGTTTTCATGATAACTGAAAAAATATAAGAGCAAGCCTCAGATAAAGGTTTTATAGGGAAATATTTCAAAGGTAGAACATCTTCAGTTAAAGGGAATAAGTATGTAGATACAAACAGGAACATACTTGGAGTTAATTCCATTCTTGCAAACATGTCTAGGTACAGCCTCAATATTCTTAGTTCCTCCCTTTGTTGCTGCTGCTATACAGAATCACAATTTTCTATATTTATATATTTTGCAAAATATATTTCATATGAGCTTTGTGCTCACAAGTAAATTTACCTTTTCCCTTCTGGATCAATTCAGTATGGACAATTGAACAAAAAAACAAATAAAATGGGAACAACAATTTCTTAGACAGCCAGAACTTGAGCCGTAGAAGACTTTAAAAATTGTCATTTGCATCTGCAAATAAACTTAACTAAAGCGGGCCTAGAGCAACAGTGTAATATGGTAGTATTGTTACTGGTCAGGAAGCACACAGACTGTTGCATGACAAGGGCATGAAGGACTTATTTCTGTGTATCCTATATTAGACAAGGCTGCAATTGGTATACCAGCTGGAGTTGGACAAAGTCTGCTCTAGTCATAGCAGCTTTAACTGCTTCTAGTTAAAGCAGAAGCCATGAGTTCAGAAGGACTTCAAGACAGAAAGAGATCTTTCTTTGGGAGACCCAAAGGTGTTTTTTCAGGAGGCAACTGGACTTTCTTGTTTTTTCTTTGAAGACACGCTTGTCATCCAAGAAGCTTCTTCAGCTCTGACAGCAGGGGTGGGTTCCTCCCGGTTCGGACCGGTTCTCCCGAACCGGTAGCGACCCGCTGGTGATGTCATGATGATGTCACTGAACTGGTTCTGTCAGTGCCGGTCTGTGGGCGCCGCCATCTTTTTTTAAAAAAGTTTTTTAAAAAATTGAATTTTTGGGGGGGGATTTTTCCCCCGGGGTTTTTCTTCTTCTGCACATGTGCAGAAGCCGAGTTTCTGGCACTGCGCATGCGCCGCCATCTTGTTTTGGGCTTTTGGGGGGGGGGATTTTTTGCGAACTTTTGGCACTGCAAATGTCACCCCAAACAAGGTGCAAAGCGGCTCCCAAAGAGAATGAAGTTAATTGCCTCGCACTTACGAGAACACGAGTTGCTGCAGGCTGCGAGATTGTAGCGCCCAGGGAGGTGGGGGGGAAACACTGCCCGACTGCTCCCTCCCTCTCAGAAGTTTTCCAGCTCGTCTGGAGAGGCTTTTTTTTTTTTTAAGAAAACCCCAAAAAAGCCGCAAGATCCGGAGCTGCCAGTGACTGGTAAGATGCGCCTCTCGCGCAGTGGGGCACAATTTGGGGGTTGCAGGTGGGGCAGGACATGGGGTGGGAGGGCTGCGAGACACGCATCTTACCGGAGATTGCCAGTTAGCCAGTCATCTTACGGTATGGTGGGTCGAAAGAGGAAAAAAATTGAAGAAAGAAGCTTAGTTATGAGAGGAGCTATTAGTAGATTCCCAGGAGGGGGACTTTGGTGGGGAAAGAGGAGAAAACGGGACGAATCTTCTAGGGAAGAATTTCTGATTGAGAACAGATGTTGTATTGGGTGTGTGGCGCAAAGATAAACATTGCCCCGAATCCTTTGGGCTGGAAAAAAACCCCACCCCATCCCTTTATCCACTGGAGTTGTCCTTCTGCTTTCCCCAGTTGCTTCCCTGATTCCTGCACTACAAAAAACCATTGAAAAATCAGAACGATTGGCCCTTTTTGCAGGAGGCTCTCCTAACAGGAAAGGAAGGGAAGGGACTGGCGAGGAGAAATACACCAAATCAGTATGAGGAAACCTCCCAGTTTTGTAGCAGCACTGCTGAATTTAAAAAGAGAACCCAACAGTTCCTCCCCACGTGAGTTATTTGTGCCTGTGCAAAGCAAAACTTTACTGAAGGGGGAAAAAAAGCAACAGGAGGAATCAGGGAAGCAACCGGGGAAAGCAGAAAGACAACTCCAGTGGATAAAGGCATGGGGTGGGGTGGGGGGTTTCCAGCCCAAATGATTCAGGGCAACGTTTATTCTCAGCAAAGCCAGGGTGGGCAGGCAGGAAGGCAGCGGCACAAAGTTAGTTTATTTATTTAGCTATGCTGGCTGGAGAATTCTGGGAGTTGAAGTCCACAAGTCTTAAAGTTGCCATGGTTGGAGACCCCTGTTCTAGAGGTTTCTCTGTGGTAGTTTGTGCTAAGAGTAGCTCCCTACATATGTGTGTGTGTGTGTGGGTACTAGGTTGTATTCTTCTTCGCTCCCAAGACAGCCTGCTTCCTCCCCGTGAAGGTGAGGGGACAACGGTGGGAGGGACTTGCGAGCCAATTTGTTCACCGACGGGCTGAGCCCCAGGGTAACCAGCAGCTACCGAGGCCGCAGCAGGGCAAAAAGGACTCAGAATGTGAACGCCTTTAGGCGAGGATGAGTGTTGCTGCAGCCGCTGTCCAGGGTCGTTCCCTCCCCCCCCGCTTAGTCCAACCCCGGGGTCATTTTAACTCTACCCGTGTGGTTATTAGTCAAGAGTTTTTAAAAATGTCAATTTTTCCCTGTGGTTTTGACTGCTGGCAAAATCTACTCTGAATATTTGCTGCTGTTCTTCTGAGTCCTACTGTTGGGATTGGTGGGGAAGAGGGGAGGGGGGCTGTGGTTCTTGCTCGATGCCTTTGGGCCAGGTTCTTTATAGCTGGATTCAGGTACAGCCAAGCACAGCCTTGCTTAAACATAGTTTAGCTGCTCCAGACGAGCCATTCTCCCCCTTGCCCTGCCCGAATATACAGCCGCCTCTCGCCCACCCCGCTCCCTCACACCCGGGGGCAGCAGGGACAAGCCACGGGCTTAGCTGCAGAGGACCAGCTTCAGACGAGCCCGCGTCTCCCGAAGCCGCCGGCATTGGAGCCGCGACAGGCGAGAGGCGGGCACGGCGGCTGTATGTTCAGGCAGGGCAAAGGGGGGGGGGAATGGCCCCGGCCCCATTCAACCGCGCCAGCAAAGAAGCATGGAAGTTCAAGCCCATCCGCCTCACAAGCGAAGTGGGCAGCGTGAAGGAGACCGCTCGGCAGCAGCAGGTTGCGCGGAGGAGGGGTGGCGGGGACCCCCTGCCCTCCCCCCGCCCGCCCTCCGTGCACAAAGACAAACCACCGCCTGCCCTGAACTCCTCGCCGCTCCCGCACTAACACCCCGGCCCCGCTCAACCGCGCTTCTTTGCTGGTCTCGGAGCCAAAGCCAGGAAGGCAAGAGGGGCGGCTGTGGCAGCAACGGCGCTCCAGGACGGCACATGACAGGGGACGCGCCACTGCCGGGCCGCCCACCCTCCCGTCCCAGAGCACTTTCTTCCTTCTCCCACCACCAAGAAGAGAGAAAAAGAAAGAAAGAAAGAGGAAGGGAGAGAGAGACAAGAAAGAAAGACAGACAGACAGACAGAGCCCCAGCAAAGAAGCGTTGAAGTTCCAGCCCATCCGCCCCATGAGCGAAGTGGGCAGCGTGAAGGAGACCGCTCGGCAGCAGCAGGTTGCGCGGAGGAGGGGTGGCGGGGACCCCCTGCCCTCCCCTCGCCCGCCCTCCGTGCACAAAGACAAACCACCGCCTGCCCTGAACTCCTCGCCGCTCCCGCACTAACACCCCGGCCCCGCTCAACCGCGCTTCTTTGCTGGTCTCGGAGCCAAAGCCAGGAAGGCA
Source organism: Thermophis baileyi (assembly GCA_003457575.1). Lineage (NCBI taxonomy): Eukaryota > Metazoa > Chordata > Lepidosauria > Squamata > Dipsadidae > Thermophis > Thermophis baileyi. Next base: position 173,089 of record QLTV01003401.1, read on the forward strand.
AGAGGGGCGGCTGTGGCAGCAACGGCGCTCCAGGACGGCACATGACAGGGGACGCGCCACTGCCGGGCCGCCCCCCCCCCCG
>QLTV01003401.1:185348-201226 GCA_003457575.1 Thermophis baileyi
GACCTCCGGGGGGGTGGGCGCATAGTGGGTTTTCCGCGTCGCTTGACGAACTTGCCCCGGGACGCTCTGGACCGGAGTTGGCTCTGACAGTGACTCCGCCGTGTCAAACACCTCGGGGCCACAGTGACTGAGAAAAACAGCTCTTTTACGGGTGTCGGTCAGACCCAGCATGTCGTTTGCCTCAAGGAAGCACTCGAAGCGCCGCATATAGGAATCCCACTTCTCCCGGGTCGGGTCGAAAGGCGCCGGTGGGTGGAAGTTGGACATCGCGGCAGAGAGTAGGCAGAAAGGCAGCTGCCTGGCTGGTTGGAATCGCTGAAGAAGCAGTCACGGTTCTCCTGAAGGACCTTAATTACATCGCGGCAGAGAGTAGGCCGAAAGGCAGCTGCCTGGCTGGTTGGAATCGCTGAAGAAGCAGTCACGGTTCTCCTGAACCCAAGCCCTCGTCGCCACTGTTGGATAGTGGGTAGAGATGACAGGAGACAGACTTCCAAAACAGCTCTTTATTTCAGCTCTTGTATCAGCAACCAGCAAAGAGCAGTCTGACAGCTTGCCCTTTTATAGGGAGCTGTCAGACAGACCAGCCAATAGCGTTTGAGCTTTTTCCCGCTCAAACGCTGGACCTGGTTGGAACCATGCAACACAGTTATAACAGTTAGAACATAACAGATATCACAACCAGTTGTCAGCCCTCCCAGATAAACCTGACAGGAAACACGACTAGATGTACTAAATCTACTTCATTGTAAGGCTACATTAACAGAATTGTTCAAATCATATTTCACAACCACATTGCTTAGCAATGAAAATTCCAGTCCCAATTAGCATTGTTAGAAGAGGACTAGCTACAATCCATTTTAAGAGAAAGGATCTGATGTGTTAATTTCATCTCTGTACTACAGTTGAATTTCTGTGTCAAGAATTACTGACAGTACTACAGAGATTGAAATCCATTGGCCCACAAAATGCCAGATGTTATGATGTAAAACTCTCAGCATCTTTTAATTTAGGATATTAATACAAGGGATTATTAATTGAGACTTATTGAAGCATTCAAGCAAAAAATGACTTCTCTGGGTTGCTTACCTGGTTGTGTGAATTTAATTGAACATGATTCTGGTGGTGATGCTGCCTTTATTCATATGAAGAAAAGCATCATAAACCTATTCTCAAGGAGATTAAAAATTTAACTCACCTTTTTCTACAACCAGGTTGCACTGATAGTATTTCAGTAGTGGTAGCTTACCTCTTTATTGCAATTTGGTATAGTTAAGGCACCAGGTTAAAAACCTGAAGACCCTGAAGGACAAAGCTAGCTTGATAACCTTAGTCCAGTCATTCTTCTCAGCCCTAGGAAGGAGGCAATGACGTACTATTTCTGAAAAATCTCACCAAGAAAACTACAGAGTTATTCCTGGCGGTCAACAATAACTTAAAGGCCCTAGCAATCAGCACCAAAAAGCCTTTTTTATTATTCAGCAAATATAGACTTCTCTCACTTTATGCTAGGGATACATTTCCCAACAAGCTCTTATAAAACAAATTCACATAAAGCAAGACATTGAGCCAGTGGAAAAGGGGGATTACAGTATATGATGTCAAATTTTGTAACTCAAATGCATTGACAAATTTGCTCATAAATGTTCAGTGTCTTATTATTATGCACCAGGTTACTTAGATATGTTTTCTTCCTTGTCTGTGCTCTGTGTACAATGACTGCATTTTCTCCATCTTTTTTACAACTGGAATTCTAATTTACATGGTTCCCAAGACCTACAAAGAGGTTGAATGCATAACAGCACTACAAATTATTAACATTCTTTGTTATACCTCAGATGGTTTTAACCTATCTTAAGGCTTGGGCTCCTTTACCTGCTACAACCCAACATAATATGTCCAACTTGATTTCCAGTATTAGATGCTTTTCCTTGTCAATTGGGATAAGGGTATTGGTCAAATTGTTATGCCTGGGTTGACCACTTTTAATAGTAATATTATTGCAGGTATAAAAGTACAGTAAGTGAGAGATAGCACATATGGCTAGAACCACACTTCAGCACAATGGTAAATGCAGGAATAGCGGGAGAAAGTAGTTTTGGCTTATTTCTAGACCTATGGTGCAAACTGATATATTGACACAAACATAACAGCCATTTTTTTCATAAAAAATAAATTCTTAGATGAAAAGTCAATCAGATTATAGCAAATTTGCAGGGCAAATCTGTATTACTGAAATCAGCTGAACTACTGGGAACACAACTCAGTTTGGATTATTTGCAAGTTATCTGGTCAATCAAGAATTCCATTAATGCTTTCAGAAATTCTGATGATCTTGGAAACTACCTAGTCCTAAACTCTGCCCAGTATAGGATTTTACTGCTATAAGTAAACATTCAATATTCAGCAAATACTTAAAAGCCGAATTGTTGTATCTGGGGCCTAAAGAGACAACAGATCAAAACAGGACCGGGGTTACTTTTGTAAAGAAATGTTTTAACTTTATTGCTCATACTGGCTTTGTCAAACTGGAAGATAAGAATTTCTGCAATAGTTCCCCATACTATACAATTCTGATATCAATAGATGTAGCATAAATCACCAAGCATTCATGGGATGCATACTATGAGGCAGAAACCTATGCCTACTATATCAGTTTTTTTTTTTTTTGACAAAGATTTGTATTCAGGTAGAGAGTCAATGGAATGAGAGATGGGAACCTGAATTAATTGTCCACTGACTGCATTTGGGTACAGCTCTGATTATAGAGGAAGTTGGCTGTACTATCCCCTGACATATATGTATCACATTTTCAGTTTTGCTTTCCCAAGGATTCTATTCCATGTGGAAAAACTCTCTGCTCCTGGGAAATTTTAGACAAGTTATGCATATCTCGTACATGTGCTAGAAAGAAAAGGGTTAAAGTATCAGGTACCTAATACAATCTTTTGTTAAGCATTTTAACATTATGGTAAGGATTTACTCTGTGCTCCCTCACTGTCTCTCACTCTGCCTGCTCTCCCTTCTGCCTTTATTCCCAGACATACAGGTAGTCCTCGACTTACAACAGTTCGTTTAGTGACTGTTCAAAGTTACGTCAAACCATTCTTTATTCAATAAACCATTGTTAGGCAAGTATGACTCAATGTGTTGTGTAACTTCAGTTTCCATGTCATGCAACAGCTATAAGCTTAATGGGAGGATAAATTTTTATGAAACTGAGTGATGTTGGCATTCTAGCTAACATGCAGGAACATGGACTGCTAGTTCTGCAAAATGCTAGAGTAATGGGTTTGCAGACTGTAACATGCTGAATTTAAAAAAAAAAAAGCTACATTCATAAAAAGTTGGGATGGCCTCAAGATGACAATTGTGTCATGCCATCATCAAGAGTTAAGTGCTCTTGTGCCTCATCATTACACAAAAAGAAATCGCGTCATTTGTGTTGTGACATCATTCCCACTTGCTCATTCATACAGTAGAGCTACCCAAATTATTTTCTTCATACAATGGAAGTAATCATGTCAGGGAAAAACATAGTGCACAATATCCTGAATTGTTTAACATAACCATGGACTTGTTTAGTATTGTGAAAACCCAGTTCCATTGATTAGTTTAAGGTATTAGACCAACATGCAACATTTTGTGAATAGTTTAAGCATGTTTGGCGAACACAGCCTCAGAGCCGTGTATATCTCTCTGCTCTGCCGACCTTTAATTTAGCCACCATACTTTCCTAGTCTCTTATCATCCAAATCCAGAACACCACCTTTGAAAAGGAACCAAGGTAGGAATACGTAGCGCTGTTTTCTGCTCCGTTACATCGCGGAGGTCGATTCAAGCCTATTGTATACGAGCAATAGCATCGCCCCGCCCCCTACCCATTTCAGGATGGACCGAGCCATTCAGAGCGCAGAATGGGGGACAAGGCGTAGGGAAAGGAAGAGAAAGCAAGCGAAAGAAGGACGAGTCTGTGAAAAATACAAAGGCGAGACGCGAGCTCTCCTTCTTGCTGCCTTCCGGGACATCCAGGAAGGCCGCCCATATAGAGGAAGCACCCTGCCCGCCGTTCTTCAACTCCCCCCCCCCGCGTTAGCAAGAAGTGGGAAGGACGGAGCTCGGCGCCGCTTGTGGCTGCGGTGGCAGCAATTCGGCCGTGGGAGAGTTTTCATTCAATGTGCGGAGGAAGCCCGGGGGCGCGTGCACCGCGTCGCCTTCGCAAAGCCGTGCAATTTCTCTCTGGTCCCTTGGCCACCGAAGCGTTGGCTCCCATGGCTTTCTCGGCAAGACCGCGTCTCCTCGCGTAGGGTTTACTATCTTGGAGGAGACGAGCGAAGCAGGGCACCAGGTAAGTCTGGCTGTGCTCGGAACGGGGGAATGTGGCCGCCCAGTGCTTCTGGACGGGTGGTCGTGGCGGAAGGACACACAGACAGCAGAGCCTCAAGATCGGGAAGGGGGAACGCTCCCTTTGCCCGGAGCCTCGTCTCTCAGCTCCGATGCGGCGGCGGCGGCGGCTGTTTTGCCTTTTTCGCTCCTCTCCTCATCTCGGGTTATCTGCGACTGGAATGCCGGCGCCCGCTTCGTAGCGCTAGTTAATAAGCCTGAGCAAACGCTGCCTCTCCACTGCCGACGTAACTAGCAGCTGAAGCCCGTTTTAGAGGCGGCTTCGGCCAGGGTCGGCTTGCGCTATATATGCGCCGGTCACTACACCTGGGTGGTTGTTCCTCCTCCCTGTGATAGCAAGGGGGCGGGTTGTTTTGTTGATTTTTGTAGTAGCTTTGGGAGGGAGTCACTTGGATCGCGAGCGCAGAAGCAGGAGGGGGAAGTTTAACGTGCGCCTGCTCAGGAAACCGAGAACCGGGTTGGTACAGTATTGCAGAGAGAGAGAGGTTATTCGCTCTTTCATTACTGGCGCGCGCGCATGTGTGTGTTTGTGTGTGTGTATGTGTATGTATCTGGATGTAACGTTTCATTTTAGACTTGTAGAAATGGAAGCAATTCCAGGAGAATAGGAAGTTCGCCTTCGTTAAGGCCGTTTGCTCTACCTGCGAAGTGCTGTGGGGCTGCCCTTCCAGAATCTCCGCTTTTTAAGAAAAGACGCGGTTTTGTACACTCTTGGAATGATTGAATTCGAAGTCTATGGAGATTCTTAGTGATCCAGGCCATGGTTGTCCCAAAGGTCCTTTTTTTCCCCAAGTGGCCTCAACGACTCTCTAAAAGAATGCAAATATCAAGCTGTCTGCAAGGAATATAAATCCTTCCATTCCCCACCATCCCGCCAGAGCTGAAAAAGCTTCTTGGATGAGAAGCGAAACGTCTTCTAAGAAAAACGAGAAAGTCCAGTTGCCTCCTGAAAAAGCACCTTTGGGACACTGAATTGGAAGGAAGGCAATTATATAGGCTCCGGAACGGAGATGGAAGCGCTTGAAACACACATCCTTTACCCTAGAGCAAATGTCTAGCACCCGTGTGTGAAAAGTATTTGTATCACTTTTAGGATGGATGTTAGCCCAGCTTTAATTAAAGCTTGGCTTTGGCTGTTTCATTGCTGTATGGATACTGGAGCAATGTGTCTTTGTGGTGTTTGTGTTTGACAGGGTGAAAAGTAAATGTAGTGTGGGTGTTTACTCTGAAGAAAAAAATATTCTGTGTTTGACATTTTGTCAGTGTGCTTATATCTGAAGTTTAGTAGCCTCTTTTTAAGATGGATAAATACCCTTTCAAGTTTTATACTGCATATATATCAGAAGATAACTGCTGCTGGATATATTGATATTTTCTGTCTGGCAGGCAGGTACAGCTGTCTTTATATTTGGTGAGCTCCAGTTAAGGAATTGGAATACCAGTGACAACTGTATGAAATTATATAAACATTTTGTTTTAGGATTCTATTGTTACAATGAATCTAAAACACTAATTCCAGCAAAATGTGGTTTGCATATCAACCTGGCTTAACTTCTTGATGAGGTTTTTGCAGTATGAGTATTACAGTATTTCCTTTGTCATGTTCTAATGAAATGGTTAAAAAGAAGTTCCTAATCTCAGTCATAAACTTGCTCCTTATGTTCAGGCCATATCTACAATACAGAGATAACAATAATAGTTTATTCCACAGGATTGGTATCATTTTGACCCTATCAGATTTGATTATTAAATTGATGCTAAGTAACAGTTCTGTCAGGAAATTGAAATTTGGGCTTGTCAATAGTTCCTCGTTAGTTGGAGGGAGGTTCAGAGTTAAGTCTTTATCCTGGGTTAATCCTTGTCTGCCTTTTATTGGTTACTGTATTGCTACAAGATGGGGAGATAGTTGGATGACAGCAATAGAGGTGAAATGTATTTTGGTCACAAGCTAAACATGAGTCAGCAGTATGAGTCTGCTACAAAAGATGCAACTGTAGGTTATGTTAACAGAACCATAATTTAAAAAATAAAGCTTTATTTTATGCTGTTTTATACTCAGATATTATCCATATGTAAACTTAGAACCAAGATATAAGGATATCATATCCAAATTGGAACAGACCTAGAAGCCATATGAAGATGTCAAAATAATAGTTTTGGAATACTTAGTTTAGAAATCAGAAGATTAAGAATATAATAATAAGAATAAGTGTTCAAGTGTTTTTATCACATAGAAGATGGCAGTAGTTTGATGCCGAGACATCAATGGTGGCTCTAACTGACTTCCATTAAAGAGAATAGATTTTGAATGAGCTTGATTTTGAACTATAAACTAGCAAACCATATTTTAGTGAATAAAAATGATAACATTTAGAAAAATGGGATAATTGAGTAAAATCATGGTTAAATTACGGATGTGAGTTCTACAAAGTTTTTAAATGATTAGAGCATTTAACATCTAACTAAATGAACATCTGAACATGATTGGCTGTTCTCATGGAAGGCATTCAAGCAGAAGCTGGACAGCCATCTGTATAATTGATAGCTGTTAAAAACATCCAGCAGACATGTCCATGAATGGGATAGTAAGGCATTTTGTTACAGCTGCAGTTCTCATTACCCAAATCCTTAGTTTCACATTCCTCCATGTGTGTCTTCAACTTGTTGATGACTAAATTCTCTGAAGAGAGAATTGTATGATGGAGTTCTTCATATTAATTTATTCAGTGTAGATGCCACTCAGTTCTAACCAACTTTGAGTGGTGTATTGTACAAAAAAGTGACAATATAAAAATAGTAGTGAAATATTTATAAAAGATGAAACAACAAGATGTTGGAACAAGAGTGGACTATGGTTCACCATAGTCAAACACAATCCAACAGGGGCCCCAACCACCTTTACCCAAGACCTAGAAGAACAACTTTCTGGAATGCCAGAATGAGAGCCATGGGGATATGGGGGAATCTCATTCCAGAGGGCAGGCATCATGACAGTGAAGGCATGCTTGTAGGATCCTGATAGATTGCAAATGGACTTGGAGTGCACCAACTCTGTCAGATTGAATCAGCCAGGTTGTCATGGGAGACAGACGGTCCCTCAAGTAACCAGGCCCTATGCCATGCAGGGCTATATAGATTATGATAGGCACCTTGAATAACACCTGGAAGCATTTTGTAACCAGTGCAGTTTGTGAAGCAGAGATGTCACATGCCAATCAAGGTTCATATTGCTGAATTCTGGACCAGTTGAAGTCCAAGTGGTCTTCAAAGGCTAGCCATGTAGAGCACATTGCAGTAGTTAATACATGTGGTGACTAGGACATGAGTGACTACACAACCTTTTTGCTGCACTCCTTTTTGTAGCAATTTTTTTTAAAAAAAACCCATTGTGTAGGAATTGGCAAAGCAAAAGCCTATTGCCTGGGAAGAATAGAACAAGATATAAAATGGTCTCGGCAGAGATTGAACTGAGATCCTTTCCTAATCTGATTACATCATTTTATCTTTTTTACAATTACTTTTTAACATCCTATTGTTTTCCAGCTTTCTCATTGGTGTCTAGGGAAATTGCTTGCTACAAGGCAAGTATTATCTGATCATTATTTGATTTCTGAAAATGTTATGAATAACCAGCAAACTTTTTGTGAAATAGTTATCCCAAAATATTAACCCACGTTGCCTGCTGTTTGTAAACTTAGTTCTGTTCTGAGCCTCTGATATCAGAAATAAGCTACATCCATAGATTTTTCACACAGTAATTCAGCTAAATGGTTATTCTATATGTAAAGAGTAGACAGTGTTGAGAATTTACTAATTTTTTGTTTTAAAGAAATGCATTTGACTGTTAGGTTTGTTCTACACAGATAGAGGGCGATGCAGATAATTTGGTCTCTTGATCCACTCCCTGAATAGTAAAATAGTTGGAAACACCTTTAGTAGGCTGCTTTGAAGCCTTCTCAAAAGGTTCTGAACATTTCCGTTGAGATAACTGAGGAAACAAAATGACTCATAAAATTATTCCACAGCTGTAGTAAGTACCAAATTAGATATTAGAAGAGTAGTTTAAGATAAAATCATCAGAGAAATCTGTAATAGTTTTTATTCATGGAATGTGTAAAGTGCTCTGTTTTCCCAGGAATAAACAGACAGCTCTTTCTTCAAGCTTTGGTAGCTTTGCCAAATCTGATAAATCTGTCATAACTTTACATAGATTTATGATTCCACTGAGACATGAAATTACCATTGTGGCAAACATATCAACTATTTTAGAAAAGTAGCTGATAAAGAGTTGTTTCAGTTTATAGCTGGAGAATAATGGGAGATACTGATTTTTTTTTAAAGTAGAGAAGCATCTGAATAAGCTAATATAAATCAAAATGTTTGTATTGCCTCACATCAATGGCTCCTATCTTTATTATATTTGTTTCATGTATGATGTTTTTAATTTAATACTTTTTCTTCTTTTTGTAATTATTTTTGAGAAGAGATTCCACTGAGCCTTTAAGTTAAAATATGCAGGTAGTTGACCAACAAATGGTTGACCTACAACCATTTGTTTAGCAACTGTTCAAAGTTACAACAGCCTTGAAAAGAGCAACTTACTTATTGACCCTCACTCTTACAACTATTGCAGCATCACCACAGTCATGTGATCAAAATTCAGGCAATTAGCAACTGGCATGTATATACAACTGTTGCACATTACCACTTGCGATCTTCCCAGCCAGCTTCCAATAGGTCAATGGGGAAAGCTGAATTCGCTTGATGATTGCATGATTCACTTAACTGCAGTGATTCTCTTAACAACCATGGCAAAAAAGGTAATAAGATCAGTCAATCAATCAGAATAAGAATAGAGCTGGAAGGGACCTTTGAAGTCTTCTAGTCCAACCCCCTGCTCAAGCAGGAGACCCAATACCATTTCAGACAAGTGACTCTCCAGTCTCTTCTTAAAAACCTCCAGTGATGAAGCACCCACAACTTCTGACAGCAAGCTTTTCCACTGGTTAATTGTTCTCACTGTTAGGAAGTTTCTCCTTCATTCCAGGTTGCTTCTTTCCTTGATTAGTTTCCATCCATTGTTTCTTGTCCTGCCCTCTGGTGCTTTGAAAAATAAGTTGACTTCCTCTTCTTTGTGGCAACCTCTCAAATAGTGAAATACTGATGTCATGTCCCCCCTAGTTCTTCTTTTCTTTAGACTAGCCAAACCCAAATCCTGCAACCGATCATCATGTTTTTTCTTCAGGCCATTAGTTATCTTAGTTGCTGCTCTTTGCACTTTTTCCAAAGTCTCAACATCTTTTTTGTAATGTGGTGATCAAAATTGGATGCAGTATTCCAGGTGTGGCCTTACTAAGGCTAAGTGCAATTCACAACTGCCTTATTTAGCAACAAAAATTCTTCTTCCAATTGTGGTTGTAAGTCATGATCTATCTGGAAGTATATGCCTAGGTATATGGAAACAAGTGGTAGCATTAGTATAAATATTTTGAGTGAGCCCTTCCCCCCAAAACTTGTACAGTATTTAATTGGCACAAACTAGTTTCAAAACTCAGTTGGGGATTGCTAACTGATTATGGAGTATAAGCTGTTTGTATAACTCCATGATGTGAACTTCATATTCCTTTTTTTTCACATCCTGGCAAACTATACTTAATCTTTCCTAAAGCAAACTCAAGTTTTAGATGCAGACAAAAGTATTTATATGCTTTTGTCAAATGTGATTACATCCAATGAATTCAACTGTAGATACATTATTTTGTTTTGATGTTAGTCTTGAGCTTTAAATAAAAAGCAATTTATAGCTTTGTTGGTCAATATGGGATGAATATCTGAAATCTATCGAAGGGGTATTTTAATAGGACCAGAAGAACGGTATGTAAGGTTTAGAGTCATCAAAACCTCCTGGCACAATATTAAAAGTTATGTGGTCTGTAAATTCACATCAGGTTTAAGATAGCAGGTGCCAAATGAATGCAGAGATAATGTATATATTTTTAGCATAAGATTTCACCAAATCTTCAACTTGCGAAAAAAATAGTTGAATAGTTGCTCCTCCCACCACTCTAAACAACAAGGCCATTAGTCCCCAGTCTGTCTTTTGCCATGGATGGTGCATAAAGGTATCTTGATTTGGCAGAGTGCAATATAAATGTTGCAGTCTTACCTAAAGAAAGCTGGAAAATAATTTTGCACTAAGAATAATATCAGTTAAGTCAAATTGTATAATGTATGTGTGTCTGTATTCAAATTGTTTAGGGATTCTAAGATATCTCCTTGTTGACAATGTTTATTGTATAACTAGATTACAAATAGAATATATTAGAAGTAAAGGTTCTAATATACTTTTTAATATGCTTTTTTCAGCACAGCATTTTAATTGAACATTGTAAGCACATGAGTAAAAAAGAGATTCTTCATTTTATTCTTTGTAATTCATATGTGGAATACATTGCTTTTCAAAAATGTTGTCTTTTCTTTTCCTGTAACTCAGAAATATCTAGGTCAAGAGATTTGATCTTATTAATAATGTATGGGCAACTTTCCTAGTTACTTGGTTTCACAAATTTTATTCAGAGAAAATGCCCACTGTTCCTGTTATCTTCTTTTTCCTACTGGCTTCTTTGTGACTCTAAATGTGTCTGATTTAGGGGGATTCTTATCTTAGTGCAGTTAGCATCTTCCAGGACTGCATCCTTAAGGTTTTATCACATCTAGAGTGTACCAGCTTGGAGAACTGTATATTTAAATGTTTGCTGTGCAATAGAAATATTTCCTAATAGAGTTTCATGGGAGCATTAATTATATTTATTCTGAATTCTAATTTTATTTGGTAACTTAATGTAACTCATATGCTCTGAAATGTGGTAATGTTTTGTGCTGTCAAGTCATACTCCTAGAAAGGCTCCCATAGAATTTTTTTTATGAAACTGGTCCCTTTCCTCCAAGGCTTCTGCTTTCTATTAAAAGTACATTTTTATTTTTTTTAGCAAACATTGTTTCAGGTGAAATATACCCAGTGGCAGGATTAGCATAAAGAATATATACACATTTTTTGTTCGTTTGTTTTTTGATGCAAAAGTTTGTGGAAAAAGTTGCTGGGTGAGGGAGATGTTTCTCAACTTACGATCAAAATGAGAAGACAAATCTAGAGAAGACTGGAATGAACAAAGCTGTGGCATCTGAAGCATGGATGACTAAGAGTTACAATAAGCTAGATTTGGAGGATTAACACCCATGTGGAGCTACAGCCATCTACCATATATAGGAGTTTCTATTTTTCTAGTGACAGGAGGAAAATGAGTATTCAAGAAAAACTCCAGATTTAGGAAGCAAATACAAGAAATGCTTTCTACCCCAAAGCCCAAATTGTATTAAAAATACATTGACTGGGTTCATATATTGAATGTAGTATGTTTTAACAATGTTTAATTGACTGGATCCCAACTGATTGATATGAATATTTGTATAGATTTGTGTGTTAAGCCCTAAACGGTGTAAAACCATAATGGATAAGATCACACAATAGTTAAACCAAAACAAAATGAACCACATTATGGCTTAGTAAGATTTGTGGACCAGGTATAATTATCATTACTTTTTCTAGCCCAACAATTTCTAACTCTGCACTTTTCTAAATAAAGAATCATGTAAATTCTATAATCTAGGAAATAGTGTTGATATTGTCTGCAATATTACAAATGAGAAAGAGAAAAGGCTACTTACTATACAAGAGAACTTCATTTACAGTTATCTTTTCCTGAATACTTTTATGTTGTACTCAGCCCCATTTGGTTCTAATTTTTTCAGTTTCATTCCTCAAAATATTCAATTAACATTGTGATATTAGTGGCAAGCACTTGAAAAATATCAGAAACATTTTCCCTTGTTAATTGTTATTTATTAGTTGTGCTTGTTTGTTTATATCTTGCATATACCCATATACTTCTTTAGGTGTGATCATGTTTTTTTATAGGACGCGGTGATGCAGAGGCTTAATGACACTGGAACTGCACTTCAGTGGTTCAAGCCTGGCTCCACAAGATGGGGTGAGCTCCTGCCACTCGCTCTCTGGCTCCTGTCCTCCAAACAGTTCAGAAGCGTGCAAGTAGATAAATGGGTACCACTTTGGTGGGAAAAAACTTAGCTGCATTCGTGTGTGCAGAAAGCGGAAGCCAGCACTGGACCAGGCCAGACTTAAGACGACATGAGGTGAGGCGAGGCCAACGAACGAGCCTGGAAGAGTCATCCACCTGAATGCTGCTAGTCAGCTGGTGTAAGCTAGTTCGCTCCCTGCAGTGCACCAAATATAAGCATGCAAATGCTGAATAGAACTTCAGCACTTGCTTCAAAACTAGCAATTTAGGCTGTCAGGACTGCATTGTGTTGGACGCTTGTAAATTTCCTGGACATTGTATGCCATATGTTAAATAAATAAATAAATAAAGGACACTAAACATACATTGGCCACCTAGTGAGAAGGAAGGACTCATTGGAGAAGAGCCTAATGCTGGGAACGATTGAGGGCAAAAGAAGAAGGGGACGACAGAGAATGAGGTGGCTGGATGGAGTCACTGAAGCAGTCGGCATGATCTTAAATGAATTCCGGGGGATGGTAGAGAACAGGAAGGCCTTGAGGAATGTTGTCTATGGGGTTGCGATGGGTCGGACACGACTTCGCGACTAACAACAACAAAACATACAAAAAAGGGTTTAGTTGAGTTGTTACTCCATTTGTCAGTCCATGTCAAAATAAACCAGATTGTACAACATTAAATAATATCAAACAAAATCATATTGGAAATTTATAGAATGAAATATTTATAACCTTGACAGTGCACTAAGAATGGTAGTTATTGGTTCCAGTTCTAAACACTTTGTGTCAATGTTGTTCATGGTCTCTCCCAACCCTTCTGTCATGTTACGTGTTATACTATAATCTATGAACTATGTAGTCCAGTATATCATCCATAGTACTTCGAATAAGCTTCAGCTGATCAACTGAACTTTAGATTGCACGTTGTTTCTGTGTGTGAGAGAAATATAATTTGAATAGTTTTCCTATGTACAGGTAATCCTTGACTTACAACCACAATTGAGCCCAAATTTCTGTTGCTAGGTGAGTGAGTTAAGGAAGTTTTGCGCCATTTTATGACCTTTCTGCCACAGTTGTTAAGCAAATGCTGCAGTGGTTAAGTGAATCATGTCATTAAGTGAATCTGGTTTCCCCTATTGACTTTCCTTGTTGGAAGCGGGCTGGAAGATTGTAAATAGTGATCATATGACTCCAGGATAGTGCAACTATCATAAATGCATGCCAGTTGCCAAGCGCCTGAATTCTGATCACATGACAGTGGGGATGCTGCAACAGTCATAAGTGTGAAAACCAGCCATAAATCACTGGCATTGTAACTTCAGTCGCTAAATGAATGGTTATAAGTCTACTTGTATAGTAACTTTTATTAAATAAGTTTTTCCACAATATAGAAACAGATAAGAGTAATAGATAAAAAAAATAGAAAAGAGAAAAAGAAATAAAAAGAGATAGAAAAGGGGGGAAAAGAATAATAAAGAAATAGTTTCCAGTCTTTCTTAACAGCAATTATAAGTACATTTGTAGTTTACCATCTCTCTCTAAGCTTACATTAAAGTTTCCTTCTTTATCTGTTGTTTCTATAAATCAAATCCATTAAAAGTGAACTGATGTTTTATGGACTTTTTGTGGCAAAAAAAGAACTTAGTTTTCCAGCATTTTGAGTTGACATTTTATTCAGTTTCATTGCTTGTACCTGTAGACTCTTACCATTCCATGACTTAGAATAAAAGATCTTATCTGTGTTCATGTTTCAGATTTTTATAAATACCAATTTGTCATTTGAACTAAAAGTAAATTATTAAAAGGCATAAAACTAAGCAAGTTATAGTTTACTTCATCAGATGCACCAACAAAGGTTATGCATTTTAACAAAATATATTAGTCTGAAATAGCAATAGTACTTAGACTTATATACCACAGTGCTTTACAGCTTTCTATAAGCGGTTTACAGAGTCAGCACATTGCCCCCAACAATCTGGGTCCTCATTTTACTGACCTCGGAAGGATGGAACGCTGAGTCAATCTTGAACTGGTGAGAATCAAACTGCCAAACTGTTGGCAGTCAGCAGAATTAGCCTGCAATACTGCATTCTAACCACAGAGCCACCATGGCTTCAGGTGCTTCAGTACTTTTGGATTACCATAAATTAGCGTGACACTCTCATAATTTGACGTGTGTGTGTGCGTGCATGGACATGAATTTGAAAGCAATGCTAGAAAGTCTACATTAGTGTTCATCCTATTTTTGATGCTTTTTTATTTTTGCCCCACTTTTTTTGAGTAGATAATGACAGAAAATTATAGTCCCTTTAGAGAGCTACCACAAATATATCAATGTATGACAATGTAACGGTCTGGGCAATTTGTACCCAATGGTCCCTTATCATTATTCATGTGTCTCTTAAAAGTACATTTTTGGAGCCTATAACTCATGTTAAATATCCTTCCATCATTTTTGCTTGCATGACTACCATTTAGATTATGTCCTTGTGCTCAAGGAACTCACTGAAATTTTAGAGATGACATCATAAACAAATAATTCTTATAATAAACTATAGAGGAGTGAGCTGCTTCCACTGCACTGATTATAGAAATGGTATACAATGAAATGAATCAAAATAGGCACAAAGAAATCAACTTATTTGTGTCCTGCAATCTACCCAAGATAATTCGTATTTATATCTTTATCCAGTTACATATTTGTGTAGTCAGATGTGGTTATAGACTCTTCGTATGCATGAATATTCTCCATCTTGGGAGGAGCCAGCAGTCAGGATGGGCTGTCCCTGTCCATCAGCTATGAGGGCCGAGTCAAATTTGCATATATCCGGATCCGCTTCCTGGTTCCCCAGTTCTGACTCGGTCCTCGGCAGAATTGGACGCAGCGTTGCTTGGCTCCATCCCAACTGCTGGTTCCTCCTTCAGATCGGTCGTTTTTTAGGTCAGAAATCGTCTTGCTGTGAGTGCTCACTTGGGCGGGCGTTGAGACGACGTGGCATAGACGCAGCAGCTTGTAGGCCAGTCTGCCACATGGGGGGGGAATCGGCCCTGGTCTCCACCCCCCTTTTCTTGCTGCGCTTATCCGAGCCTTCTAGCGGCAGCGGCCTGGTCATTTTCGGGGATCAAGCTGTGGACCATACTTGCTCTCCCCTAGTCGCCTTTGGCGTTTCGGCCGCGAGGGCTAGCCACCCTCCTGCCGCGTCTCCGCCCCTCGCCCCACCTATAGGCTCTCAGGCACGGAGATCTTCAGCCGCTAGAGCCTAGGCTCGCGGCCTTTTCAGATAGCTCCGGCTCAGTTGGCGCGCTTTCTACCGGCCCCGCCTTTCCGCTGGAGGCTTTCCTCGCGGGTGGCGCCTGATTGTTTTTTCTTTTCTGTGAGTTT
>QLTV01003401.1:203233-213270 GCA_003457575.1 Thermophis baileyi
AATGCATTCGCTCAGGTCCCTCCTGTTGTGCATTCGCCAAGGGGACTTCCTGTCATCTCTGGACCTAACTGAAGCCTACCTGCATGTCCCTATCCACACAGACCACCAGCAGTACCTCCGGTTCTGCTATGCAGGTAGGCACTTTCAGTACAGGGCCCTTCCCTTCGGGCTCTCTTCGGCCCCGAGGGTGTTCACGAAGGTCCTGGCGGTCCTGGCAGCCCATCTCAGGACGTTGTCTATCAGGCTTGATGACGTCTTGGTGCATGCGCCCTCTGAGCAGTTAGCACGCCAACACCTCGGGGTTACCATCACTACCCTACGTGAACACGGTTTTTCTATTAACATCCAGAAGAGCCACCTTGCTCCTTCCACTTCTATTTGTCACCTGGGAACCGTAATCGATTCCCGGGCCTATATGGTTTTTCTGTCTGAAGAGAGGCAGGTCAGCCTTAGGGAGTTGGCGTCTCTGGCGCAACACGCGGACTCGTCCCCTCTGCCGGCCTTGTCCACTCTCCTGGGAAAGATGGTTTCCTGTCTCTCCATCACCCCTTGGGCGAGGCTTCATTCTCGGGAGCTACAGTGGTTCCTCCTTCCCTTTCACCATTACCGTCACGACGGACGCAAGCCTTGCGGGGTGGGGCACCCACTGCCAGGGTCACATGGCTCAGGGCCTTTGGTCGACGGAGCAGTCCAGGTGCTCCATCAACTGGCTAGAGCTGCATGCGGTGTCGTTGGCCCTCAAGCACTTTCGTCGTCTGGTGGCGGGCCGCCATGTGTTGGTTTTGACGGACAACATTTCGACGAAGGCTCACGTCAACCGGCAAGGGGGCACTCGGGCCCGGTCCCTCATGACAGAAGCACTACGGTTGGGCCTGTGGGCGGAGCGCCATCTTCTTTCGCTGTCGGCGGACTACATCTCCGGGGCCGCCAATGTCCAGGCGGACTGGCTGAGTCGCTCGGCGGTGGACCAAGCCGAGTGGCGTCTGGACCCGTCAGTCTTCCGCTCCGTCTCCAGCCGGTTCGGGTGCCCCCTGGTGGATCTCTTCGCGACCCCGGAGAACTCCCAGCTACCGAGGTTTTTCTCCCGCTTCCCCGCCCGGGGGACGGAGGGGGTCAACGCTCTCCGGAGCTCCTGGCCTCCGGGCCTCCTTTATGCCTTCCCTCCCCTCCCCACGCTGACCCTGGTGGTCCGGAAGTTGCTCCGGGAACGGGCGGAGCTGGTCCTCATTGCTCCCTACTGGCCGAGACAGCCCTGGTTTGCGGACCTCAGGGCCCTTTCCGTGATGGACCCCTGGAGGCTCCCTGTCTCGCCTGCCCTTCTCAGTCAGGGGTCGTTGGTTCACCTGGACCCCCTGTGGTGCCAGTTGACCGCATGGCGCTTGAGCGGGGCTGTTTGAGTCGCCAGGATTACGATTCGGACGTTATCTTAACCATCCAGGCCTCTCGCAGGCAGTCCACGGAACGGATATACTCGGCGACGTGGAAGGCTTTCTGCGCCTGGTGCTCTTCCCAGGGTCTCTCTCCGCTCCGGATTCCGTTGCCTAAGGTCCTGAAGTTCCTGCAGATGGGTCTCGACAAGGGTCTTTCGCCGAACACCCTTCGGCGCCAGGTGGCGGCCCTTTCGTTGGTGCTTTCGTGTGGCCACGTTGACTCTCTCTCTCAGTTTCCCACGGTACGTCGTTTCCTCAAGGGGGCCTCGAACCTGCGGCCGCCAGTGGTCCACCGGTTCCCGACCTGGGAGCTTCCCAAGGTCCTGAATTCTCTCACGGGTCCCCCGTATGAACCCTTGCGGGAAGCTTCGCTCAGGCATCTGTCCTTCAAGGTGGCCTTCTTGTTGGCGATAACGTCCGCTCGCAGGATTTTGGAGCTGTCGGCGCTCTCCATCCGTGACGCCCTGTGTATTTTTCACCGTGACAAGGTGGTGCTTCGCCTGGACCCTTCCTTCCTACCGACAGTTAACTCGACCTTTCATAGGGCTCAGGAGCTGGTGCTGCCCTCCTTTTGCTCCAACCCGGTTCATCCTTCCGAACGCAAGTGGCATACGTTGGACGTCCGGCGAGCCCTCCGCATTTACATCGAGCGCACTCGCCCCTTTCGGAGGACGGAAGCCCTGCTCGTGGCCTTTTTGCCGTGGACCTTGGGACTCAAGGCTTCCTCGACGTCCATCGGGCGCTGGGTCAGGGGCGCCATCGCCAAGGCCTATGAACTGGCTTCTCTCCCGCGCCCTGCGGGTATTACTGCACACTCTACCCGTAGCGCCGCCACGACGGCCGCCTGGGCGACCCAGTGTTCTTTGGAGGACCTATGCTGGGCCGCTGTTTGGGCCTCTCCTTCCCAGTTTATCCGGCATTATAAGATAGATCAGTACGCGTCGGCGGATGCCGTTTTTGGCCGGAGGGTGCTGCAGAGGGTGGTTGAGTCTTCTTCCTAATTGTGCCCTCCCACTGGGACTACAAGCTTTGGCATGTCCCATCCTGACTGCTGGCTCCTCCCAAGATGGAGAAGGGGCGTTGGTCTTACCTGATACGCCTCTTCTCATCAGGAGGAGCCAGCAATCAGTCCCACCCCTTTTTCTCCTTACCGGGAGTTGGGTTTGATGTCTCCGTTGGATGGTACTGATCCGTTACTTGGCTGTTTAGTTTTTTTCCTCATTTTTGGACCGGCCTACTTTGTGTTGGGATGTGAGCTCGACCGCCTTCTTCTGTGGAGCCATTTTGTTCTCTCTTCGCCGCGCCGAGTCTTCTCTTCGGATTCGTCAGAACTGGGGAACCAGGAAGCGGATCCGGATATATGCAAATTTGACTCGGCCCTCATAGCTGATGGACAGGGACAGCCCATCCTGACTGCTGGCTCCTCCTGATGAGAAGAGGCGTATCAGGTAAGACCAACGCCCCTTTTGTTTATTTTTTTACTTTATTAAAAACTAATTACAGCAATCTTGAAAAACTTAAGAAAATTATAGCTCTGTTTAGGATCATGTTCTGCTTAACCTTGATGTGTTCCATGAGATTTGTAATAAGACTAGTTAATTGAATGTTCATGTTTTCTAAATTCTCTTCCAGTATTCTGAAAATCATATTTGTATGTGATGTTGTATGTGGTTATAAGTCCTATTTAATTCTATTTAGGAATTGTGAAACCTTTTACTTATTTTTAATAGTTTCCACAAAGGGAGGTCTACAAGTGATTGATTTCTATATCCTTGGTTTTTCAAATGATTCCTGTATATGCATAGTCTTGAGTCTTCCTTCTCTCCCCCCTCTACCCCTTATAAAAAATAATTTTTCATTTATTGTGGCAGGCATTGAAATGCACATTCTGTTTAAAAGAACACACTAGTATATTAAAGACAGGCATGTTCCTTTACACATTATTTTGCCCACTAGTTTCCACACTTTGCTGGCTCTTCTTTCTCATTTTCATCCGACCCTCCTATTTAGGAGAAGATGAATTGAATAATTTATTTCACCCATCAGTAGAATATAAATACCTGCCTTGGACACTGACAAAATGCCAGCTTCAGGTCCAGATAGGTTCAGTGTTAGAAAAGTAGGGCAATTCAAGGTTCTGAATTCAGAAGGCTCCCAAAGATACGTATAATTCTTTATTGTGTGATATTGTGTCAGCAATATCAATGAAATGGTTGTGAAATGGAATTTTGGAGCCCAAGACTGTTTTTAAAATCCTATCATTTAATTATAT
This sequence comes from Thermophis baileyi, assembly GCA_003457575.1. Classification (NCBI taxonomy): domain Eukaryota; kingdom Metazoa; phylum Chordata; class Lepidosauria; order Squamata; family Dipsadidae; genus Thermophis; species Thermophis baileyi. The sequence continues at coordinate 206,936 of QLTV01003401.1, forward strand.
TTATATATTTATTTAATTTATATCCCACCTTTATTATTTTTATAAACAACTCTAGGCAGCAAACTTATCTAATGCTCCTACTTCTCCTATTTTCCCCACAACAACAACAACAACAACCCAGTGTGTTGGGCTGTGGGAGAGTGACTGGCCCAAGGTCAACCAGCTAGGTAAGGCTGAACTTGAACTCACAGTCTTCTGGTTTCTAATCTGGTGTCTTTAACCACTAGACCACTATACAGTTTTAATTACTTGCTAATGATAAAACTTCCAGTTATATATCAGTGTCCTTCGAGTACTGGATATTCACACTGTTCATCAGTATTTTCTTTATCTTGCCAAAAGTTGTAAAATAGCACTAGACATGTTTTTAGAGCCTCTGCAATACATGGGAGAATGATGGAAAAACTTTCTCTGCTTGCCATTGTAGAACTTCCTTACAAAAAATCTGTTTCACATTAAGTGAAATTGTAGAAGGCCCAAGCATGTTCCAAGAAAGCTAGATGTCAAATACACACTCCTAAGTAAGAACTAGAAAAATACTAAACATAACATAATAGATACAATATGACTCAACATGTGCTATACACTTCTATTGTAGAAATGGCACAGCTACATATGATAATGTTTTAAGAGTAACAGGAGTGATGGCTTGCAATATGTTTATAAGGCTTGAAGGCTATTAGGCTGGTGATACATCAAATTATAACTGATTAGCAGCAGCGTCATATTGTATGCATGGCAAAACACTTTCTTAGAAATAATAGTGCATGTCTAGGTGTGCTTATTTTAAATACCAGAACAACATGGTTGGAAGGGACCTTGGAGGTCTTTTAGTCCAACCACTTGCTCAAGCAGGAAACCTTATAACATTTCAGACAAATGGTTGTCCAATCTCTTCTCAAAAACCTCCAGTGTTGGACCATCCATGGCTTCTGGAGGCAATTCATTCCACTGATTAATTGTTCTGTCAGGAAATTTCTCCTTAGTTCTATAGGCTGGTTCTCTCCTTGATTAGTTTCCATCCATTGCTTCTTGTCCTGCCTTCTGGTGCTTTGGGGAATAGGTTGACCCTCTCTTCTTTGTGGCATATCATTTCATCCCTAGTCCTTCTTTTAATTAAACTAGACACCTATGCATTTGCTTTTTCTTGCCTAACTGTAGAACCTTACTTTTGTTACCTTTGAAGTTAGATAGAGCCTAGTGTTCAAGTCTGTTATGCTGTATCATGAACCTATCTTCTGGGGTGTTAGTTATTCCTCCTAGCTTGGTGTCATCTGCAAATTTGATGAGTTTTGCTTCTGTCCCCTCATCTAAATCCTTAATGAATATTTTGAATAATACTAGGCCTAAGACAAAGCCTTGGAGTACCCCACTGCATACTTTCCTCTGAGTGTGGTTGTTCAGCCAATTACAAATCCATCTGGTGGTGATGCTATCTATCCCATATTTTTCTATCTTATCAAGTAGTAGGTTGTGGTCTACTTTATCAAATGCCTTACTGAAATCCAAGTAAATTATATGCACAGAATTTCTGTGGTCCACTAATTTTGTCCCATTGTCGAAGAATGCAATAAGATTTGTCTGGCACAATCTGTTTTTGACAAACCCATATTGGCTTATGGTTATGACTTTGTTTGCTTCTAAGTGCTTGTAAATTTGGTACTTATCTTTTCCATAATCTGCTCAAATTTTCCAAAATTTTGATGTGGTGATTATGTCATTCATGGCTTTGAATGAGCTACACCATACCAAATATGAAAAAAAAAGATTTGCCTCAATAGAGCACAGTTCTATATCCATGTAGTTTTCTTGACAACAGAATTGGTTTGCTGTTGTCCACTTTTGAGATGTTTTTCTGAATTTTCAGTCTAATCTATGGTCTTGAGATTTGCTGGTGATCTCTCATTTATATGCAAATCAGATGAGATGTATCAAACTTTTTTGAAAGTAGTGGAAGCATTTGCTAGCATTTGCTTTAGTAGAATATGTACTGTATTGTTATTCCAACCCAGTTAGTGAAACAAGAGCTCAGACCAAGAAAAGAAAAAAGATGAAGCTACACAACTCTATCAAACAATAAAAACAGCACTGAGGGCATATCCATCTTGATCTCCAGAAACATGGGCATATTTTTCCCTTCATTAGTCTTCTCCTTAAAATTGGAGAAGCAGGTTCCCTAGAAATGGAGATTGAAATGGAGATAGAAGAATGTGTGTATACTATATGATAGATTAGAGAGCCAATTGGGTATAGTGGTTAACGCATCATTCTTGAATCTAGAAAATGTGAGTTCTAATTCACCGTAGGACATTTCTTTTTGCAGACACATTTATCTAAGCTTGTTTGTCTTCCTATGTTGTAAGTGTATTCTTAGTAGGATTCTTATTATTATGCCAGACTATAAGGTTTTTTTTTTCCAACTAGATGCAGGGCTATGACCTCCCACTTTTTTGTTTTGTTTTGTGAAATTATTTTTCCCCCTCCGCCCCCAATAATCATACTTTCTACTGTAGGTCAGTTGCAGTGCAGAAGGTGTTTGCATCTTTTGGGAACAGACAGTCATGTTTCAATCAGAAAGTTACAGAGCCTTTTAGCTCTCTAGTCACAGTTACTATTATCATAATAATCTATTTTTAATCATCAGTATGTTGATTCTGTTTAGTTTTCAAAATAGTTGTATTGGAAGCCTTTCATTAACTTTCTGTTCAAGTGTCATTAAGGCTGAGGAATGGGTTAGAAAGTTTTCTGTAGATCTGAATAAATGGGGAGGCTCTTTCTGATAAGTCAGTTCAGCCTGTCCCACATTAGTTTTGGCTTGTTTTGAGAACTTTATACTGTATATTTTCATGAATATTGGAATGCATGCAGGAGAGAAAAAGAGGTCACTAAATGTCAGTGAAACAAATGATAGTTTAAACAAACAGAAATGACTATCCCAATAGAAATTAAGAGCAATGGGCTTATCAAAAATCAGGCATTCTTGAGTTTCCAGAGTTAAAAACGGAATGTGTGCAGCACATACCAAATAGCAAGACCATTAATGCTAAAAATAATAACATCCTATGTTTGATGGACAAGTGATTTCAACAGAGTTGTTTGAAATCTACATTGATTTTTTCTTTTTTAAAAATAGATTTATTGAATAAAATTTTAACAAAGTAAAAGCCATAAAAGAAAATTAAAAAAAATCGTAGAGAAAAGGAAATTTGTAAAGAAGTGGTTTCTGATCTTCTTAAAGCAGTTATAGTTCAAGGACTCTACATTAATTTTCCAATCTATCCTCTCCCTCCCTTGCTTCCCCCATTTATATACACTTTCATGTGTGTGTCTGTGTATACACACATATATGCATACATACACACATACAAAGTGGAAGATCTTATATTTGTTATTCTGGGTACTACCATGGATACCATGAATCTAGTGCTTGAACATATTTACCTGGTTTTTAAACAGCAAATCATCTGTGAGCCAAGTCCAGTATGTCCTATTTTTTTGTGCTGGTAGATGCCCATGATGTTTGCATGAATATATTGGGAATATATTGGGATTCTTTAGGGTTACTATTCACAGAAGGTTTACCTGTATTTACCCTGCATTCATGTACAGGTAATCCTCGCTTATCAAGGATAATTGGGACCAGGAATTCCATCACTAAGCGATGCAGTCATCAGACATGTTACCTGACTGCACCAATAGTTCCAATTGCTGTTGTTAGGGGAATCCTGCACAATTGAAATGCCCTGGGTCACATGATCACCATTTGCAACTTCTTGCCAGCTGCTTCATTGTTTTTGCTTGCCAGAAGTTGGCAGTGAAGTTTGCAAATGGTGATCACATTACTTCAGAATGCTGCAGTAGTATAATTGCAAGCTAGTTGCCAAATGCCCAAATCATGATATATGTGACCTAGGGTATGCTCCGACAGCCATATCTACAAGGAATATTAAGATTCTGAAGTCCGCCTTATTCAGCATTGTCGTAACGTTGACTGTTTGCTGAACGGGTGGACATTAAGCGAGGACTAACTATTGTTTTTGGTTGTAAAAGCATCTCATCAAAAAATACAGTTCTGTATATATAAAAAAACATTTAACATTATAAAAAGGATAAGAATAAAGATACTAAGCTTTCAAGTGAAGCTTTAGCTATGTGCAACAACAGTGGCTGGGTTCACATTTCTGGCAAGAAGTATTTGCTCAGTCCATTGTAGTTTGCTTGGTTCTTTCTGCCTTAGTGCAAAATGTAAACCCTTTTCAAGGGACATTTAGCTGGCCTCTGCATTGTTTTCTTTTCAAAAACAATTGAAGATCTGCCTTTTCATGCAGACAATCTGATCCAAGATTGTTGTATATTTTTTCTGATTTTTAAAATAAGCTTTTAAGTGTTTCATTGTTTTTATTTTGATTATTTTGTTATTCCATCCTCCTCCTTTATAGACTGTTCAGCTTTCCTCTAGAGAAAAAAATGTTATGGAAAATAGATAAGCCCAGTCATTGAAGTTTATGATTGAATCAGGCAATTGTAAAAATAAAGTTCAGCTTAGCTCCATATGTGACATCCCTCCTCCCCACATCTATTAGGCTTAAAATCTATACAGGTTTAGGAACTGAAAAAAAAGAACTTACATGTACATCTGGGACACACCCAAGCTCTTAAATATGGATAATCCTAAAAAGATGAGAGTTCACTTTATAGAGGGCATTTTGGTCTCATGCACAAAATAGGCTCTTATTTGAGATAACAGGATATCGGAAATAACTAGAGAATTAGCAAATATGTAAATTTAGAGGTTGCTAGATTTGAATGATATTAGTTTTAAGAGGTATATTCACATATTAACCTGAGCAGGATTTGCCTTATTTATTACAGCTATTTTTAGCCACTTCAATCAGGCAAATAAAAGTGTCTTACAAGTATCATGGTTAAACAATTAACCAAAACTTAATGAATTATAAGTTCTACAAATAGCTTCTAGTACATCAAAAATACTTATTTATCGCAACCTTAATCCTTAATGCCTGCTTGAAAAGTGATGTTTTTAACTTTAAACAATATAATACAGTTTGGTTAAATCTCTAACTGTACCCATTCAGTCACCAACTTTGCTATTTTATTTATTGTTAAACAAATCTATATGGCCAATTAATACACGGGTGATTCTGGGCAGCTTACAACATTAAAACCACAATATAAAACCATACCACCATTCCCCCCCCCCATTGTTGAAAGGCTAGTTCTAAAGAATAGAGTAAGGATCTATTCAGCATTTCTATTCCTACCCATAGAAATTTCTGCTTCATTATGATCGTTGTGCACGGTTGTACGCCCATTTAGAACTTCTAGAATCCAAGAATTGCTCACACTCCTGCTCAGTTTGTTCACCTTCAACCATCACAGCTGTAGCCTGTTTGTCATTGTTTGGCTTCATCAAAATTCTTTACTCTTCTGAAAGTTTAAAATCTTCTCGTAACTTTTCTTCAGATCTCTTCAGAATTGTTAATTGGGACACTTTGTTCTCTTGTTCCAAGTAGCAAGCATTCTCACTTGGAAGACCCTGAGGTACCCATTTCTCAAATGCCCCTTAAGATATGCTGAACCTTTTTTTTTTTTTGACTGAAGGTCACAATAAATTCCATCACACATTTACTAAAGAGGTAAATCACCTCATTCATCACCTTATTCCTTGCCATTTGTACGCTTTAACAACTTTTAAAGGTGGCAGACCCTGAAGTTTTTGTAGCTGTCTCCCCTTCTTCCTACCATATTTCCAGATTATCTGCTAGGTACACAAACTAGGTTTATTTATTTATTTATTTTATAAAATTTATATGCCGCCCAACTCCCGAAGGACTCTGGGCGGCTTACATCATAAAAAATAAAACATATAAAAGCAATTAAAAAAAACATCTATATTTAAAATAAAACACTCACACAACCATGCATGGGCCAATCAGGGCAACTATTGGCCCCAGGCCTGCCGGAAAAGCCAGGTCTTAACGGCTTTACGGAAGGCCAGTAAGGTGGGGGTTGTACGGATCTCAGGGGGAAGTTGGTTCCACAGAGTCGGAGCGGCTACAGAGAAGGCCCTCCCCCGCGGGCCCGCCAGCCGGCACTGTCTGGCCGACGGGACCTGAAGAAGGCCAACCCTGTGGGACCTCACTGGTCGATGGGAGGAATGTGGCATAAGGCGGTCACGAAGATAAACTGGTCCTGAGCCATGTAGGGCTTTAAAGGTAACAACCAACACCTTGAATTGTGACCGGAGCGCAATCGGCAACAAGTGCAGCTCGCGAAGGATGGCACTTGTGTGGGTGTACCTTGGCACGCCAACG
>QLTV01003401.1:215307-230651 GCA_003457575.1 Thermophis baileyi
TGTCACGGATGGGAAAATGAATTCCAGAGTTTATCAAGACATTTTGCAGGAAAATGTACGACCATCTGTCCGCCAACTGAAGCTCCGCAGAGGATGGGTGATGCAACAGGACAATTACCCAAAGCATACAATTAATTCAACAAAACAATGAATAGAATACGCCTTCTGGAGTGGCCCAGTCAGAGTCAACCCGATTGAAATGCTGTGGCATGACCTTAAGAGAGCGAATCACACCAGACATCCCAAGAATATTGCTACACTGAAACAGTTTTGTGAAGAGGAGTGGTCCAAAATTACTCCAGATCGTTGTGCAGGTCTGATCTGCAACTACAGGAAACGTTTGGTTGAGGTTATTGCTGCCAAAGGAGGGTCAACCAGTTATTAAGTCCAAAGGTTCACATACTTTTTCCTCCCTGCACTGTGAATGTTTACATGTTATGTTCAATTAAACCATGGCAACATCTAATGTTTGTGTAGTATTATTTTAAGCAGACTGTGTTCTTCTATTGTTGTGACTTAGATGACGTTCAGAGCACATTTTATGACCAATTCATGCAAAACTCCACGTAATCCTAAAGGGTTCACATACTTTTTCTTGCAACTGTAGCTCCCTCTGTGCATGGAAGGGAACTACTTTGGCAGGGTGCCAGAACGGAGCTCATTTCTGCACTTCCCCAAAAGAGTTCAGGTCTCCTCAGCAGGCAGCTCTTTCAGCCAGCCCCAAGATAAGACGGAGTTGTTTTGGCAGGCAGTGGCAGCTTGCAACCTTCCCTGCCGGCTTCCCCACTGCCTTTCTGGGGAAGCTGACAGAGAAAATTGCAAATGGTTATGATATTAAACATATTTGTTACATCTGCAAGAGTTTTCTAAGAATGAGTGCTAGGCCGAAAGTCTTTTCTTTGACACAGCTTTCTGCAAACATTTTTTTCCTTAAAATCGGAAGATGCAGATTTAATTCCTCAGTGATAAACAAAATGACAGAATATAAATACTACAACAGAGATAAAAATGTGACAGGACTACACAGATTCTACAGTTATAGCAGCTCCAAATTATATATTATTGAACTCTTTGGATGCTTTAGACTTTTTTTTTTTCTCCTGTGCAAATCATGTCCACATATGTGTCAAGGCTTAATTTTTTTAAGGGATGGAAATGCCAACTGAAGGAGTTGTTTCATGCTGCAGACTTTGTCCACCATTTAAGCTAGCACTGTCTACTATCAGTTACAGCTCTTTTTCCATTTGTAGGTAGTCCTTGATTACAATTTGAGCCCATAAGTCTTTGGGATCGTAAATCAAATCACCACATGCGAGACTTGATTTTATGACTGATTTTACTACATCATTAAGCAAGTTACTACAGTTGTTAAGCAAATTACATGTCATGTTCAAATATAGCTTATCCAATGGGCATTTCTGATAGAAAACAGCAAAAAAAACCCCTGTGATTATGTGACCACAGAATGCTGCAACTAGTTTGAGTCTGTTGTAACTTCAAACAGTTATTAAGCAAGTGGTCATAAGTTGAGAACTACCTGTAGTGAAGAGCCCTTCTTTTGCTGAAAATTTTCCCCTATTTTACGGAGACTTGTACCTATTTACTATGGATACCAACAGATGCTTTTTTACAAGTTGCTACTTTTATAGCTACAATGTTTTAGACCAGGGGTGTCAAACTGGCAGCCTGCGGACCGGATGCGTCACACACAGGCCATGCCCTTCCCAGCTCTGCGAAGGGAAAAAATGTCTCCAAACATCATGTGACACTGCAAGTTTGACACCCGTGTTTTAGACTGTTTTAAGTGCTTCATATATTCTTTCTTGAAATTCTTATAGAAACCCTGTGTGATAGGAAACTTTCCTGGTTATCAGCCATTCGATCGGCTAAAATCCCAGAGTGAGATTAATATCTTGCTGGTCATGACAAAAAAGCTGCAAAGAGGTATGGAAGAAACATAAAGATATTTTATTGAATTCAGTTGATTGCACCAAATTAGGATGAGGGAAGGAGTAGGTAGAACAGTGTGGTTTCTTCTCCTTTCATTATATATGCTATTTCTGTTCAATAACATTGTTCCATTGAAGTAGTGACATGCATTCATCTTGACACAGTTTTGACAAGTAGTGGTTTTCAAATGCTTTCAGGATCATTTTGAGAAAGGAAGAAAATAAGTCAGAATCTATTAGCTTGGGTTTTCCAACCCAGTTTTTAATTCTGCTGCCAATTTCTTAGGGCCAATAATTGATATGTAATTAGCCTCTACTTTTAATTACTCATCATAAAGGTGTGGGGTTTTGAGCTCAGTTTTAAAAAGAGAGGTTTAATTTTTCATACCTGCTTTTTCTTTTGAATTATTGAAGTCATTGACAGCAACAGTTTGAAGAAAGTTGTAGTGGCAGAGAAGCATATTCAGAGGAGAGTAATAGATACCCCATTTAAAGGCCTTAGTGTGCTTAATCACAAATCATTAAAAGCTGGCAACAGGTGAATCTGCAATATGTTGCTTGGCTAATAGGGCAACACTGTATCTGACATATTGGGAGACAAAAACACCCTCAATAATCTGTCCAACTAACTCAGCTATGTGCAGGCCCTATCTGAATCATTCCTGAGGGAAGGCACTTATACCAAAGCCAGGTTTCTAAACATTGGGATTGTAGTTTGACATAATTAGCTGACTGACATTAGGAACAATTGATGTGATTCACAATAACTACTTTATAAAGTTAGGCTAGTTTTAAGAGCTGTTGCCAACATAGCACTTAAAAAATAAATAATTCAAGGAAGAGAGCTTTAAAATGGGACATCCTCATTTGAAAAATATCTTTTGAATAATAGAAGCAACTTTTTACCTCAAATGTCTCCTTGAAGTGGTGTTCCATTCCTGGTAATGTCTTGGACCCACCTACGTAGATATATTGTCAGTTTCATGGAAGTGATTTGGCCTTATGGGACATTTTTCAACTTTCCCTTCTAACCAATTGTGCTGGCTCTTCTTTCACCCATGTACTTCCCTAGCCTGATTGTGATTAGTTTCCGAGCCCACTATCTTTTGAATAATGGAGAAAGTTGTTTTGTCTCTTTATCCTTAAAATGACAGTGTGTTTGTCTTTTAAGGCTATTGGTACTCAGAACTATATTTATATTGCTGAGAAATGCAAGTGAAACTGGACATCCATTTTGATCAAATGAGAAAGCAGCGGAAATTTGGCCGCCATCAACCTTTCTGTATTATAAATATTTCCTTTTTAATCTGCCAGTTTCTTTTTTAGAGATGTTTGGGATTTCTGTTTCTACTGCTGAACAGTCCCATACAGGAGTGTGTATACACCTGAAATATGTGGATCTGCTTATTCAGTGTATTAGTACCAATAAGCATCACTGTCTATAAAATTCTCTTTCTATATTGTATCATTTGTGAAACCATATAAGTGTAACTTATTACTGTGTTTCCCTGAAAATAAAACCCTGTCTTATATTTTTTTGAACCCTGAAATAAGCACTTGGCCTTATTGCCATGCACTCAAAAGCCCAATTGGACTTATTATCAGGGGATGTCTTATTTTGGGGAAAACAGGGTAGGCGAGAAGAAGAAATTAAGTTTCCTGTTGGGAAATTCACATGTGGCACCATCTGCATGTTGGCTCAACAATAAATGTCATTTATTTCAATGTAACTGACTGCCTTAAAACTGCTTTGTCCAAATGTACTATCATAAATTGTGACTGATATATCTGAAGTGTTGCCCTAGAATGTGGTTTTAATGCTGTTACCAAAATCAAAGTGTTTAATAATGTGATTAACTATAGATAGCAGGGAAGACCATTTTGGTTGCTTCCTGATATTCGGGCCTCTGTTCCTTTCAACCCAAACCTGCGTAGCCTGTGGCAAAGGATTATGGGAGCTATCTTTAAATATTCAGATGACACCATGTTGCCTTTCTCTAGTGTAAAGGATGGTGAATTTCCCTTAAACATTTTTGTTTTGTAGAAAACCGACTTCTAGTTTCCCTTCCCTCCCCTCCAAATATGGATGGGACCAGGACACTAATGAGAAACATCTGGAATAAAGCAATTGCCAGATGTTGAAGGAAAACGGATTATTCTTTTTCAAGTTGTGAAGATGTTTGTCCTACTTTATTCCTCTTCTCTATTGCAATAGATCACATGAATAATTTATCAAAGATTCTTTGTGTGTTACCTGAAATGAAAATTCTGCTGGCTTCCTGCTCACAATGATATTTTGTCCTTTGTTGTCTCATAGCCTCTGCTTGTATATTTGTGAGGTCTCATTCCCTAGAGGAGAGGCTGACTTTTGCTTTAATTTCCTCCATGCTTTAAAGGAAAACTTCAAAAATGAACACTGCTATTAAGCAAACAGTAGTTCTCCCCTGCTTCCTCCCCCCCCCCCAAAAAAAGAAAAAATAGTTCTGGAAAGCCAGGAGCATAAAGATGTGTGTTCTTGTTAAGTTTGAATATTCTGCCTTTACACATTTTAAACAACGGAATTGCCACATATAGCAGTATTCTGTAACTAGAGTTTCAAGCAAATTGAAAGACAGCTACATCTGCTGTTCAGTTAGAAACAGAAGACATTTAATTTGCCTTTTAAAACCAGCCTCAACAGTGATGCAATTCAGCTGAAGTAGATTTACAGTGCTTTTTTCCTCTACAAATCAATACAGCTTGGAGAGGCTGTCATGGGAACTGGGTGACTCAGAGCCAGCTGTGTTCAAATATAAACTTCTGTACCACAAACTCAAGGTAATGACTCTTTGCTCTTGTTTTTTAGTCAGCACTTTAGTTGTGAGACATTGCAGAGTAAGTTTTAATTGACTACTTAGTTTCCATTAGAAACTGGCTGAAACTTTGTTCTGGCAACATCAGCAAGTTAAAACTATTCTTCCTAAAACGTTATGGCTTTGAAACAACCAGGAGGTATGCTGTGGAAAAGGGTAGTATTGGAAGAGAACAAATATTGCTACACTTCTATAAATGTAGGTAAATTTTCATTGTGGGTGGAATGAATACTGGAACTGTTGCTCAAAAGAATTTTATTTCATTAATATATAGGAAGCTATCTGCAGATGCAACACACCTCATGGGCATGTTCAGTAGCATCATAAACAACTTTGTTATGCAGTTACTTTACTAGTGGCAAGTAGGTTTGTTTTGTGATAATACTAGGATCATTTTTTTTTTATGAAAAGAGGACTCACTGTGTATAATCGTACCACACTTTTTCAAATGCCCCATCAGTGTTTCAAATTGCATTGAAAGTGAATGTTCCCCAACAACCATCTTTGGTCTTTTATAGTCATACAGTATGCATTGTCTGAAAGAAGTGAGAAACGGAGGTTATCCAAAGTGGACAAACTCCTAGCATATGAAATAAGTTGTTTCTCATCTTTAAAATATTTTGCACTATTCAATTTATAAAGTAACAGTTCTCTGCTTGTAATCCATCCATTATTCCTTTTACTGCTTGTATCTTTTTTCTTTGTCCATTAAGTCTGTTAAGGAAGAACAAATCATACACAATTTTTGACTGTTATATCTATTATTTGTTCACCTGAAACCACATTTTATTAGCCAAGATTAAACCAAGAGGTTGAAAATACTGAAGTTGAACTACTATCATAAAATATATATGTTGACTATACATGTTGATATTGCATTATAAAGTGTATAACATTAATTATATATTTTATTATATTGGTTTATATTTTTCATTTGCCTGTACTGTGCTTATTATAAGTGCATTCTAATAAAACTAAATTACACAAAGATGTTCATTTATACCGTAGTTTTTCATATAATTATAACTCCACAAGAATTGCATCTCACATATGGTTTAAATCTCATTCAAGGAACTCCTTTCTGTATTAACAGATGATTCCACTGGAGGAATGGAAATGCTAGATGCAACCTAATACTTTATTAATTTATAAAAATAAGTATAATTATTTGTGCTATGGGACATTTTTTTCCACCATATATTGTATAATTCTGGGAGGAATTGATTCCAGAGAGTCTGAGCTGAATGGAAAAAAGCTGTAACAGGTGAGGTTACCATTTTTACACAAAGAACAACTAATTGGCATTGACTGTATAATTGAGCTAAGTGCAAAGGAAAGTGAATTGTAATCAGGTTTTTCAAATAATTGGCTGTTCCTGTACACAGACCTATGAAGGTCAACATCAGCAATCCAAATAAGACTCGGCCCAATCAATATAGAGTTTGATGAAGAGAGATGGGCTATATATTAAAACACATGAACGGTTGCAGGATTTGGGTATGTCTAGTCTAGTGAAAAGAAGGACTAGGTGTGACATGTCAGCAGTGTTCCAATATTTGAGGGGCTGCCACAAAGAAGCCAGGTCAACCTATTTTCCAAAGCACCTGAAGGCAAGATAAGAAAAAATTGATGGCAACTAAGCAAGGAGAGAACCAACCTAGAAATAAGGAAAATTTCCTGACTGAACAATTAGTAGAACTGCTTGCCTTCAGAAGTTGTAGGTACTCCATAATGGAGGCTTTTAAGAAGGGACTGGACAGCCACTTGTCTGAAATGGTATAGGGCATGGGTGTCAAACTCGCAGTGTCACGTTGCTGTCACATGACGTATTGTGACATTTTCCCCCTTTGCGGAGCTGGAGTGGGTGTGGCCTGCGCATAACACATCCAGCCTGCAGGTTACCAGTTTGATATCCCTGGTATAGGGTCTCCTGCATGAACAGGGAGTTGGACTAGAAGACCTCCAGGGTCCCTTCCAACTCTGTTATTCTGTTATAATTATCTAGGAACATACAGATTACACTATTCTGGATGTAGTGTTGTGCTCAGAAAAATCAAGCAGATCTGTCACCAAACTATTACAGTAATCTAGACAGAATACCACCAAGGCATGAACTTATTGCTTAGCTGCTTTTGAAGTAAGATGTGAATGCATTCTTTGGATATTTGTAAGATACTTACACATTCTTATAGTTAGCAATTAATTACTTCAATTTAAGTTTGTCACTGAGAACAACTGCCAAATTATTACAAACTATGTTTGTAATTGACATTTGTAATTGACAGTCTTGAAGGGCAAAAGAAGTCAAGAGAAAGGGACAGTCAGGTTGAAAAATAATTAACTGAATCATTTTTAGATGTAATTTAAGGTAATGAGATTTCATTAAACTGGAAATCCAAGTTAGACATTTAGAGAAAAGAAATTATATTGCATCATCCAAGACTAATTACTTTTCCCATTGTATCCTCAAACTAGAGGACCAATCTCTGCAATGAGCTAATTCTATTTGTGCAAGCTGTATGTGGTTGATGTTGCATATGAGTTTTCATTCATATACCATGCATCCTGTTCATATTGAAAACATAGTTTTATATGTCAATAAACTTGACCTTAATGGAGAGTATCAAAAGTTTTCAGGAATGCCTTTATCCTACCAAAATTAGCTGTCCCAGCTGAATCTATTTTCAGAGAATGCAGCTCTGGCCAGAGAAATGTTTTCTCATATTTATATCACATCCAAATATTCAGAAGTTACTGTTGATTCAAAATTCATGTTTGTTAAGAGCATAAGCTTAACATCTTTTTATAATTCAGAAGTCTGCTAACAGATTTGATTAGAAAAAGGTTCTTTGGAAAACAGGGCTAGAGTTTCATGAATGCAATATATGGTGTCTTGATTCTCCTAAGCATTTTGGAACACCTAGATTAATCAAAAACATTGAATAAACTACAAGTTTGTTTCTAGATACAATTCAAAGTTGTTGGAACTTTAAAACTACATGGTTTAGGAACAAATTTAAAATGGTATCTTAAACTGTACCCAACTGCCATCTGTTGAGAGGACAAGAGGATGCCTAAAACTCTTTTCAAAGAAGGCCATCTCACATCCTTACTGACACTCTTTGCAAATTGGTGAAGACTTGCTTTTTAAGAAGTAGTCATTCCTTCCCTCCTTGCTTTAATTCATTGCTCTTGATGAGAGGTGATAGTGCTATTTTTTAATTTTTTGTATATATAAAAAACCTGAATGATTTAACTTATTTGTTGTGACCCAAATATTCTGTGGCATGTTAAGATATGTAACTTTTAAATAAAGGAAATACTAAATGTTCATTCTTTAAGCAGGATGATTTTAAGAGAGAAAAGCTACTCTTCATACAGTTTCAACCATATGGAAGATCAAATCAGCTGCAAAAATAGACAAATATGTTTTTTAAAAGTGTGTATCCATAAAACAACCTGCATTAAGCATTTATGAAGCCTTAACATTATTTCAGTTACCTGGGTTCTTGCCTGTTCTTTTTACAGTATTATACCTTGACATGGTAAGACTTCTCCTTCCCAGGGTCAAAATAGCAATAGCACTTAGACTTATATACCGCTTTACAGTGCTTTACAGCCCTCTCTAAGCAGTTCACAGAGTCCCCAACAGAAGTCCGAGCAGTTGGGGTTCTTCAGGGGGTGGAGTAGGATGATACTGAAGAAGTACACAATAGCCAGTAGTATACATCCACATGTCTGAAGGGAGGAAGGAATGTAATAGAAACTGGAAATTGACTTACTTTCTCATAGGTATAAGATGGGAAAGAGAATCTTTGTCAAGCTTTCAAAGTTCTGATTTTTATATGAGTAAAGTTACAGCTGTTGTTGGTTTCCTGATCTGCCCTACCTTCAAGGGCTGACAGATGCTGTCTCATTTAGGAAAGTAATTCTAAAATTAGAATCATAAGTGAACAAGAACAAACCACTCTCAATTGTCATCAAGAAAATTCCATGCATGTTAGAAGATCACACTACATCCCATATTGGAAGATGCTCCTCTAGTTACTGGGGGGGAAACACTGAATCACCACAATTAGATTTTTTGGTGAAGGGGTGGGCTCCCAAAGCTGCAAGGAAGTCTGGTCACTTATGGTGCCAATATTGAAAGCATTCCTCATTGTACAAGATCACACACAAACTGGAACATGAAATGTATTATTTTTGCTCCTAATGAGGAGACTTTGGTATTTCTTTCAGGATGTGGACTTGCAGGAGACAGTGAAATCCCAGCCAGCTGTAGGGAAGAGCTGGAAACTATTACTTTCCCTAAAGAGGGGACAGCTGGAAATGCTGAATTGCTTGAATCTGCTCCTCTGGGTCCAAGGGAACAATTGAGACTGCTATGGTGAAGATGCAGGGAGTCCCTGAAGTTAAGTGTTGGCGGAATCAAAGTCTTTCTAGCAGAGTAATTAAACAATACCTGGGGAGATACTCCACTTTGCCGATTTATGGCTACCCTTTGATTTCCCTTGTTATTACTTGCAACTGAAATTCTTCTCTGAACATTTCATGAATCTTACTCGTGTGTCTTGAAACATGAATCAGGTTCCTTGAATCACCATGTGGCAATCTCATTTTTAACTACTCTTTCAGACTAGACTGCTGCAACAGAATGGTGAGAATGATCCAGCTACAAGCTGCTCTGTCTTGTAAAATACCTATTAATCTTAGACTATACTGTTTTCTTTATTTGTGTTAGGAATTAACAAAATTGCTACATAACTCTGAATTATAGCAGCAACAGTGATAAAACAACAGTCATAAAATTCAATGTAGAATTTGAGAAATACCAAAGAAGATTTAAAATTTGTGAAACAAACATTTTCAGGATGTGGCTTTTTAGGAATAAGTTCAAATCATATGATTATATGATATACTGTTAACTGACATGACAAGGCCATATTTATTAGAATTAATGCATAATGAATGTCCAACAATATATGCATATTCTACAGCTGCAGTAGTAGAAAACACAAAGAGAATTTTGTCACACATTGCAAGAGAAGCTAAATGTAACATCGAGGAAGGAAATACTATTAATGAGTGATTTGAATGCAAGAATGGGTGATTTTCACATCAATGCGTGATTTGAATGCAAGAATAGATGAAATGAAAAAAGCTGGACTTATAGGATGATTTTGATTGGTTACATAATAATGTAAGAGATGGGATAACAGTGTTTCCTGGAGAAAATTCTTTGTTTATTGTCAATGTAAATGCAAATTCTACTGAAGGATATTACTGGTTTCACAACATCAGAATCAAACTAGCTACATAATAATCATAGAAAATGGGGAAATGAAATCCAGTCCACCGAGAACTTTTATGTACACATCATGGTACAGGCCATCAATTTTGGCCAGCAACTATAAGGGTTAAATTTAGAAAAAAGAGAAAAGAGATACAGAGGACATATATCAGAATATACAGTCAGTGAAAATAATAGATTAAATCAATCAACATGCAAAAGAGAACCTGGAGCATGGGGAAGAAGCAAGAAACATTGTAAAGATTGGATCAGAAAAAAAATGTTTTCAAAATATGAAAAAGAATAAGATCCTGTACTTTACATGGAGCTGCTCTTGAAGATTACAGCTGATCCAGAATGTGGTAGTATAAGTAGTTTTGGATGCACCTCAGTTTGTCCATGTGACATCTGTCTCTGTGAGCTGCCTGG
Organism: Thermophis baileyi; assembly: GCA_003457575.1. NCBI lineage: Eukaryota > Metazoa > Chordata > Lepidosauria > Squamata > Dipsadidae > Thermophis > Thermophis baileyi. Next base: position 225,828 of record QLTV01003401.1, read on the forward strand.
ATTATCAGTTCAGTTGCAATTCAAAGTGCTGGGTGTCATCAGTAAAGCTCTTTATGGCTTAGGGTAGCTGATAGCTACAATTGTTTCTGCCCGCTCTATAAGATCTGGCAGGGTTGGCATACTCCTGGCATCCTCAATATCATGTGTTTTATGGAACTCGGAACATGTAATTCCTGTTGTATTCTCTGTCCCCTGAATGGCATTCCACTAAAGTCTGTAGAGGTCTCCCTCAGCTAAAGTGATTTGTGAACCTCATATCAGGAGCATGCATTTTTTAATTTTCTAATGTAGTGTTATAACTCTTTGCTTTTATTCTTTCTCTCCCTTTTATTAAGCATTTTTAAACCCTTGTATGTCTACTTCTGTTACTTCATGATTAGATGGCTTATAAATCAAATAAAAAATCAAATTCACAATACATTATGATAACTAAAGATGGAAGGTGAAAGCCTTGGATAGCAAGGATGTACCACGACTGAATACAAATTTCTAAAAATCAAGCACACAAGGACAAAATGTTTTCTTAATCAAGAATATGAACAAATAGAAGAATTTTTTTTAAAAAAATGTGTTTAAGATGATTGCAGAAATCACAGGAAATTTTATAATAAGGTTACTCAAGAATAATCACAGAAGAGAAGTGACTAAGGTTAAACAATTGTGAAAGAACAACACTGGAAAACTGTAAATGGAATACTAGAATGAAAAGTATTTTTACAGACAATGTATATTCATAAATTCACTACTAGAAAGTGAGAAATGGTAGGCTTTAAGTCGTCACATAAAATCACAGGTGCAAATGAAAGGCTTATTAAACTGAAGTTGTAGGAGAAGGTAATTAAAGTGCTAGCAATTCTGTGTCAACAAATATAGAACCAAACTCTGGCATGGAGATTGAAAAAGTTCAGTGCATATATCTAATTAAAGGAAGATGCAAAAGAATATGCAAATTGATGGAGTTGAAATCAAGTCGTGTATATAAGCACATATTCTGTTATAAGAATGACAGAGTGAAGAGATGCATCAAAATAGGATGACAAAGCGTTAAGAATGTCAGCAGACAACACTGTTATCAGGAAAAAGAAAAGCTTCGGTGAACTTAGTATGCAAGTAAAAATGGAAGGTGAAAAATTTTGGGTGAATGTTAAATATGAAGAAGACAAAAATAGCGTTAGACTGCAAGTCATCTTATGGGTAGTTGTGTTTATTTTCATGGGATCTATTTCATCCAATCACCCCCAGAAAATTGCAGATAATGAAGTTTCACAAAATGCAAAAATCGGTATACCTTTTTCTACATGCATATAGTAAGAAAATGTCCAGAACTGCAGTTATGTGACAACCTTCACTGTAGAAGACAGACTGGACTCTGTTTGAAAACTCTGGATACCCAAAACATGGGAAAGAGAACCACAGATTGTTTTGTATTCTTGAAATAATCAATTAAAACAGTTTAGATATGCTGGATGTGTTTACTCTTTGGTAGCTGTCTATGAAATACAAATATTTGTGGTTTTTTTAAAAATCCTCTTTAAAACTTATTTTTCACCATCAGAAATTGGTTACTTTTAATTTTCTCTATGTATAGATTATATCTTGCTGTACGTATACAGTTGTATACCTTGTCAAGGGATGTCTTCCTTGTCAAGGGATGTCTTAATGGATCTCTTAAGTGAACGGGAACTGATACTATTAAACATGACATCTTTCTGCAAATTTGAATGCATATTTTTTATGTTTAGTTGTTTATAAATTCAAAAGAAGATTGAATATGGCATGCACAAATGATTGGATGGCCTTTTAGTCACTACTTTGTAACACCTCCTTTGGCAGAAAGAACAGTTTGCAAATGTTTCCTAAAGCCAGCTGATACTTGCTTTTGGAAAGTTTTCCTACCGTTCCTTGCAGAATTCTTCTAGCTCAGAAATAATATTAGGTCTTCATTCATGCACTGCTTGTTTGAGATTGCTCCACATATTTTTCATAAGATTTCTTTCTGTTCAAATTTGAGGACTGCAAAGGCCATTTCAGAAGCTTTACTTACATTCCTGTATTTATTTGGACTTTGTTTCAGACAATTATCTTCCTGAAATATCCAAACTCTTTTCAGCTTTCTGCAACATGCTCATGCTCAAAATCATGCAGCAGCTTGGTGTTTTTGAGACACTAAAGAATTCAAAATAGTGCACTTTTCAGCCAATGTCAATGACTACATTAGCCTTTGTTTCCAGATCACTGAGAACTTTTGCTAATGTTTTTGCAACTGTATTCTGTTCTTTGGGAGGTTCTTCACTGTTTTATTTTTCTTATTTTGAATAATTTGCAGCATCATTAGAAAGCAGTGTGTCATAAATTTGAAATTTAACATGTAGCTTTTACTGCTACCACTTGTGCATATGTAACACTATACATTTCTTGATGTACCAGTTATTTCAGCTGGGAAGATGCTCTCTTCCATTGCTTGACAAACAAATACAATGGAATTGGTCTGCATATAAAGGTTTGGCATAATAGTTATTGATAGATTATTTGCATGCTTCTCAGTTTCTTATAGCTTTATCCAATAATTGCTCTACAATATGAGTTCTGTTGAATGGATAATTTCTTGATCAAAGTGGGAGAGCCATATTGATGAAGAGCTTTTTCCACTGCTCAATTCAAGTGCTGTCAAGCCATTCTGGAGTCAGCAAAAATTATATAGGGAGTCCTTCCTTAATGATGCTAATTGGGACTGGAAACTCCATCATTAAGTGACATAATTTTAAGGCGAAACACTGCATGATCATGTAGTTTAATAATGACAGTCCCAGTTGCTGTTAAGTGCAAGCCTCACATGACCATAACTTGCAGTTTCCTCTGGCTTCCTTATTAACTTTGCTTGTTGGAAGCCTGCAGAGAAAATTGCAAATCACAATCATCTGGCTGTAGAATGATGAACCAGTTGTCAGTACAAGGACTCAATGTAACTACCACTTGTTCAACACCATTGTAAGTTCAAAAAGTTGCTGAACCATTAAACAAGGACCACCTTTTCCAGCATGAAAGTTGTCTTCATTGCTGATATGTGTTCTGTAAGTGGGTGTCCTGGTTTGGCTTGTATGGTGAGTGATCAAGAAATTGGTTGGTTGGCTGGAATGGTGTGGGTCTGACTGCAAACGCTTGTCACTTTTAGGCTTTTTGTGTGTGTGTGTGTGTGCTTATCCTTTTGATAGCCCTTTTGATATAACCTACCATGAATAAAGTTTTAAAAACAAATCAAGGGAGTTGATCAAAAGCAGGATTTTTACCTCTCTATTTGTGTCCTATAGGCAATAAATTCTTACTTTTAGATTATGGCTTTTTTTTTTTTTGGAAGGTAATGAGTGTTGAGACCTTTTTGGTCACATCATTCTGCTGTTTCACCATTTCAGCTTTGCACTCCATGTTAAAGGCTGGTGTTGGAGCACTTACAGTACTGCCTGTTCAGCAGTTTAACACAACTGCATAATTCCGATAAACCAGCACAGCATAGATTTTTAGGAGAAAACAGCAGAATGGCAACAGATGAGCTCAGACCAGAGTTGCAAACTACAGTCTTGATCATGTAGAAAATAATTTGTTGCGTAAGCAGCCAAGGCATTTTTAATCAATGGTTTATTTCTGTAATTTACTGGCTTTTCTTACAAAGTTATTTATGTTTATACCTGCAAGATTAGTTTGACTGGGCTTAGTATAGTTGATCTTGATGACGTTGATGACGTGCATACTGCAGCTGCAATGCTATCAGGTAACTAAAATACTAATGATGATAATGCCATTGAAGACAGTGCAGATGGCTGGTCATCTGATTATTGTATTTTAAAGATGGATCTATCAACCCCCCCCCCCAAAAAAGCAAAGTTACTTTGCTTACTGTGATTGGGTATCAGTGATGATAAAAATAAAACAGTAAAAACTCTTCCAAAATGCTATGCCTAGAGAAGTCAAAGTAAAGAGAAAAAAAGGAAATGAAGTTGTACAAATGTCTACTAACATGAAGATCCTTCATATTTTGAGGTGCTGTTTCAAAAGCATGTGCAAGACTCAGATTTGTTTGCCACATAATTTTCATTTTGTGTACTTACCCATAGCTTATCCAAAACTATGACTTTTATTAAAATATTCCCTGAAAGTTATTTCTTATAACCTGCTGCCCTACTTGAACTGAGACAGTAGAAGGTATGCACTAGGAAGTTTTGCTCAGTTCCTCAGAACTGGAAGGCAAAGTTTCTTTCACTTTCTGTTCCTTTCCAGATCTAATTTGGATCCAGAATTTACTTTTTGCTAGATGTATTCATTTCAAATTCTTTATTCATTTTCTGTTTGCATTCTTAGAGAGAAGCCAATTACTAGATTAATTAAGATATCTCTCATATACTTACAATTATCTATTTGACACAGGTCTAGAGATGTAAAATTTCCAGAAATTTTGAAGCTCAGAAAAAAACCCGGTTTTTTTCCGTTTTTTTGGGGGGGGGAAACAGAAATTTTCGGAAAAATTGAAAAAAATGCTACATTAGCACTTTTTTGTCTTTTTAAGATTGAAAGTCATTCTGTTACTTTAGGAACATAAAATATGACTATGGACAATTTGACTTGGCATAAAATTATCACAACTAGCATATTAAAAATATAGTGTAGCCAAACAATTATCACAAACAGAATTTACTTTTTTATAATATTTATTTGTAACAAAGGGAGAAACAATCTCCTGAAGTGCTTACTAGTTTATGTGGAACAGCCAAAAAGCCAACACAAAACAATTTTCAAAACCAAAAGTAACAATTGTTCATATTTAATCTCTTG
>QLTV01003401.1:242416-263905 GCA_003457575.1 Thermophis baileyi
TAGCCTCCAGTCCCCTAATCATCTTTGTTGCTCTTCTCTGCACTCTTCCTAGAGTCTCAACATCTTTTTTACATCATGGCAACCAAAACTGGATGCAGTATTCCAAGTGTGACCTTACCAAGGCATTATAAAGTGGTATCAACACTTAAGGTGATCTTGATTCTATCCCTCTGTTTATGCAGCCTAGAACTGTGTTGGCCTTTTTTGGCAGCTGCAGCACACTGCTGGCTCATATTTAAATGATTGTCCACTAGGACTCCAAGATCCCTTTCACAGTTTCTACTATTGAGCGAGGTACCACATACACTGTACCTGTGCATTTTCTTTTTCTTGCCTAAATGTAGAACCTTACTTTTTTCACCATTGAATTTCATTTTGTTAGATAGCGCCCAATGTTCAAGTCTGTCAAGATCCTTCTGTATCTTAAGCCTATCTTCTGGAGTGTTGGCTATTCCTGCTAGCTTGGTGTCATCTCCAAATTTGATGAGTTCCCCATCTATCGCCTCGTCCAAATCATTGATGAAGATGTTGAAGAGTACTGGGCCTAAAATAGAGCATTGGAGTACTCCACTGCATACTTCCCTCCATGTAGATGCAGTTCCATTGAGGACTACACGTTGAGTGTGGTTGGTCAGCCAGATACGAATCCATCTGGTGGTGATAATGTCTAACCCACATATTAGTTTTTATTATTGTAATCTTTATAAAAGTTATATTTTTTGAAATAGGAATGCTCTAAATGTTTTGGATAAAAGACAATAAAGAAATTATGTATCATATATCTTATAAACTGCCAAAATTTCTTAATTCAAAACATTTCCACCAAAAATGTTGACCCTGAAAGATTGTGGAAAAAATTTCTAACCAAATCTTTCCTTAAATGGACAAAAACAAGTTAAAAGCAGAGAGGTCCAGAAGATTCTCTCCAAATATGGAGAGGAAAAGTGTTAAATATCCTAACTTCATAATATATATTAATGGGATTTAAGTGGTAAATAGCCAGAAAAGGAATCTGGTAGTTAACTTGATGAATACTTTGGTCCGTAGGGTAGTTCCAAACTTCAAAATGGAAAGACTTGAAAGAAGCTATAAATCAGATTGGTAACACCCCAGAACTGGTCTATGAATCTGTGGCGTAACCCACTTAGAATGTGTTCTATCATTACAGTCACCTTACTTCAAAAATGATACTATAAAACAAAATTTGAAGAGGCTGTTGTATGTTCACAAGGTTCAACATTGAAATTTTTAATTTTATAAAGTGATAAGGAAGCACAATTAACGTTATGGTGGTATCAGGGAACTGAACAAGAAGGATGTTTTTTTCCTTTTCTCAGTACACTGAAACTTGAGTGATGGGAGATTCAAGATAGAAAAGAGAAATAGTCTTCATTTAACTGTCACCTTCATGTAGTAATGATCAGTTTAAATAATTTAAAAATTAGATTAGATAACTCCATCTTAAATACATTTATCCTAGGGTATTGCCGTGCCTATGCAAACTATAAGTCGGGCATTTTTTTATAATAAACAATGCCCAATAATGCCAAAATATGATTGGGAGCCACCCAATCATATTTTGGTCAGAAGATAGGCAGCTATATAAATGTTATAAATAAACAATAAAAAATATTTTATTTTCCAATATGTTATCATTTTGAAGACAGGAGAAATAATTTATTATCTTACTACCATGGAAGCAGATCCCAAATTTTTAAAAAGAATACTTAAGTTTGAAATATTAATATTGTATCTGTATGTATTAAAAAATGTACTAAAGATCTAGTATTTTGTGTCACCTTAATAATGAAAACGTATTCTGAACCCACATAGAATCTTATTCTTTAACTTGTTTATGTATTCTGGAGATCTCTTAAATTTAATATTTCTGACAGTTTACTGAGTGTCATAGAAGTAACAAAATAGACCGTAAGGCTCCTTTTATAATAAGAATTAGACCCAATTCAGTAAAGTTCAAATACTTTGGAATTATGAATAACTGTTGCACAACATGCTGGCACATGGTCTCTGTTTGGCTATCTAAGTTCCTTGCTTACATCATCACAGATCCTACTGCACAATTTGCATCCTGTACATGGACAACTCAGGGGTAGGAAAGTTATTTGCCCTGTGTCAGTCTCTTGCAGACGATTCAAGTAACACAACTTTTGCTTTTGCATATAATAGTCACATTGTGTTGGCACTGCTTCCAAAACTCAGTAGGAAGAAAGATCATTGCGATGTGTCCCTCACTTCTAACATTTATGTTCTTCACCAGAATTTTGCAGGAGGCAAAAACATCAAGATGTTACTGGCACTTTCTGAAAATCCGTTTTATTTTTCATCTTATTCCCTGCAGAAAGAAATACTTAATTCACAAGTAGTCCGTGAAGTACTGCTTTGATTTCTGCAGCAGTCTTGACTTGAAACAAATTGACCGCTTCTTTCCATTCCATTCTGGAGCTGCAGGGTAGAAAGAATTTAAACTCATCCAATCATGTGAATGGACTTTTGGAGACTGCAACAGCTATACCAAAGGGGCTCCTCTTGATTTGCCCAAAGAGTAAAGAAGATCTAATTTCTTTTCCTACTTCTTGGGTTTTTGTGAAAAGCATTAGAAACATGGTGACATTTATTTATGTGTTTAATGAAAGCTAATATTTTTCTTATCCGGGGGAGGGGAAAGCAAGAAATTATGGTGCAAAAAAGGTTATTTGTCTTGACCAAAAAGGCAAATGGGGAGAAATCAAACTGAATTGTTTGGATCATTTATTTGCCTTTGCCTTGATTGATTTACCTCCCAATCTTTTTAGAATTTTACAGCCTGAAATTTGATTCCTGGTGGAGCTAAGGACACTGGGTCAAGATATTGGTAGTTCGAAACCATTTATTATAAGGAGAATACTCCCAGGGCTGTGTGGCACTTCAGATCTGAAGGGAGAAAGATTTTTCAGAATGCAGGAGGGCTGCTCCTGCAGCCATTTTTCACTAACTCCTTTAAGGAAGCCCATCTACTTCTAGGATCACCAGGTTCCTTCTGCAACTAACTGTTTAGTTTAAGAAGTTGCCAGCAGGTGCTACCTTTCCATTCATGTGTGTTCCACAGACTCTTGTTCCCTTTGGATCTGAAATGCTGCATAGCCATGGCTACTAAAATTGCTTCTGCTGCCTTGACAAGACCAATTATTTGTCTTGAAAACAGCTATAGTTTTGCAAAGATTTTTAGCATACTATACAGCCCTTAGGGAATGGTAGTGAAACATTGTGATATAAAAATGACAAAAGAGATAGAAAATGTTTCCAGGCACTTTTGATTAAAGTGTAAGTGCAGATATGAAGCAATGCTTGGAACAGTTCCACTCACTGCTATAATCTGTTGTCAGATATCTATAATCATATGCTTCTATTTACCACATTAATCAGCCAGTGCTAACTCACTTGTCATCTATATGAATACTTTGTGGGCCGTAATCATTTAATGTCAATGACTTTTTTGAGTTGGGGTAAACCCAGCAGTTGACAGGCTCATGGGTGGGCCATCTGTGTCTTACAAATACATATGCATAAATTGTCTTCTGACCTACTGATTGTGAACTAGCATGGGTGTTGTTGTTTTTTGTCTTACTACTCTTAGAAAGCAGCACTATTAATTATATTTAGCAGAATCATTAATGAGGCAGATGAGGATTTTGACAACAGTTTAGTATTTCTGTTACTAAAATAATCCTGTCTCTGATGTGATCTTTCTGAAACTTTTATTTCCTGCAGTTCGATAGGCTGCTGAGTGTCCGAAGGCCACATGCCACCTATGACTGGCTAATATGGGTCATGAATTATCCTCCTAGCTATGTACTAATATTAAAAGCCAGGTAATGAGAACCATGTGTATAATATCACACTCTGTAAATTCTCAGACTGTATTGTTTATCCATACCTATCCCATCTATTTACTGTTTTAGCTCATTTCAGATTCCAGTTCTTTCACTAATAATCTCATAGTTTTATATTGATCATTTTCTTAGATTTAGCATCTTGACTACATTCTTAACTTCTTCAGGGTACCTCATATGAAACATTTTAGTCTTTTTTATTTTTGTCCTGATTTTGTTACCCTGTTTCAACTTTTTTTAAAAAGCCCTGTTCTTTGAGAATGAATCTTAATTTTGGTCTACTATTCACCATTCATAGTTGAAAATTATGGTGGCATATAAATTTAATGCAGAAATAATAAATTAATCAAATAAGTAGTTACATTTTAGATCTAAACATTGCCAACATTTATGGGTACAGTTGCAAAAGTATTGGTATTCCTCAACCTCCCCTCCCCCCATAATCCAGTTTTCTGTGAAATAAGTTCACACTAACAAGAAGTAAATGGCATCCACCAGTTCATAGAGAAGATACTTTGCTTTTGATGTAGTAGGTAAGATTAATAAACATTGTAGTAAATGCACATGCTTATACATCTGTTATGCCTGTAGTTTCTCAACATTTGTATCTTGCCAGATATTACAAGAAACAGACATTTAAATTATATTGATGCTGTCCTAAAATAAGTACAAAAACAACACCATCAAATTTTGTGAGCTCTGGAGTTCTTACCCATTTTCTGAAAAGAAAACATTTATAATACACATTTGGTTTGAGTTGAATTCTGTAGTGTCTGTCTGGAGATGTGATTTGTGCTGCATTGATAATCCATGTTTTATGACAATCCCCAGAGACTTTCAAAGATGATATAGTTGTTTGTATAAAACAGTAAACTCGAGATCACTGGATTGCATTTGTCACAGTCTGAACTGAACACAGACTTCTTTTCTATGTTGTAACAAATAAGAATGTTTCCCAGAATATTTCTTATCTGTATATACTGGAAAATGGTTTACCAGCACTCTTTCAACATGTGATATTTCTGCTATTGTTATAGAAGTTTAAGGCATATAAGAGTTGTTTTAATAACTACTAAAATTGTTCTAATATTTAGTCACTATATTCAATTTATTAATATTTAGTTTGTACTTTCTTAGTATTTAATTTGCTGAACAAAAATTATGGGAAACTGTTATTTTAGCCTCCTTTTTGTCCTTTTGAGACACTAGATTTACTTTAATCAACTTGACTGACTGTATTTGTGATTTGAATATAAAAGTTTCCCTGCCAGATTCATAAAACTGTCCAGGGATCCACCCGTTACCACCATCATCTTAAAAACTCCCTTGCTTTTTTTCCCTGTTTCTTTTTCCTTTTTATTTAATCACATAAATTCTATTGAGGAGACATAACAGAATTGCTGCAAAATACATGATTATTGGGTCCTTCTGCACCTGAATGTATTATATAAACAACAGATATGCAACTCAGAGCATGTTTTTGCATTGTGGCATTCATATACAACCCACTTTTTATTTTTACATTATAAATTACATTACATTATAGAATGACTGAAATTGCATTTTAATATGCTAGCTTGAAGTAGCATCTTGTTTTGCTATGTGCATATATTTTTTATTTTAATCTTAGCTAGTTGCCTATTAATAAAGAGCCCACCTTACTGCATATTTTAATGTTACTTAATGCTTGGCTGTGGAAACTATCTTTAGTTTTATTATTTGTCTGCCTCTGTTTATATAAAAATGCTTTACTGAAATGCACAAAATAGTCATGATGGTTAGTTTAAACAGCAGGGGAAAATCCAAAATCCATAATTAGCTTAATAACTGTCTTAGAACTAGTCAAAATGGTAGTAAAGAGTTTGCAAGTGTTTGAGAATTTGCTTGGCAAGATGTTAATAAAGTGTATTGTTTTATATTATATAATAAAATAGGGGACAAGAAATAATTCATAAAGGCAAAGCAAATCTTTCATTTCAGAAGTAGAGTATAGACTTTAACTTTTAAACAATTGCTAACCATTACTGCTTAAAAATGTTCTTTGGGTTACTATTTTCATCTATTCATCAGAAACTTTGTAATTGTGTACCATCAAAAGAAGGTCTGTCAAAAGTATACAGATTTTTCATTTCAGTAATTTCTCACTTCCCCTTTTGTAGTCATCATGCTTCCTTCCTCTTATAACCCTTCAAATACATTACTTGGCCACCTTTGTTGTATGTTGCTAGGAGTTCCTAACTTATTACCAGATTTTCCAGTGGTTGATAGTTAAGTCAATGGTGGGTCTTAATGACCATGTAAATAAATATTCTGCATGACAATCTGTTGCCAAACTCGTCTTTCATTTTCCAGTCCATCCAACTGGTTGCTGTCTTCCCTTCCCTTTTATTGCTTTCTTTCCTTCCATGTTCCCAGCATTATAGACTTCCGAAGGGTACTAGGACTGTTTGTTCTCTTGGCTGGCCATGCTCTCAATACCAAATTTTGTAGTATTTTCTATGTATTGCTTTTCTCCAGGGCCCTAGATAATCAACGGATTGTGCCAGATGTGGCAGAATTAGGAATCTGACGGAATGAGAAATTGTTCCAGACAGATAGGCATTATCAATAATTTTACAGAGATTTTCATAAATTTCCTTTAAGTGGAGCATGTCTCTTCACTATTCTCTACAAGCCAAAGCTTGTGAGATATATATAGATCAAGGCTGGCCTCCATCACCCCTGATTGTTTAATGAAGTACTCGCAGAGCTGGACTTAGTTATTCCTTTAATTAAATTTACTCAACTGGGAGAGCAATTATGTTTTCACAGTGGCACATCACATTTTAAATGAGCACCAAGCTTTGCTTTTTCTTCACTTGAATTCCCTTTGTGTACCACAAGTTCCTACATAAAACATTAAGTTCAGAGGTAAAGATGCACATAGAAAATTTAAAAAGGGCTGAATATCTTTTTGCAGAATTGTGGCACAACAGTTACTTCTTACCACACAATTGTATAAGAGGAAAAGACGTGAATGGTTTAACTTTATAATGATGTTTGTTTTTAACTGGAAAGGATTGGAGTGAATTCCCAAAAGAATGGAAAGTCTCCTTATACTAGATGAATTTTGCTTTTTTCATTAAGAATAGAAATTTCTAAGTCCCAATATCAATTGAGCAAAAGAATGTGTTGACTTCTTTTGCCTCACAATTCTCTCCTTGCAGTGTATATTGTTTATAATAACAAACATCTATATTTACAAGTGGAAGAAACAGATGAGCTATCTCTGTTTTATCTAAGAAGTTTTATTGGATTCCATTTCAGCAAGAATGGAATGGAGAAAAAATACACACTTTTCTGTTACAGGATTATTATTTTTCACATCTTACTTAGTAAAAAGTGCAGAAACTTTTCACTTCACAACTGCAAATTTCAAATGACCTTAGTTTAGTGATAATTACAAAAAAATTAATATCCACAAATTTATATATGTAGCTGCATATATAACCTATTTCTTGCATCCTGTATCTCAACAAATATGTGCAAACTGAACACATCAGTGAATTAATGTTGAGTATCATATATGCTAACAGTGAATTCATTCCCATCATCTAAATATCAGTTAATATTTAGCTGGCTAAAATGACTTCCACAATCAAGGCAAACATGAATTAAGTCAAGGTAATCCTTGACTTAACAACCATTCATTTAGTGACTTATTTTCACACTTACAACCATTGCCACAACATCATGATCATGGCCATGTGATCAAAATTTAGATGCTTGGCAATGGGTTGATATTTATGATGGTTGCAGTGTCCCAGAGTCATGTGATCATCTTTTGCGACCTTCTGACAACTAGGTTAATGGGGAAACCAGATTCACTTAACAACTATCTTACTAACTCTGGCAATAAAGGTCATAAAATGGGTCAAAGCTCACTTAACAATTGTCTCACTTGGCAATAGAAAATTTGGGCTCAATTATGATAGTAAGTCGAGGATTACCTATATTAATAATCGACTGGAAATTCTGATATACTGATTGAAGCTGAATATTCACAGGTTGTCTTCCCCAGGGATGGATGTTGACTGTGGAAATGCTGCCTTCTTGTGTCATCATATATACACCAAAAATGTTTTTTGTTAAATGCATTTCATATCATTTATAGCCAATTAAGAAACTGGAAGATTTCTATTATTTCTCCCCTTTCTTTCATTTTTTTTTTAGTTATCCTGAAGCTGAAGTATGTGAGGCAACTTAACTTTTATAATGAAGCTGCTGCCCCAATCACCTAATAATTTATTTCAGGCAGCAAGGCCATGTTGGGTATGTAACTATGGGTTTCATTTGCATTTAAAATGCAGTTACAATTTTTTTCATTCTTACAAAACCAAGTCAGTAATTATAACCAAAGATGCTTGGGATTTTATTTTAATGGAAGCTTTAAATGCCAAATATTGTATACTAAGTGCTTCTGCTTTTAGTTTTATTTAAAAAGAACAACACCCTGATCCTCTTGTAAAAATGAAGTGCTTTCCTAGTGAAATTTGTTAGGACCACAACATCTGCCATCATCAGTCATATTGACCATTGTATATTTTTTTATTTAAATGCAGAAACACAGACAACACCACACCCCGGCCATTTCAGCATACTGTATCCAGTTCCCCACAAGAGAGATTGAGATGAGGTGAGATGGACAGCATATAAATTTAATAAATAAAAAAGCAAGCAGACCCACCTTAACTTTTCCCACAGTTATTTTCCATTGACTTTGCCTCTCCCTTCTACTCCAGTCCTAGAATTTCAATCATCAATAGACACATAGAGATAAATCACATTTACACACTATTCAAAAAAGATATAATAGAAAAGCTAAGAAGGAAACAAAAACAGGAGAACACATTTTCTCCATCAATCAACACTCAGATAAACAGGGATTAACACCAGACAAACAATCAAACAGAAAATCACACACCAAAACACTGACAGGGCAAGTCACTTTATATAAACAGGGAGTAAACCCCACACTCAACAGCACTGATGATGTTACCAAGTCAGTCAATAAACCAACAATTGTCAGGAAGACCAGATCCACATGAAAGTTCAATTAAACTGATCAATGTCAGGCACAAATGACCAGAAACAAGAGTTGAATTAAAAGCACTAAGAGTTTATTCTTGCCATCTATACACAAGAATCTAAGCACTTGATGGTCCAAGGTAAAATGATGCTAGAGAAGGGTCAGTGGAATTTACGGGAAGGGGGCTGGTTTTGGGTCTTTTATGCCTACGCAATGATTCCAGACTGGTGATGCGTTTAACCTTACCCTCCAGCTCGGCCTCCTCATTTCCTACACTTATTGCTAAAAACCAGTGCACAAGAATCTTCTCAACAAATGGTCAGAACCTGATTAGAATTAGGTACGGGTCAATTGCACTTGGGGGGAGTTGGACTTAGTTTGCTTGTGGCTACATTTACTAGGCTGATTCCCCCTTTTCACTCTTCCCCAGGTTCTGCCATTCATTTTCTTGTAACAGTCAAGCTCAGAGAGCACCAAGGATTCCAGAGTTGTGAAATGTTCCGTACTGAAGAAAAGGATATTTTGATTTAAATGTTTACAGCATCAGTTTCTCAGCTGGGAAAGGGACTGAGGCTGTTTAGTACAGTCTCTCTTTGTGAAACTTCAAGGTTTTCAGTCAATTAGGGTATATAATGTTAGTCCTTTATGGATGCAAGATATTTCCTTGTTTCATTATGCACAGTAAGGCTTGTGATCAAGGAAAAGTAGTGGAAGGGGGAAGTATATAGGCAGCTTTACAGCATATTTAATTCTTTACACATGTGAAATTTAAATAAAGAATGAAGACTCATACAGTGACTCAAGAACTACACTATCAACATCCATTTATTTCTTTGTCAGTAAATATAAATTTATTTATTTATTTATTTTGCAAAATTTGTATGCCGCCCAACTCCCGAAGGACTCTGGGCGGCTTACAGTATATAAAAAAAGACAACAATAGAAACATATATATATAAAAAAAACAATTTAAAAATACATCAATATTAAAATAAAACATTCACACAAACAAACATGGGCCAATCAGTCAATTATTTAGCAATTTGGAGTTACTAAGTTTCTTGCGTTCTTCATGGCAGTTCAGTAATTCATAGAAAGGACAATTAGAATAGCTAACAGTACTTTAGCGTAGCACAGTTTCCATTCCCCAATCTTGCAAGGCATTCTGAAGTGTCTTTGTCTTCTGCTAATTTCAGACTATTGAGCACAGATAGAAAACACAATTAGCCAATCTGTGCTCCCTCTGGTGGACCCATAAGAGAGTGCACAATGTATTAGCTCCTGTAGTAAAACTTGTTTAAAAGAGAGGAGGCAATTAGTGAAATCAGCTGAATGTTTTAGCACTGCATAGTTTAATTGTTAGTAATGTTTCAACATCTCACAGATTTGTGAGATTGTATAAACATAGATTATGCAGTCCACCATTTTATTGCAAGAATTAGATAAATGTTTGAAAAGCAGTTCAGTTCAGTATTGGGAATTTAAAAACTTAACAAGGCACAGATTTTCGATTCCCAATACCTTGCAATACAGTTTGAAATTAGCAATGTTTGTTGTTGCATTTATCAGTCTGAGATCTCCATGAGTTAATTCTGTTCTCCCACCAGATGACTATTATGCAAATTCAAACTCAGTTCAAGGTTTAAGTCCTATGGCCTTGGTCCCCATAGCAAGGAAAATGAATTATTAACACCCTTATTGCATTCAAATTTCACTACATGCTATGTGCATTTTGGATGTGTGTGTATTACACACACACACGTAGCCCTCGACTTACAACAGTTCATTTAGTGACACTTCAAAGCTACAATGGCACTGAAAAAAGTGACTTATGACCATTTTTCACAATTATGACCATTGCAGCATCCCCAAGGTCACATGATCTACATTTGGATGCTTGACAACTGGTTCATATTTATGACGGTTGCAATGTCCTGGAGTTATGTGATCATCTTTTGCAACCTTCTGACAAGCAAAGTCAATGGGGAAGCCAGATTCACTTAATAAGTATTAAATTTGTGTTACTAATTTAACAACCATAGTGATTCGCTTAATAAATGTGGCAAGAAAAGTCATAAAATGGGGCCAAACTCACTTAACATATTTCTCACTCAGCAACATAAATTATTGGCTCAATTGTGGTTATAAGTTGAGGACCTGTATATTTTGTGTGTGTGTGTGTGTGTGTGTGTGTGTGTGTGTCAGTCAGCGGTGGGTTGCTCCCGGTTCTGCCCGGTTCTGTGAACCGTAGCGGCGGTGGCAGGAGGCTCCGCCCACCCACCCGGGATGCTTCTGCACATGCGCAGAAGCGTCGTGTGCGAACCAGTAGCAATGGGTTTTAGAACCCACTACTGGTGTGTGTGTGTGTGTGTGTGTGTGTGTGTGTGTGTGTGTGTGTGTGTGTGTGTGTGTGTAAGCATGTATTTCAGATGAACTGGCACAGAAACAAAAAAACACTGAAAGAAGAGAAGGATGTGGGATACAGACAGGTGTAGGGCCAATCCAGGAATAATGCAATGAATGTGGGTAGTGGTGCCTTTACTATTTATTTAGATTATGGAAATTGATTGTATATAAATACAGCACAACAGCATAGGTTTTTTTCAAGTGTCAATTACAGTTATAAATTTATTTCACCATAAACATCTTGGTATTTTAAGACAAAAAGAGAAAGTAATTGGGTTATTTTAAAGCCTTCTACCAAGCTAGAAGTCGCTCTTTTTCAGCCTAGGAAGGAGGTAGTGGCAAACCACTTCCGAAAAACTTTTCTTAGAGAACTGCAGTCCAGGCAGTTCACTAGGAGTCAATGCTGATTGAAGGTACAAAAACAGAATAACACTGTATACTTTGAAACTGCTTTGCTTTGGGCTAAAACAGTCGTCATGATGTCCTCAGAACTGGATAAATGAAACTGAAAGAAACTACACATGATTGACTATGAAACAGTTTATTTGGAAATTCACTAAAAGCAGCAGCAACCAGGAAAGGATGGGCCATAGGTTGTTTAGAATAAATTTGTGATGTATGTGTAAAGGAATGTTTAAATGTAAATAATTCCCCCCCCCAAAGCACGTGGATTTCTGAAATACCCTCTTGCAAATGTGGATCAGGTGACACTTGCCTTTTCTTTCCACATCTTCTCCCTTTCAGAATAAGGACAAACACATCCCTTCCTGAAGGTGACCCAGTGACTTCTTCTGTGGGCAGCATTCCCGTTGCAGCTGCGTAAGGTCTTCTAAAGTTCAACACATCAAACGCTTGCATTATTAGGCCAGGAAATCTTTTCTTTATTGTACTTTCAGCAGAACATATTTGCATTTCATCTGCATTAGATAACAGTGCACACTGCTCTGCCACTATTGTAGGCTGAATCTTTCCTATAATTTAAAAGCAGTTCCTTGCAACATGAAATCTGCTTTCCTGTAAAGCGCTTTGAAGTGAGAATTATGTCAAGCTCTCACTGAATTGTTCCCATAGAGAGGAAACAATTCAACCTGGAATGTGGTTTATTGAAGCTAATTTAAAAAGGGGACCTGCTTCATGTCACTATAGATCAAGTTTTATATTTTCAGATCCTCTGTAAGTGAACCTGATGTCTTCCCAATCATTCTTCTCCTTTATTGTCCAGTGCCCATTCTAATTCCAAAAGCTGACTGGATGCTGAAGTTTTGTAAGTGCTTTTTTTTTTTTTTTGCGTTCCCCATTACGTTTTCTCTAGGACTTGATCTACAGCTGTACAAATTGAATTAGGCTCCTTTATTATTGCTTGTGTTCATTTCTTCCTCATGAAATTTCCAAATAACCCTCCCATTATTCAGTAAAATAAATTAAGGGATAAAATTTACAATCCTAAAATATCAGCAGCATTTTTAAGAATCTGCCCAATAGAGGTAGTTCTCAACTTACGACCACAATTGAACCCAAAATTTATGTTGCTAAGTGAGAAATTTGTTAAGTTTGTCCCCATTTTACAACTTTACTTGTCACATTTGTTAAGTCAGCGGTTCTCAACCTGTGGGTCGCGACCCCTTTGGGGGTCGAACGACCATTTCACAGGGGTCGCCACGCGCGTTAGCCCGCCATCTTGGTGCCACCGTCACTGCAGGGGTGAAATGCTCCCGGTTCGGCCGTGCCTGAGGGTCGCCGGACAGCCGGTAGCGACAGAAGTGGGAGACTTCGCCCACCCGCCCGGACGCCGCCAATTGGGTTCTTTTACCCTCTGCGCATGCGCAGAATGCTTTGCACATGCGCAGAGGGTAAAAGAACCCAAATGGCGGTGCGGGGGAGGGCGCGGCATTAGAAAGGTTGAGAACCACTGTGTTAAGTGAATCACTGCAGTTGTTAATTAGTAACATGGTTGTCAAGTGAATTTGGTTTCTCCATTGACTTTGCTTATCAGAAGATTGGAAATGGTAATCAAATAATTCTGGGATACTGCAACTGTCATAAATGTGAGTCAGTTGTTACACATCCAAATGTAAATCACTTGACCATGGTGATGCTGCAATGGTCATAAGTGTGAAAAATGGTCATAAGTCATTTTTAAATGCCGTTGTAACTTTGAATGGTCACTAAGCGAACTGTTGTAAATCGAAGACTACCTGTACTTGTTCTTCAGCCTGTCCTGCTGGGATACAATAATTCAGCAGCAAGCAAGTTGTTCCAGTCTTCAATCCCATTTGTCATAAATAGCAGGTGGCAAGATTTTTACCTCAAGGATGCCAGGTTTCCTGCTATTGCTCTAAATTCTGAAGCACCTGCCTCTTCTGTGTAGTATAGAATTATAGAATGAAAGTATAGAAAGAAATGTGTGTGATCACCTGGTACAAACCCTTGCTGAGTACAGGAATCTATTATTCAACAGATGGCCGTTCCGTCTAGCTTAAAAAGTCATTTAAGAAGAGTCCAATGCCTGCCAAACAGAAGAGGTCGTACCATTAGGAAACTTTAGTTCTTATCTAAAAGAGAAAAAAACCTTACCTTTCCTAGCTCAGAAGATATGTTTGTTCTCTGCTCTGCTATTTTATTATCCAGAAATTGCATTTTTCTTAACTTGCATGCAATGTAATAGCATACGATCGGGCTTTATGTAACTGTTTACATGTTACATTGGAACATAGAAAGAAGCTAGATATTCTGTTGAGATATTGCCAGGCTTGCTGAACTGTAATAGAGATCCCTCATCTTTTGGTGTTTATCTTAAATACACTGGGTTTAGTTGGGCCCAGGAATTCATGACCTACAGCAGGGGTCCCCAACCTGTGGGCCATAGCCCACTACCAAGCCGTGGCCTATTGGCCACCGGACTGCGTGACTGGCTGGCCAGTGTGTGTGCGTGTATGCATCCCCCACTCACTCTAGTGTTGTGCGGCACTTGCAGCCCCTTTTGCATCACATGCATGTTTGCGGCCCTGTTCGTGCATGCATATGCATGTGTAAAAGCCCCCCCCCAGGCCACCAATCCAAAAAGATTGGGGAACTCTGACCTACATATATGACTGCCATGGGCTTGATCGCAAATAATCATAGACATAACATGCATAGATCAACACACCTTGGATCTTTCATTTACTTCAGAGCATTTATTATAGTGATCTGAATGTTAGGGACATTATCACCAAATTATTGAGATTGCAATTGGAAATTAGAGCATCCTAGAGGAGTCTCTGCAGTCAAGGATAAAGTTCAGAGACAGCATGAATTGCACTAATAGATAACCTTTGCCAGAATGTGGATACAAAAAGTGTGTCCAACTTGGTCTTTTTAGACCTATCAGCAGCCTTGAATACCATCAAACTTGACATCATTTCAGGCTGCCCACACTGCTGAGAATTGAGGGTACTATATTGTGTTGGCTACATTTCTTTGTTGAGGGATGATTGTAGTTTGTGGTGGTGGAATACCGTGTTTCCCCGAAAATAAGACCCTGTCTTATATTTTTTTGAACCCTGAAATAAGCCCTTGGCCTTATTGTCATGCACTCAAAAGCCCGATTGGGCTTATTATCAGGGAATGTCTTATTTTGGGGGAAACAGGGTAGGAGAGATGGACTTGATGGCTACTGTCCCTCCTCTCTATAATATAACATTTATATTAAGCCTCTGGGAGAAATCATCCAAAGATATTGTGGTTTGATCATGATGATATCCATCTGTATATCACTATTCCAGGCCAGAATGGTGCCATTGAAGTCCTGTTCTGATGCGTGGGGGCTGTAAGAATTTGGATGGGAGAAACTAGGATTTAAACTGAATCCTAGTAACACAGAATTTTTGTTTGTCCATCCGAGTTCACTGTCAGCTCCAACAGTGCCCTTTAAGAGGGTAAAATTACCCCTGAAGAACAGGTTCTTGAGGAGTCTCCTGGACTCAATGGCTCTTAGGCGGGAACCTGGCTTAGGAGTAGGGGTGCTTTTTGTCAGTTTCAGTTGCTGCACTAGTTAAAACCTATCTGGTAGTGGAAGGGTTTGTGGCACATTAATTAGGGAATTTATACTTCAGCAATGTTCCAGCAGGTGCCTTTTTTGTTTGTTTGTTTGTTTGTTTGTTTGTTTTGTTTGTTTGTTTGTTTGTTTGGAAAGTTTGATTCATCTTTCTGTATCAACAGCCATTTTAATTATTATTTTTCATCATGGCTTCTATGTAACGCATAAATGGGTTTCATGCTTATGTGGAAGCCCCATTAGACTCTTCCAAGGCTGAGAAATTTGTTGTATGGTATATGCCTACAGGCACAGTTTCTGCTTCCTCACAGTTCCTTTTCAGTTGCTGTAGTAACTTTGAGAGTTTTCTCCATCAAGAGTTAACTACATTATTTTTTTAATTGGTTTTCCTTTTCTCTTTTTCTTTTTCTCTAAAAATATTGCTGTTGATGATGATAATGAAGATAGTGATAATTGATAATATACCTGTGTGCCCCTAGAGATTGAGCTGGTGAAAGGCCTTCTTAAAAAGGTGTAAACTAGCAGCAAGTTATCATTATGAAAATGTAATCTTTTTGCTTTCTCTGTCTGGGAGAGATTGATACTGTGAACTTCTAGATACCTGTCTACACTTCCCCAAAATATGCAAATTAAATACAAGGGAACCAGTCATTCAGTTTTTGTCCTCCAGTTTGGCAGTTTACTTTTGGCAACAAAGCTATCAATATCAAGAACTTTAAGCTCAGTCCCTATTTGTTTTCCACACCATTGCTGCCCAGTATGCTCTGCACAGGACCTGATGAGGATGATGATATCCGGCTTTAATTTCCAAGTTCCAAAGTGTTTAAAACAGGGGTCCCCAACCCCCCGGGGCTGCAGCCCACTACCAGGCCTTGATCCGTTCAGAACTGGGCCATGGAAGTGGCAGGTGAGCGCGGTTTGCCCACCACTCGCATGGAACCATCCTCTCCCCCCCCCCCAGTCTGCAAAGCCAGAAAGGTTGGGAAACTCCAGTTTAAAATATTAATAAATATTTATTCAATAAATAAATATTAATAAAATGCAAATATCAGGGAGGCAGTGAATTGCTGCAGTATATTTCAATTATTTCTCAGATGCTATCAAAACACAAAAGTTCAATAGGGTTACAAAGTGTTCTGAATCTTTATTTATAAAGGTACATTTCAACAATCTATTTCATGCTCTTAACTAATTTGATAACTAGTCGTACTTGTCTATTGATTGTTGAACTGCCAACAAAGATGTGAGCCTCTAAAAGTTCTCTCTAAGAGGCATTTAGAAGGATCTTAAACCTTGAGGAAAGGTGATATGACCCTCTACGACAGTGGTTCTCAACCTTTCTAATGGCACGACCCCCCCGCAAAAATACATGCAGTCGCCAAGTGTCTGAATTTTGGTCACATGACCACGGGGATGCGGCAACAGTCATAAGTCACTTTTTTCAGCCGCCATTTGGGTTCTTTTACTCTCTGCGCATGCGCAAAGCATTCTGCGCATGCGCAGAGGGTAGAAGAACCCAAATGGCGGCGTCCGGGCTACCAGCTGACGGCGACCCGCAGGCACGGCCGAACCGGGACCTTTTTACCCCTGCAGTGACGGTGGCACCAACATGGCGGGCTAACGCGCACGGTGACCCCTGTGAAATGGTCGTTCGACCCCCAAAGGGGTCGCGACCCATAGGTTGAGAACCGCTGCTCTACGATCACAAAAATCAAAATAAATAAAACATGTCTTATAAGCCATGGAAAGATTCTAGACAAGCAGACATACAAAATATCAGAATCTCTTCAGTCAACGGAGAAGAGCTTGAAATAACATTAAAGCTTAAGGGTGTGTTGGATACCTGTTATATTGCTTAGAAGAAGATATCTGTAGTCCTGTAATCTACCTGGAAACCCCTGTGTTTTTATAAAAGACAATTCTTCAGAAGACAGCTCTCTTTGATATCTAAAACCTGCCAGATGCTACATTCCACTTTATTTTTACCTATTGTTGCTAGTCCTTTCCCTTTATTATTGTACTTCAATACTGTTGTCTTCATTGTAGAAACCTCTTAAAATAATGAAGTCTAACTATTAATGGGCCTTTACTTTTAAAGGAATTCAACTGCTGTTAAATAGAATTCTTCAACATACAGGCTAGAGCTGTGATGGCGAACCTATGGCACGTGTGGCCGAAGTGGCACGCGGAGCCATGTTGCCTGGCACGCGTGACGTCGCCTGTTCCTCTTCAGGGTTTCTGGTGTGCATGCGACAATCAGCTGGCCTTTGTATGTCCGGCAGTGCCGGAAACCAGAAGAGCTGGTCTTCCGTTTTCTGGCATGAGCATGCATGCCGGCCAGCTGATCGGCGCGTGCGCATGCGTGGCAGTAACCGGAAGACTTGCTGGACGGTGTGCATGCGCACGCCGGAAACCGGAAGTTCATTTTCCAGCGCACACATGCCCCCTGGGCAGCTTCTCTTCCTGGTCGTGGCCCAGACGAACGCACGAAATGCTCCCTTTTTGGCACTCGGTACTGTGCACGCGCTCCCTTTTCGGCATTCGGTGCCGAAAAGGTTCGCCATCACTGGGCTAGAGTATATTGTGCAGAGTATCGCAAGTCTGACATAAATTTGCTGCCCATAATCTTACTGAGATCCATATCAGCTTTTTTCTCCTTTTAAACAAAATATGCGACAAGCACCATTTGTGGGAATCTACTATCCAGATTCCATGTCTGAAAAGATGTGTTTGTAGGGATGAAAGCAAGTGCATTCCAAGTCATAAATTGATTGATTTATGGTGACCACACAGATAAAGCAAGACGTATATCCAAGTCACAAGTTTGAGAGTCAAGTTCTTTGAGAAAGGCTAGAGAAAAGAGTGAGATTAGCTATGGACAGGTGGAATGTTGTGCTTTACAATCTTGGAAGTCAGGGTCTTATTTATACTTACTGAAGATATGTCTTCATTCCAGCCCAGATGGTCTTATTTATCTCTAAGGTCAGGCATCTAGGTAAGTTGATCTCTTCTGAAACCTCTCACACCTTCTTTTCATAGCCAATTGCATGGCTGCAAAATGGTACTATCATTATTTATGTTGCCACTTTGAACATGCTTCTGCATGGTTGGATTCTTCTGCTCCAGACTCTCACTCTTCTCTACCTATGATAAACAACTTCTATCAACACTTAGTTGTCAATTTGTTTGCATAACTTACATCATTGTTTTTTTTTGTTGCCTCTTTCCATCCCAAATTGCACTTTTATAATGGTAGGAATAGGACTCTTATCAACATTGGCACTGCTATAAAGAGAACACCTCCATCCTTTTGCAAGCTATTGAATAATTCAAATTGCTTTGGTTTTGTTTGAACAGGCTATTTAAGCAGATAAATTTACCGAGAAAGGAGATCACACCATTTTTATTCATTGTTGGTGCGTTAGTGTTTATATTCAATTGCTGTGTATTTACAAAAGAGAATTAAAATCCTCATTTACTGAATTAACACCGCATATCTTTGGTACAGGAAAAATATAAGATACTGGAAAAAATAAATCATAGAACTAATACATACAGATAAATAGCACAACGTAAGATTTAAGTCATAAATGATACTGTATATTTTGAATTATACATATAATAATAGAGTAATATAATTCTGATTTACCATTACTTTACTACCATATTCTACCATCTTGGACATTGTAATACATTGTATAAATTATTTTCTCTCCCAATATTAGCAGTCTTTTCTCATCACCATTTTGCAGCCAGATTTCTGCACCATTTTTCTTTTCCCTATATAAGTCACATATGCTGTTTTCTTGAGGTGATTGAAGGATAAATGAGAAAAGTCACCTTGGGTTATAAATTGGGTACTTGCATGTTTTGGGACGCAATCCCTGTGTGTCTCTTTCACACACATATACATATATTTTAATATTCTAAGGAAATCTAAAATTTGGGAATTGTAATCTATTTGGCAAATTGAAGACAGATAATTGATATTAAAAAAAACTTTGAAATCTGTATTCTGTATGAATGCACGTTTCCCAGTCAAATGTAATGAATATAATTATTTAACATCACTGGCTTATCTATTTGAGATTTATCTTGAGATAGATTTTCTCAAGAAGAATAAAAAAAATTTGAAAATCAAAAGTTATAATAAAAAATAATGGAGCTAAATGAATATTTGTAGAGCTGGAAAACACAGTACTCTCAATAAACTAAATTTGCATTATTATATTTCTAATAGGAAATTCAACACAGCTTTGTTTTATAACAATTTTATAGCCGTCACTATTTCATAACTTGCCTGGAGTTCCCATTAAAAAATTCTTAATATCACTTAATGCTATTTAATTTTGTAATATCTCAGTATTCATTTAAAAGACGTATTAAATTTCACCACATTTAATATATTTATTATTTATTTAATCAAAGATTAAATTATGTATTAGAATTCATTATATATGTGAATAGCTGGTGCTTTAATTTTATAGCAAGTAATGTTAGAACAGAAAGAAGCATTGTTATTTTATAGCAAGTAATGATAAATATGCTATTATTTTATACCCATTTAAATGACTTTTATTGTAACTTGGCACATATCAATTCCTATTGTCAAAGCATGGTTTTAGTACAGTATTATTGTTGGTTGTACAGTCAGCCAGATGTTTAGACTGGATTTGGCAATTTTGTCTACCTATCAACTACTTTCCAAGATCCTGGGATAGGGAGATATGATAGGACAGACACTGGTGGTGTAGTAATTTTGCAATATTTCAGAGAGAGATGTCTCAGATTACTTATGCTTGGTTCATAATATATGTTCTGATACACAATTCAAGGAGTTTTGAGCAGTTCCTCTCCAAGTACGGTATAACTTGCTGCTTTTTTAGGTAAAGAAACCGTTTCACATGAGCTGTAACCTTCACAGTTATCGCTTTGCAAATTTTGAATTGTATATAGAAATTGATTACATAGACAGGATTTGTTTCTTCCTACAAATTGATAAATTCCTGGTACTTTCTGCATTCAAAACCTGGATTGAACTTCTGAGTGACAGTTTATTCTTAAATCTTCTTAATTGTATGTAGGAACATAACTGATTTACAGAGAATCTCCATGCAAGTCAAGGAATAACAGCATTGTCCTGCTCATCGCTGAATATTTGATACTGAGAAATATGCTGTTCTTGTGAGTAGAGGTAGTGCATATTTATCATGATATGTGGATATTGATATTCTTCTCCCCCTTGACTTTGTTTAATAACTTGTTAAAACTTAAGCAACCATTACTGGATATTCAAATGATAAATTCCATACTTTAATTGATAATTTTGTCCATGCTGAATCATTACTTAATTGATTTATAATTAAACATTATAAACATCATGATTTCTTATTTATTTAGCCTTTTTAAAAGCTAAAAAGCTTGAAGATTATAATATTTTTGAGGAGAAAGTTTTTTAAGCCTTCAAACCATTTTGGTTGATCTTTCTTTCCTGCATGTGTTCCAGATGTTCTCTGTTCTTTTTGTGAGGTGGTATTCAGAACTTTATTCTCATCCAGGGGTGTTGCAGAGTTCTATTCCGAAGATTGTTGCTCTGTAGATTTGTACAAAAGTTATACTACTGATTTTGTTTTCAGTACCTTTCCAACATAGACTGCATTTTTGCAGCATCTAGATATTTTATCAAAGTATGTCCAAACCCCCAGATCACTAGTCAGTAATGATAGGGCCACAGTGCAGGGGTGGGTTCCAACTTACCTTGCTGCCGGTTCGCTCCCTCCCATGCCGCGTGGGTGCGCGCGCGCTTTGCGCACACACGCATGCGCTTGCGCAGTAACAAAAAATCCAAAAAAAATATAAAAAACAAAGCCGAAAAAAAGATGGCGACCGCATGCACAGTGCCGGAAGTCAGCTTCTGCGCATGCTCAGAAGGGGGAAAAAAAAATTCAAAAAAAAATTTAAAAAATCGAAAAAAATTCAAAAAAAAGATGGCGGCCCCCACGGACCGTCACCGACCGATCCAGTTCGGTGACATCATCGTGACCTCACCAGCGGGCCACTACCCGCTCGGGAGAACCAGTCCGAGCCTG
>QLTV01003401.1:264062-280103 GCA_003457575.1 Thermophis baileyi
GGCTGTTCCACATAAACTAGTAAGCACTTCAGGAGATTGTTTCTCCCTTTGTTACAAATAAATATTATAAAAAAGTAAATTCTGTTTGTGATAATTGTTTGGCTACACTATATTTTTAATATGCTAGTTGTGATAATTTTATGCCAAGTCAAATTGTCCATAGTCATATTTTATGTTCCTAAAGTAACAGAATGACTTTCAATCTTAAAAAGACAAAAAAGTGCTAATGTAGCATTTTTTTCAATTTTTCCGAAAATTTCCGTTTTTCCCCCAAAAAAACCGGAAAAAAACCGGGGTTTTTTCCGAGCTTCAAAATTTCTGGAAATTTTACATCTCTAGTCCGAACCGGGAGGAACCCACCCTGCCACAGTGAAATTAAAATTCTGTGTCCCAAACTGCATTTCTTTCTATTCTAGTGTTTTTCAACCTTGACAACTTTAAATTGAGTGGACTTCAGCTCCCAAATTCCCAATAAATATGCTGGTTGGGGAATTCTGGGAGTTGAGGTCCACACAGCTTAAAGTTGCCAAGGTAAAGAAATACTGCTTTTATTCCATTAAACAGAATTTTCAGTTTTAGCACTTGTATTTTTCCTCTTTAGATGAGTTCTTCTGATGGCCTTAATATTATATAAGTAAGCTGTACTAACAACCTTGGCCATGCTATTGTCACATTTTTTCTTCCCAATCAACTATAATTGCTGGGGGGGAAATGATACCTGGGAGATCTTATACTCAATGCACTCTTCAATTGTAGGAGCAATCTGTTTAGTCTTGTTTTCTGTTGTTTTTTTAAGCAAATTCTGTATACAGATTTGTACTTGGAAGTTGCATTGCAAAAACAAAACATTGCAATGAGGAAGAATGCTTCGCTCTGCTATCTGATCTGAAGAAAATCTTCCATTTGGAATTTCTCTATACTGAATAGTTTGGAAACAGCTAATATAAGTCAGGTGTCCATGTGTGTTGAGGATGCATATACCGTAGGAAACCTTCATATTTGGGCTCTCCCCTTTCGTTATAAGGGGTTCCTTCATAAATCCAGTTTATGTGCAAGGAAAATGTTTTATAAAAAAAAACCAGCAGCAATATTTATATAGTTTATCATTGTTTGAGAATAAAGAAATGTTCTATTGTGATAGGTACTTTTGTTTATTTATTCAAACAAATGAGAAGCATGGCAGCAAGAAGTTAATGGCAGCAAGAAGTTAATTTAGCCATGAAAAGGTTACTTCTTTGGCTTCATGTACCTGTCATGTATAATAATGAAACATTAAAGGATTTTAATTTATAATAAGGTAATCAATCATAGCTAATTATGGTTTATGACAACACTGTTGTTCTGTGTTACTTCACTGAGGGTTGAAATGGAATATTTTAAAGCTGAAAATCAAGATGAGACAATATAAGGGAAATCAAACCATTTGTTTGAAGGGAAAAGTTAACATTCTCTCTCAGAGTCCAATATATTTAAGTAAGCATCATTAAAAATAACTTGAGTTATTACTGCAATCTTAAATGAGAAATTAGCCTTACTACTGCTTTAATACCAAAGCAGTTACATAGTAAATGCCATCTAATAGGACTTGCAATATATATATTAGTTGTTTACAGTTGTTTAATTACAATTACCATACTGGCTTAAATAAATTTTCTGCCTAGACTGGAATTATGTCTTCTCATGGCAATCATTGAATACTGTGAAGACCATATATTTGTCATGTTGCTTTTCCCCCCAACATTAGCTAATCATAAATATGTGTCTTGTAGCAATATACCAGATATTGCATTGCTTTTTCATGGCTAATAATTCCTTATGGTATTAAATAATTAAATGGTTACTAATCAAGTTGTAATTATTTTTTCTACTTAATTTGATAAACTCTTGTTTGCCTGTCAGAAATCGTGTCTTTCAATTATCTTAGTAGCATCTGTCCCAGAGACAGAATATAGTAGTAATACTTTTTAACTTTTCAATGTCACAACTATTTCCCTCCTCTTTTGGTTATCAAAGTTTCTAATTAAAAGGAAGGCATCTATTTCTGACTAGAAACAACAGGTAATGAAAATAGAAGATTTACAGGAAGTACAGATGGAGGGGAAGACTGGAATGGAAGCTTTGAAGGAACGTAAAGAGAAATAGGGGGAGAAGGCTGAACTTAGATGGCAGACAGAATATGCAAAAGAAATGAGAGAAGGTCCCTCTACATTTGCAAAGCTGTTTCATATAGTCATATATAGTTTTCTATATTTTCTTAGTGGAAGTGTTTGTCATTAAAAAAAGGTTCCATAAAATAAATATTATTCTGATCTTAAGATCATCTGAAATATTTGTATTCTAGGCATGCATAAAAAATACATTTTTTTAAAAAAAAAATCCAAATAAACTGTGTTCAGTATAAACTGTATATAACAAGCCCAAACTCCTACAGTTCTGGCTTCTTCTGTCTTAAGGATATAAAAGAGAAGATTTTATTTTTAGCTAAAGCTTGTTTCACTCTGCCTGCTTACTCAAACTATAGACACAGCTTTGAGAAAACCAGAAGCCATATACTGTAAATTATGTATGCAGTATAAGCTTGGAACTATGTAACTGTAATATTTATATCTTTTAAATTAACCTTTGACTTAAATTGTGAGAAACAAGTATCACAATTAAATGCATGCTTATACCTGAATAGAAGAGCAGTAATCCTTACTTTGCTTAGTCTTAGTAAAAGGCATGCTTTTCAGTGTTGGTGTGATGAAACGCATCAGCTAGAATGACCCACTGCTTTAGCTCAGCCAGCAAATGAAGGGGTGGGGAAGAAGAGAAGGCTCTGTTGCTAAAGTGGTGATATCACACACCATTGCTAACATGTGGTTGGCTATTTTATGTTTCAGATCACTGCTTGTAGTGGAACACAAAGAAACCGCAGAGACTTCCGCATCCTTCAGTGAGAAGAAAGAAACCAACAGAGCAAGATTAATACTGGCTTGTTTCTGGTGGCTTGTTTGTACAAAAGCTTCCTGGGGAGGGGTGGGGGGGGGTGGGGGGGCAGAAAAGAAGGAAACATCTCTGATATTTAACGAGCTGTGAAATGAAGCACTGCTGCTTCTCCTGCTAACCTTCAGATTCCAAGGTTCATCTGCTATTCATTGTGCTTAATATACATGTTTCTGCACCGTGCATTTAGAAGATCCCAGAAAGGAATTCAAAACGGCTGCGGGGGAAAAGCCACAAAACATGCCTACAGAAACACTACAGACAGGTAGCATGGTCAAACCTGTCAGTCCTGCCATCACTTTCACTTCCGCTGTTCCTCTCCGCATTTTAAACAAAGGACCTGATTATTTCCGCAGGCAAACGGAGCCTAATCCAAAAAGACTTAGTGCTGTGGAGAGGCTGGAAGCTGACAAGGCAAAATATGTGAAAAGCCAAGAAGTCATCAACGCCAAACAAGAACCCGTAAAGCCAGCAGTGCTTCCAAAGCCGCCAGTGTGCCCTGCAGCTAAGCGAGCCTTGGGCAGCCCTACCTTGAAAGTATTTAGCAACAATGCAAAGACTGAGAGTGGTGTCCAGAGAGAGAACCTGAAGTTGGAAATTTTGAAGAATATTATAAACAGTTCAGAGGGCTCCAGTTCAGGTTCAGGTCACAAACACAGTTCGCGAAATTGGCCTCCCCACAAATCTGATACAGGAGACTTAAATCGTCACTCATTTGCAGAATCCTTAAAGGTTTATCCCACCCACGGTTGTAACAGTCCTCAAGAAAGCAGCTCCAGTGTAAATAGAAGGCTACTGGAACAATCAGCAGAATCTTTCTTGCATGTTTCACATAGTTCCTCAGACATTAGAAAAGTATCCAGTGGTAAACCTTTAAAAGCAATACCCTGCAGTAGTTCAGCTCCACCTCTGCCTCCAAAACCCAAAATTGCAACCATCACTACGTTGAAATCACCAGAGATGGACTCAGTGGAATCCACTTGTGGAGTAAGCAGAAGACCTTCCCTTCAACGATCGAAGTCAGACTTAAGTGATAGATACTTTCGAGTTGATGCAGACGTTGAAAGGTTCTTTAACTACTGTGGACTTGATCCTGAAGAGCTTGAAAATCTTGGAATGGAAAATTTTGCAAGGGCTAACTCTGACATTATCTCTCTCAACTTTCGCAGTGCAAGTATGATCAGTTCAGACTGTGAACAGTCTCAGGACAGCAACAGTGACCTTAGAAATGATGACAGTGCCAATGACCGTGTGCCATATGGTATTTCTGCAATAGAAAGAAATGCCAGAATCATCAAGTGGTTATACAGCATCAAACAAGCTAGGGAGTCACAGAAAGTGTCCCATGTGTGAGTGAGTTTTGGGGAGGGGAGGGGGAAGGCAAAGAAAGACTAATTTGTGTATATTCAGTTGTGAACGGTTGTGAAGTCTACTTGAAGTCTTAATACACTTCTCAGATCTCTTTTTATGTTCCTTGTTGTGCAATGTTTTCAAGTTGCATGCCTGTCAACATGTGAACTGACCTGGCTTCTACTTGAATAATAACTAGCTACAGAGCCTGGCTGAGCATACACACATTATCTGCCAAAAGTTTAAGACCAGAATCTAAACAGGGCTTTTGTCTTTAAATAAATTGTTTACATTGAATGGTAATATGGCTTCTTTATAATAGATTGTAGTCTCTTGAAGTTGTGTGTTGTTTTTTTTAAATATTTGGCCACTTTTGGTATTTTAAGCACAACTTAATTTGCTTAAGAAAGAAAAAGAAGAGACATTGCAAAAATAAGGTTATCATAACCCTTAGCTAGAACCGCATAGTAGTTTGTGGAAAAATGGATCAAATAAAGTTTCTGTTACCTACAATACATAATGAATCTTGTTTCGTTCTTTGTTGTTTTTCTTTTCAAGCTGTGTTCCAAGGTTCTCTGTTTTAATATTCTAACCAGAGACACCTTCATACATACATTCTTCCTATGATTTTTTAATAAATACTATAAGTGGTTATGAAAGTGTTACAGACTTTTTAAACTACTATTGTGGATTGTGATGTAAAAAAGATCTGTCATATCTTAGTTTCCCTAATGGGCAATTTTTTTTATTTTTTTTATTTTTTTGGAAAGTAACTAAGATAGTGAACAATGAAAATGATGATGCCTTTAAAGGAAGGTTCCTTGTCTTAAACTTTTGACGGGAGTTGTTAAATCCTGTTTGCTGATCTTGAATGCCTTTAAATAGACAAAGCACATCATGATTACAAGCTCCTGCTGCTGACTACATTTTTGTAGACCTGTTTGAGCATTTCATGAATAGAAAATGGAAATACACAGCCATAGCAGTGTAAGAACTTTTTACCCAAAAATGTAACACACAATATAGCTGAATTATATCTGAGAAAGTGTCATTATGTTGTCTTAAATATGTTATATCTTAAGGCTGTGGAAGTTTGTTACAGCTCTAGGAACTGTGGAAACATGACAGTATGTAGCTTTATTTTTGGTTGTCCCTTACTCCTGTCCCTCCAGTGTTCAGTGCTGCACGTCAATCTGTTACACTTTTTTTTTTTTAACAAATGTGTGTCTTCCCAATGGTTTAACTGTCACATCAATGTGACAGTTGTGGTGCATAGCAGAGAAGTTAAAAGTGCAGTGGTCTATTTCATTATTATTACTATTCTTATTACTCATGCTTTGAAGTATTTTGCAGCACTATCTTATACTTCGTCAGCTAATAGGAAACTTTTTAATGTGTAAATGCTGTAAGACTTTGTATATATTTCAGTTGTTACGAGATCTTTAAGAAAAGTGTTATGCTAATAAATAGCTATTGTTGCAGCTACTGCTTATGTGTTTTTCTGTTGCTTTTAATTTGTGATGCAATAATGGAGAAATAAAAGCTAGGGACTAAAATAAAATTTCTGATTCAGTGTAAGATGAAATAGGATATTACAGACAAATGCTGCTGTACGTGTACATAACAAATGGGGAGATTAATTATGGGAAGAAAGCTAACTTCTTTGGGATTCTCTTTCCATTATCATGTAAGGTAGAAAACATGATAAATAATTGATTTAGCCTTCCAAAGCAATTTGTTTTTAAAACCCATATTGAAAGATAATTTACCACTATTAAAGGGACCCATAGAACTAAGATTATTATAATATCATAATTGTGGGCACACTTATGGTTTATGTCAAGGACTACCTGTATTAAGTACAATTCCCAGTCACCAAAACCAGGGGTCCCCAACCCCCGGACCGCAGCTCACTACTGGGCCTTCAGCTGTTCGGAACTGGGCTGCGGAAGTGGCGGTCAAGCACACGTAGGCACATCCCCACTTGCACGAACGGCGGCCATGTGTGTGCGTGCTTGCGGCTCACACAGAACCATTCCCTCTCTCCCCACCTCTAGATACAAAGCCGGAAAGGTTGGGAACTACCCATGTTCTTTTACAGATAGGCTTTGACTCATGATGGTTCATTTAATGACCGTTTGAAGTTACAACACACCTCCTCAAAGCTACTTGCAACCCATTTTTGGAGTTACAGTGGCTGCACACAACCACAGTCACACTGTTGCATTTTGGGTTCTTGGCAATCCTCACCTTTGTGGCTGTTTGCAGCATCCTGCAGCCACATGACTTATGATTTGAAAGATTTTTTTGCTGCTTTCCAGCATTTATTTTCATTTCCTGACAAAAAAGGTCCATTGTGAAAAATGGATTCACTTAACCACTGCACCGTTCACTTAATAACCAACATAAAAAATGACTATAATTTCAAATCCATTCATGTGGTGCCTCATCTTACAACCACAACAATTTATTACCATAATTCTGGGCTTAATTTTGGTTGTTAGTCGAGGACTAGCTGTATAAGGAGTATTGTTGCTTATTAAATTAATTTTGGATTCTTCATCTATTACATTTGTGACATTAGAATTCCTCCTCCCCCTCTTTTCTTCTGGGGTATTTGACTGTGTTGCCCTTAAGCAATAATCATAACTAGCCAATCTCGCAGTCAAGGCACACAGCAATTTAGAAACATCTAATTCACTGACTGAATTTCCTCATAACTGAAAATGCTACTTTGGCAAAAGATGTAACATGTTGAACATACACATATGAAAATGTCATCTGCATCTTGTGTAGCAACTAGGTATGACAACACTCTTTTATGACCATAACACACAGTCCAAATTGGCAAATAAAGTGTGAAGTTGAGAAGTCTGGCATAGACCTAGTCAATATCAAATAGAATTGTGTTGGCATACATTAAAACAAAGCACACAGTATCAAGGGAAATTTTCATACTAGTTGGATGAAAACCATTAAATGCTACTTTAGCATTTATTTAGGTGATTATTTGTTTTTTATTTTATTTATTAATCACACTAAATCAAATATTGCACTATTCCAACTTGCTCTAACCCACGCATGTCAAACTCGCGGCGTCACGTTGCCGTCACATGATGTATCACGACATTTTTTCCCTTTGCGGAGCTGGGGTGGGTGTGGCCTGTGTGTGATGCATCCGGTCCGCGGGCTGCCAGTTTGACACCCCTGCTCTAACCTGTATTAGAAGTTACTGACTGACTTTATATTCTTGTAACCCATGCTTTGTTTAACCATGGTTGTTGAAGTTGTTGAAGCAGCACAACTTCAACTTTGCTTGTGGCAGGATGAGCTGAACATAAACAGCTGATATTTATTGGAAAATAAGATTTCTGGGTCCTAATAAGGAACATAGGACACAGAGAAAGTTGGAATCTTCAGACTGATTTTTATTTCTGATTGCTTCAAAGTAGAAATAGGGTATATCTGCATTTGCTACTTAAACTGTTCCTGTTCTATGATCATGCTGGCTTTTCTGTAAACTAGTTTGAAAAAGTCCTGTCACTACTGAAACATTTTGGTAAATTTACAAGGTATTCCCCACATGGGCTGAGAACTTTGGGGATGTTGAAATCTACACATCTTAAACTTGCTGATTTGAAAAACATGGAGCTTCTCCATTTGGGCCATTGGCTACCAAATGTTATTAGACAACTTTCCTGCTGTTGTGCCTTCTGAATTTTTCTGTTTGGAAAGTAATCGGCAATCATTTTCTTTCCTGTGGGTAGATTTTTCTGGAAATCTCTTTTCCCCACTTCACCATACACACACAAACATACACATATTTAAAATGAAATTTATAGAATCAAGATGCACATACAGGCTGGCACAGCAAGGTGAATAAAATAAATCCTTTATTACTGCTCTAATTCTTTCCAGTATATTTTAGACTCATTCTTACCATTTCTCTCATAGAAAAATGGCTGTAACTCCTCCCTTGCAAAGCTCCCAAACCAGCTAGAAGGCTGCTGGTTTGAAACCTGGGAGAAGCAGGGGTTTGTTTGTTTTTTAAATACTTTTTTTCTTTATCCAAGCTGCTTTTTCCTGTGCTTTCTTCTAAAAATAATCCAAGTAGACCATTTTACCATTCCTATCATCCCAGGGCTTCCTTAAAGAATTCCATACCACATATCCTTGAGAAGTTAATACATTAGCATTTATATATCCTTTTTGCTTTGTGATTTATAATATAAATAACAATCCAAAAAAATAATATATTTTTATCCCATGGCCCCAAAGTTTACTTCAAAATCTTTGCTATAGAATGTCAAACACTTAAAACTCCCAAGAATGTAAAGTTGACAGGATCACTTCCATCAATATGCCTAATGACACTGTATTTTTTTTTAAAAAATGTAGAAGTTTGCTAAGTTTGGATATTTTTCTGTGGATTCCTTGCTGATTCCCTATCAGCATCACTGGGTCCTCTGTCTACCTAGTTATTTTTTGTCACTATTTGTTTATCATTGATACCAATTTGCCTGGAACAACACTGAACTGACAGGTCTATAACTGCTTAGTTTTCTTCTTTTTTAAAAAAATTATTATTCTGACTGACTATCTTCAACCCTCTGCTACAGAGCCTAATTTGAGAAATATATTTACTATGTTACATAAATATGGCAAACATTTGTGATTTAGATTTAATCTCTGTCTGAGTGCAGACAGATATTAAAACTCAAAACAAAGAGAAGTTTCCATACATTCCTGACCATGGGATCTATTAAGCGGTGGACGAGCCTACCTTTAGGTGTGGATGCTCCATCAATGGAGATTTTCATACTACGGTAGGACAATTGTTGTCTGGGATAGTTTGAGAAAATCTTATCCTGGACAGGAAGTTGGACTAGAAAATGTCAAAGATTACTTCCAACCTTATGATTCTATTAGTTATATAATACCCATTGTTTTCTTAAATTGAAGACTTTAACTATCACCTTACTTTTAGGATTTTCAAACTCTGAGTTGGGACACTCCAAAGATCACTAAGAAACTTAGAAGAGAAAAATCTTTAAAAATAAATAAATAAATAAAAAAGGATTGATCAGCCTTACAAGATCAGTGGAATTGTGTAAATCCAATAAGCAGTTGTACTGCAGAGTTAAGATTCCCCTCTACACTGGGAAATGAATATTTCAGAGAGATATTTGGAAATTGATATCTGTTCATTTCTTGCCTATTGTTATTGCAGATGGATAATTTCTTGGTTAATTTATTTGTTCATTACAGGTAGTCATCAACTTAGGACCACAAGTGAGCCCAAAATTTCCATTGCTAAGGAAGACGATTAAGTGAGTTGTACCCCATTTTATGACCTTTTTTGCCACAGTTGTTAAGTGAATCACTGCTGTGGTTACAGGAATCATTATTAAACAAATATGGCTTCCCCATTGACTTTCCTTGTCAGTAAGCAGCTGGGAAGGTTACAAATGGTGATTACATTACTTTAGGACAGTGCAAGAACTAGTTGCCAAGCTGCAAGATGCTGCAATGGTTGTAAGTGTGAAAACTGGTCATAAGTCATTTTTTTCAGTACCATTGTAACATTGAACAGTCATTAAATGAATAGTTCTAAGTTGTGGATCTTCTGTAATTGAATCATTGGAATGTATTCTAACAGTCTACTGCCACAAGTTCTTAAGAAATATAGTGGTCTAATTACAGTACATAGCAAATGCATGCATGCATACATACATACATACATACATACATACATACATACATACAATGTAATTATTAAAAAATTAAGTAATACCACCAAGCTGAGAATCCCTACGTTATATCTAATTTATTACATCCCTAAACAAACAAAAAAACACTAAATATATAAAATAGAAATAAAATAATGAAAAGGAATCAGTTTTCACTACAATTTACTTTGACTATTAATTCATTAATATTAAACATTTTTAAAAATATTTGCTTATTTGTAGAAATATAAAATATTTTGCTTATTTAAAATATTTTATATTTCTACAAATATACACAGAAAACAGATGTGTTTTCAATTTTCTCCTGTAAAAACCTTTTCCAATACTTCAACATTGCCAAAGGGAGGACACAGCTGGAATAATTTCAGTCTATGTCCTGGCTTGCCAACTAACAGAAAATAAAAATCAGATAAAAACTCCACTTTAAAGCAGGAAATTTTAATCAAAATTCAAAGTGGAGTTTTTGACAATCTTGGCTTTAGCTTTGGCATAAGTATAAAGCATGTAATGTACAATCTTAAAGATGGAAAATTTTAGGAAGCAGTAGATTAGTTTCTCCATGCCAAGAGTTTAAAAATGTAAAAGATAAGTGTGTTCCTTTTCGTGTACTCCCTTCCTCTTTTGCATCTATTTGCCCTCATTTAAAAAAGAATGAAAGCAGCTAAATTCTGGCTCCTTGTATTCAAATAGCCACCTGTTTCTATCTCTTGTGTAGACTAAAGTTTTAGATATTATCATTTCCACACTTAAATTCAATTTGCAGTCTTTAATTGAAACCATGTTGCTTTGTTTCCATAGAATAGAATAGAACAGAACAGAACAAAAATAGGAATAAGAATAGGAATAGGAATAGCCATTTGAATAGAGCATAATGTTATATATTAACTTATTTGCTGTTATGCCAAAACAAGGAAACATTTGGAATTGTGAGACTATGTTGATGAACACTCATAAAATGGTGGACAAGGCAAATTTATCTAGTCGCAAAATGGCTGATCATACAGCCAAATTGCTACACTCAAGCATTAAAATGTACCAGAAGGCAAATTAACCCTTCCCAAGATGCCATCTATCATCCCTGTTGGGTTTTTGTGACTACCTAAGCATTCTTGCATCTATATATAATAGTACAGGCTGGTGAGCTGCTTTGCAGAATGTCAGTTTTCTATGCCTGTTTTATAAATTAAAAGAATAGTATATATAACATGTCAGGACATGCAACAAACCTGCTGGATCTATAAAGGAGGAAGACTGTGGTTCAAAATATTCTTCTCCTATCTTAAACACAAGTCCTCTATGATGCCATGAAAATTCCATCTGATGTAGAATCAGGCATCCTCTCCTCTTTTTCCTTTAAAAAATAATTGTTACTTTTAGATTTTGCTAGAGAAAAATCCATATAGATCCAGGCATGCTTTTAGTCTTAAGAAAATTCATGGTCAGTAAAAGCTAAAGATAGATAATTGGAAAAATGTTAAATAACTTATAAAGTATTCTCTTATTTGCTACCAAAACATTACACGTAGTTTAAAAACAACAGATTTTTAACATTGAAAAATTCATAAGTTCCATCCTATTGTGCTGAATTTAAATGGCTGCATTATTGTATTATAATAAGGAAGCTTTGAACTTTCAGGAAATTAAATAGATAAAAGAACAACTGGTTTATTCTGAATTTTTCTTCCCTTAGGGGACTAAGAAGCAATCAGCCAACTTAGCAAAACTTGCAACGTATAAAGGCAGAATAAAATATTGGGAATTGGCAATGTTTGTACTTAGATGCATCTACTTTCATGGGAATTGTATTCAGAAAAGCCACACTAGTAGCCATAGTAAATTTGCAAAGGCTAGAAAACACTGTACTGGTACATATTGCAGAAAGTTTTCAGAGCAAATATTTGGACTGGATTTCACTCTATTTGTGTTGGTTCTTAAGAAAAGTGGGTTATTATCCTGTTAGAGTGTGGATAGTTTGGAAAATACAAGTGGGTGTGTTACTACAGAATAATACAGCTCCCCCATTACTCACCAGGAAACTCTTAGAGCTAATAGGATGTGGTTTATTCTTCACTGTTAAACTATGACAGATTGGTCCTGGTGTAAAATTGATCTCTATGTGCCAGATGAGTCATGATGTTTGTCATTTAGTTCACTGAATTTTGGAGGCATAAAAGAATCAAGCAACAAATACTGAAAGCCTCATTTACTGCAGATCATATTAGGTCATAGTATGGACAATAAGTGGTATGAGAAACACCTTTGTTCAGCACAACATAATCAGAAATGTTAATTTATTCAGTCCCAGTTGTGATTATGGGAGCCCTGAAAACTTTGTTTTTATCCCAATTCTTTGCTAAAACACCTCTAAAATATTCTGCATATGCTCTATGACTGCAAATCAACTTTCTTACAGCTAAACTAAACCCAGATTTCTACTTAATTGACTACTAACATTTTTTCCAATCCTATGAATTAAGTAGGTTATCAAATCTATTATATGGTATATAGGTAATAGGTATTTGTTTACTTACAGTTGCCTTCCTTAACCTGTCACCTTCCCCATGGTGGCTGGGAATTACAGACCTAACGTATCTAGACAATTTGAGAACTACTATGAAAAAAACAAATAGGCCGACTTTGTTTTCTTACAACACAATATGAATGGAGAAAAATCCTTAGCATCTAACTAATAAGGAATATCAGGTAAGCTGTTAGCTAATTTTTCATTTGGTAAATTAATAACATATGGCAAAATGTATAATAGCTTATACTATATAGAGCCGTGGTGACGCAGTGGTTAGAATGCAATACTGCAGGCTACTCCTGTTGACTGCCAGCTGACTGCAATTTGGCAGTTTGAATCTCACCAGGCTCAAGATTGACTTCCATCCTTCAGAGGTCGATAAAATGAGGAGCCGGATTGTTGGGGGCAATATGCTGACTCTGTAAAACGTGCACTTCCATCGCGATGCGAACCGGTAGGGAAGGTAAGTGGAACCCATCCCTGGTTGGCTCCTAAAACTACTTTGGAACAGTGGTAGCTGCAGTACGAAGCCCTCCTTGTCAGCACTGTTAACTCTAACAGTGTGTTCAGCCTTTATGTGCTATAGGAGGCTCGTTGCATAAGAAAC
This sequence comes from Thermophis baileyi, assembly GCA_003457575.1. Taxonomy (NCBI): domain Eukaryota; kingdom Metazoa; phylum Chordata; class Lepidosauria; order Squamata; family Dipsadidae; genus Thermophis; species Thermophis baileyi. The sequence goes on from QLTV01003401.1 coordinate 277,279, forward strand.
AAGATATTAATGGATTAAGTAATTGTATATAGCCTATATGATATAATTTAGAAGTCTAGATCTCACATACCAGCCTTCCCCAATCTACACATGGCCTAGGTATGTAATTTTCTATTTCCAGAATAATCAAGGCAGCATGACACAATTGCTGTGAATTCTAGAATTTGAAGCCCAAGAATATGGAAGGAACTCAAATGAGGAAACATGAAGCTAAGTTATAATGATGTTTATTTATTTTAAAATATTTATATGGACATCCATCTTAAACAACTTTGGGTGGCTCACCAGTAAAACTAATAACTATAAAATAACCATAAAACAGTAAAATAATCAAAAATAAACTCTTTGGTCATGACTCATATGAATTCAGCCTATTTTGTTTTAATCAATAAACTATGATTAAGTAAATGGTAGATTAGCATGATATACAATTTCAGTGACTCATACGCTTTGATCTGAACCATCCAATGTATTCAGTTAATTCAATACAGAACATCTAGTCTAAAACCTAGAGATAAAAGGAGAAAGTAGCAAATAGTATAAATTACTTATTTACAAGCAGAAAAAAGCTCTGTTTGCAACAGGTAAATTTATTCTTATTGACCTTGTATCTTTTCCTACACTTTTAAGATTGTCTGGTAAGACTAGACCAGTGAATAATTAGTGGATTCCTGCTGGATGCTCACCTTAGATTGAGAACCTGCCTTCCCAATGCTGTTCTTTCAATGTTTCTGAATTATACCTGTAACTTTCTCAATGGCTTCATCTCCTGTCATTTATGCTATTTACTTGTCATACTGAGTACTCTATTGTGCTACACCATGTGATTGGGAAATTTTGAGAGTTGAAGTCCAGGTATATTAAAGTTGCCAGAAACATTGTTTTATAGGATAGCTAGTAAGTCTTTTAAGGAACTACTAGTGAATACTAAAAAAAGAATTCATTAAATCTTTTTTAATCTTCATAGGATGAGGACTACACTTTTTGTCCCATAGATACTAGATATTTAATCAAACGTATTTAGACAACTCAGTTTTTATGGTCTTTCTACAAAAAGCATTCTCTGGAGAGGGTGTTGCAAACTGGCATTAGGCAAGTTTTAAAAGGTAATATTTGATGAAAACTATCATAGGTTAATCCTTCAACCTTGACCAAGTAAATACTCCGATTGCTTAATAGGATAGATATAGGTAGAGATTATAAGCTCCCCTTTGCAATTAAGATTTGACAATTCTTGCAAAATCATTATACAGTTTAACAGATTTCACCAATGGCAGTAATCCACTTAGACTAATTTTTATGAAAATAAATAATTAAATCCAATGTATTTAAGTTGAGGTTATTCATCTGTAAGAATACCATTCCATTCTCTTAAAGCAAACAAAAGAACCCAGAAGATTTGAAGCTGTGTAGAAAGATATAAATTTGAAACAAATAATGTAAATATATTTACATCATAGTTATGTCAAAAGACTGTCCCAGTTGACAATATACATTCTAATTTCATTCATGTACCTCAAAAGAACCAGTAATAAGTAGGTAGTAATAATCATGTTTACTCACAACCCTTGACTTTATAACTTATTCATTGCCTCTCTGGTGGGAGAATCATTTGTGAAGATTGTCTCTGTTGATGTACACTACATCTCCTATCACAGATGAATGTTCTCTATTTTATATTTATTTTCCAGCACCTAGCAGCTGGAATTCGAGATGGGTTGGATTTTTGTTTAACTGAAAGACTATATTTTAATGGTCATTATCTAACGTACAACAGTGTACACCAGAGGTCTTCAAACTTGGCAACTTTAAGACTTGTGGACTTCAACTCCCAGAATTCTCCAGCCAGCATAGCTGGCTGGAGAATTCTGGGAGTTGAAGTCCACAAGTCTTAAAGTTGCCAAGTTTGGGGACCCCTGGTGTACACAATCATGAGCATACATGCATATTATTGTTCTGGTTCCAGTGATTATTGTATGATGTCCAGAATGACTTCTTATGCATCTATATACATTTGACAATAAACAGCCTCTATGCCTGCCTATTATTTACATCAACCAATATATACCAATTAGCATAGATATTCTACTTCTATGATGGTCAGGAACAGCAGCTGAGTCACAAACTTTTTTTTTTTACATCATCGTATTTATTTATTGCAAACTACCGATCATTTCATCAGCTCATCTCTGTTACAAATTGACAAGACTTTCCTACCATCCACCTATGAGCTGAATAGTTCAGATAGATCTAGTCATAAACAATTACCGTATTTTTCGGAGTATAAGACGCACCGGAGTATAAGACGCACCTTAGTTTTGGGGGAGGAAAACAAGAAAAAAAATCTGCCTCTGCCTCCCAGCAAACAGCAAACAGTACAGATGATATACAATGTTTGCTGTGTATTTCTGTGCATGTGTGCCTGACCCATAGAAATAGCAAAGAATTGGAGAAATGTACATTATGGCAGTATATTAATGGCAGAAAGTTTTCTTAAATGTAGTCACACTAACTCCTCCCAATTATTTAAATAGATCTACTCCAAACATGACTAAGTCAGGGTTTAACTCAGCTGCCTTATTTTAATACTAAAACAGGACACTGTTACATTTCAGATTATTACTTGTACAGATGCTGTTAAAATTGATGTGGCTTTCTGGAAGTATACAGTATTCTCTGCTATTTAAAAGAAGATACAATAGCACTGGGCCTCTTCAGATCAAGCATTTATTTTAAAAAGCTTCTACATTTTGTTAAGTTTTATAGAACAATAATAAAGCAGTCTTAAAAAAATAAGTCTAATAATTTGAACATTCTATAGACAT
>QLTV01003401.1:280146-312779 GCA_003457575.1 Thermophis baileyi
TATGAATATAAAATTTTGCCTCTGCCTCCCAGCAATTTGCATCCTTGCAGTTCTAGATTCACTTTCATTTTAGCACATGGGCCTGCCTGCAGCCTCTCAGCTGATGGTCGGGAGGCGGATAATCAGTTCCTTGTGCTACTCAGGCTCTGCACTGTTTGCTGCAAGGAGGTAAATTTCTGGGAGGCAGAGGCCAAAGGGTGGGGGTGGCTGGGTGGGGCTACATTCGGTGTATAAGACGCACCCAAGTTTTCACCCTCTTTTGGGGAGTAAAAAGGTGCGTCTTATACTCCGAAAAATACGGTAATTTACTTTGGACCAGGGAATTCTATGAGTTAATGCTGTCTCAAAAGTAAGAGTCTAGGTTTCAGATCAGAATATTTGTTGTCCTTTTCCAACTTTTTAGCATTTTATATATTGTTCTAGAAAGAAAACATGTATTGAAGAAAAAAGAGAGGCTAGACATTCTGTCATATCAAAAATATTAAATTGGGATTTAGAGACTCCTTTTCCCTTCCTAGAATGAAGAACATTTACCTTTAAGTCCCTATTTGCTCAATTTTTTACTCTTTAAGAGTTCCTTTTGGCAGAGTTTTTCTTGGCAATCTTTTGGATAAATTGTTCCTTTCTTATTAGAACAGAACAGTATGAGAGACAATAGCACAGAATTATTCAGTTAGTAGTAGTTAGAGTGGGAAAGGGATAGGAAGGGAGGAGAGAGATAAAATAAGAAAAGAAGCTTTAATTGGTTAAAAGCCAATTTACATAAACCTCAACATTCTTTTCTTCCAAAATATGAATTATCTTTCTTGTCTATAGGATTATGATAAAAACAGAAGGAAATACAGTATTTCCAAATGTAATCTTTTAGATCTGATTAAGCAAGTAGTAGGTGAATGTTTCTAGATTCCATTCAGGATCATCTCAACAAAGTTTGAGTTTGATATACTTATCAGCTTTGCTTGGCTTCTTCTCACTCTCATAGATAGGGCCTTACCATTGAACACTAAGGTGATGTCCATAGCCAAAAAGGCCTTTTTTGAATATTTGATCTAACCATCTTGTCTGTTCTTGAGTTAGATCTAACCATCTTATCTGTTCTTAAGTTCTTAAGTTGAACATCAACAACATAATGATTAAACAAGTCCTTTCCAATCTGGTGACGTATCTATATTAAAATTACAACTCCCAGAATTCCCAGGCCGTCAGACTAGTCTTAACAAAGCTAAAAGGCACAAGGTTGGGCAAACTGTATATAAATATTTTTAGTAGGGCTAGCTTCTGGAAGCTGTCATTAGAATAGTATTAGAAATAAAAAGTGCCAGTATTTGTAATACGAAATAGGAGTACCTGGACTTCTGTGATTTAATAAATCCCCAGTTTGTATCTTTTATAATAAATCACATCACATCGGCAAGTCTTACATGCAGTCTTACAGAGTTTGTTTTACTTTCTATAAAAATATTTTTAACAAAGAGTTTCCTCTGATCTGTGTGCATGTGATATATGTTCATGTGCATATTAATGCCCAAATAACTTGCTTTAACAAATTATATTTCACTACTTAGTAACAATAACAACTATGAAATATTAATCATACAAAAAGTACAAGGAAATTAAGATCAAATATTTGAAATCCACACAAGCTGGAGGTCATGCTGCTGATACAAACTGTCTTGAATGGGAAATTATTCATTGTTCTTAATATAACTTAGGAGTAAACAGAAAAATGTATGCTGTTTACCATTCTGGACTAGAAAGGACTTAAGGAGGAGTTTATCAGCCAAAGGAGCTCTAATTCTAGCAACATTATTGCATGGACTCCAAAAATTTTTAATAAAAGTAATAATTTAAATAACATCTCACAAGATAGCTGAATGTTGCAAAATACCTGTATCCTCACACGTTCCTATGCGATTTTATATTCAATTTTTTCCTTAGTGGTTGTTCATTTATTTTGAAATTTGGTGCCTGCAATATCACACAAGATGCGATGACCACTGAAAAGTTGCTGATATCATTTGTGATGAAGAATTGTTTTCACAATAATAACACATTGGTAGATTTTATCATTTATGGATTTCTTTCACCCTGGCCTAACTTTATGCTTTATCTGAACTGAGATGCAATATTCTAACAAGTATTTTAATGTTATATAAAACACAGCATTTCAAGTATAAACCTTCTAATGGCTGATTTTCCCAGGAATTATATTTTAGCACATTCTTCAGTAAAGAAAAACATGTCTTATCTTTATGTGCCAATATGAGAGCTATCTGTTTTGCTGCCAAAAAAGGAAAAACTCCCAGCACAGAAGGAACTTTCTCATTGCTGATCCTGGAATTTTAGCACAGGAGAAGGTTTTTTTAAAAAGGATATAAACAACTTTCTTGTGCTTTCTGTCTTGAGTTCCTGAGGAGGGTTGACACAGAAATCAAACAACTGTTCCCCAAAGCAGCTGTGCCCAACAGCAATTTATTAAGTGGGAAAGGAGGAAAAGCAAAGTGAAGAAGCAAAAATCTGTGCATCTAATAATAAAGTCTAACCCTTTAAATAAATTGCATAAACTTTGTCCTCCCTTCTCGCCAAAAGGTTTTCAGCTTGAAATGCTGCCAAGGTGGCTGAGTACCTAAATTTGATGAGAAAACAGTCCTTGAAAGGATGTGCTGAATATTCTCAGCACCTCAACGTTCAGATTTTCAGATTTTATTTTTCTGCATCAAACATGGCATTTTTTTTCGTTCACTGTCATCTTGAGGCATCCTAGCATTTCATTTGGAGAAGAATTCTTTGTTCCTCCAGCAATATTGTCTTTTTATTCTATTCATATTTTGTTTTCTCTTATTGCTTTCTTATTTTTATGGTCTAAGATAGGATTTGCAAGATTGTTGCTGCAGACTTTGAACAAGAACATAAAACCTGATGTTGAATCTGGCCTCTGGCTGTTGCTACTGAATGCCAAGTTGGTCTGCAAAAACGTCTCCCTCATACACATGAAAAAAAAAAGTCTCCCTCATCAGTGATTTAATCATTGATGAAAAGATCAACCTGGCATGTATTAGTGCAATCTGGGCTGTGTCTGGGAGTAGCTATCAGGTGACATCAGTCAAGACTCTGCAGTAATGGTCAAGGTATGGCAGTTGTCATCCAGGAATCCCTTACAGCTTTAAGGGCTCCTACACCACAGGTTACCAGATGTGAGACCCTGTTCATTAAGTTAGGCTTTAGGGTTCAGATAAGATGGATTGCTGCTGAACCACTTTCCCTGCTGTATAGCAACCTGCCTGCCTGAGCTATTTGACCCCATTAAATTAGCAATCAAATTTCCTAGATGTATGGTTCTTAAAGACTTCAATCTGCTTTCTCTAGGAATGGGGTTTGAGGTAGCTCAGAAGTTCATAGCCACCATGATTATCCAGAGCCCAACATGGGACAATGTTCACACTACTAATATTGGTGTTCCTGTTGCAGCAATTGTGATCTGAAATTGATCTCCATAGTGCCACAGCCACTATCTGGTGCCATAGCCACTATCTAGAGAAGCTGGGCATATTAGATCTGTTCACTTCCTGTGAGTGATGGATCCTAAATGGTTTCAGAGGGACCTGGGGGTTATTCCTGTTGATCCATCCAAACCGTTGGTTGCTACTGTATCTGGAATCAGGGGAAGCTAAGGCATTGGATCAGATTGCACCCTGCAACCTCTTCCTTCTCAGGAACTCCACCACTCTCCATGGTTTAGAGAAGAGTTGAGGGACATGAAATGAGAGCGAGAGATGTCTAGAGAATTTCTGATGATCAACTATAGATGAACTTGACTGAATATGGATTAGAGCCACTATTAAGATTTACTTTGTGGCAGTAAGGGTGGTGAAGTATATAAATAATAACATGCTCTCTTCAAATGTGTTTTTAAATATTTATTAACAACAATTTCTACGTTATCTCCCCCTATGTTACATCTAATTAAAAAAAGCACATCTTTCAGTATTTACCTAATATATGACTGGCACCTCCTATTAGATTTATTGCAAAATGTCTTTTTGTCTTTATAACCAAGAGCTTTAATTTACCACTAAATGAATATATAAGGATACTGTAATCATATATTTTAATTGCCTGATTAAAACAAGCCTGCAACTATGATTAAATAATACATTATTTGTAGTAAGTCATTCAATATCTTATTAAACTATTTATAAAATAATGTAAACCATAGTGTTTTAGATCACATGAAAAAGTTTTCTTTTCATATTTATCAAATATCAGATTTATTGCCACAAATGTTTTAATCTCATTTGGATAATGAGCCAACAAAGCATACTGGAAAATAACTCTTAATCATATTCAGCATGTTAATATTTCAATAGCACTATTACCATACGTTGTTGTTTCTTTCCCTTAAATCATGATTTTTTTACTAATGTAAAGTATCCCTAGTAATAAATTATTTAGTATTCCCATAAAGAATGGAAATTTTAGGATTAAGTTTAATTATATTATAACTAGGTATCCATTGTCTTAATAAAATCTTTAAAACAAAACTAGAATTAAAAGTTTTCATATTCATTTTTGCCATCATATGTTTATTGGTATTTCAGTTTCCTTCTTACCAAATTATAGTATTGAAGATAATGGTTTGAAATGTTTAAAATACTTGGTTTGTCCAATCTTTATCATAGGATTAAAATATCGATTCAACAATTAAATTAATGGAATACCTTTAGAGAGTATAGTTTGATAGTACTACTTTATACTTACAGCTTATATAGATCCATTATCTCTAGACATATATCTAATTCTAAAACATGCACTGGTAATTCTAAAACATGCACTGGTAACCATAATTTGCTATTGATCCTATGGTAATTGATGAAGAACCATAATAAACCAGCTACAGAATAAGTATTTATCTAATAGAAACATTACTTTTCAATCCCATCTCTGAAGGTATTTCTTTAGTCATCCCCATAAAATTTCAGGTCATCAGAATTGCATCTTCCCTTGGGTTTGGCATTCTTCAAACTTTTTTTTTTTTTAAGTTTGAACTTCCATCACAAAGTCATGGCTGCCATCTCAATTTTTTTTATGTCACCTTTGCATTATCCTCATGGTCACATGATCAAAATTCATACGTTTGGCAACTGACTCATATTTATGGTGGTTGTGTGCTGATCACCTGATCATCTGATCACCTTTTGCTACCTTTTAACAAGCAAAATCAATCAGGAAGCAAAATTCACTTAAAAACTATGTTACTAACTTACGACTTAACTGTGACAAGAAAGGTTGTAAAATGGGACAAAACTCATTTAACAAATGTTTCACTTAGCAACAGAATTTTTGGGCTCAATTGTGGTCGTAGGTCGGGGACCAGCTATAATATAAACAGTAGTGCCTGTCCATTTTTGGAGAGTAATGTCAGCATAGTTTTAAAGAATATGGAAACTTGTGGACTCTAGTTATCTGAAACTGACAAAAACTGAAATGTAGAAACCTTGTTTTCTGAGCTTGGTTGTTTGTTGGTAGACATTTTATTACCAACTAAGTAACATCATCAGTGTGAATAATGAGTATGAGTGAACACCTTACTGAAGTCCAACCACACTTAGAAAAGGCAAGATTTTGCCATCTTTAACAGGCCAAATTCTTACTTAGAAACCAAATACTAAAAAGTGGGACATAAAGAGAAATTGCAAATAGAAAATGCTGTCCCCATAACAGAATACAGAAAGCTTAGATAAGCACTAATCTATGCTGTTTTCAAAATACTCAGTTCTTTTGGCATCTCAATAACAAAAATGGCAATTAAAATCCACAAGGTCATAAAGCGGTAATCTTATTATAAAGCAGTGAAATACCTTTTAGCAGAAGGCTCAGAACGACTTTGCTGTTTAAATCCACTTTTCCTTAATTCTGAAAGTCAACACAAAGAGAAAAGCTGTTATCATTTGTTAAATTAAGGGAAATGATTTTCAAAAGCTCCTAAGTGACTTAAAGCAGCATGGCTGGGTTCCTAAATCATAGCAAGGCTTTTAGAAGTATGTGGATTATAATAAGTGCATTGGAGGACAGTAAATCCTAACTGCAGTAACATTTGCTAGTCATTAGCCTTTGGTTTATGCCGCTTTTAATTCAATAGGTTGGATTTTTATAAATGAACAAACATAATTCTCTATTAAGTATTAATTTAGTGAAAGCACCTATGTTAACTATTTAGAACTTGTGTCATTTAAGACCTGTTGTGTCACTGCTATGATTAGACATTCTGCTTTAAATCAGTGGGAGGATGATACCCAGTCAATTGAAAGATTTATCAGTGTCCACATGTTGTAATATCATTATATAGTGTTTTTCTTTTTTTTTAAAAAAAAAAAAAGCTGTAATAGAAAAAGAACAACAAAGAAAAGTTATGTAGGAGAGTTAAAATGGAACCAAAACTAAAATTAAGTACATAAAAATTCATAGCAAAAGATAACAATCTGAATACAGTTGGAATCACGTCCACAAGATGACAGTTGAGTTGTTTGGGATCTGACTGCTAAAATCTGCTTATCCTCAGTACAGGTAGTCCTCAACTTACACAGTTCATTTAGTGACCGTTCAAAGTTACAGCGGTCCTGAAAAAAGTGACTTACGACCGTTTTTCACAGTTACGACCTTTGCAGCATCCCCATAATCACCTAATCAAAATTCAGATACTTGGCAACTGGTTCATACTTATGACGGTCGCAGTGTCCCAGGGTCATGTGATCCCCTTTTGCAACCTTTTGACAAGCAAAGTCAATGGGGAAGCCGGATTCAATAAACAACCAGATTACTAACTTATCAACTGCAGTGATTCACTTAACAAGAAATGGGGCAAAACTCAATGTCTCACTTAACAACAGAAATTTTGGGCTCAATTGTGGTCGTAAGTCGAGGACTACCTATATTTTCCTCCTAATATCATCATAGACAGGGCAGTGACAAGTTTATTTCTTTTACTTAACCCACTACACAAAGGCCAAGATGCTGTTCCACTGGATGTTTACAAAATCTCCCTTCGAGTTTTCTGGCATGGTCTGAGGATTGCAAACCATGTTTTTTACTTGTGTTTTTTTTTTAAGAATTTGTATATATTGTTGTAGTGAATGGGTAATTCTCAATTCATGGAGGCAGGATATAGTAAAATTTTCCCTTTTTCCATGTTCAGCCAGATAGCTAATACACAGTCCCAGACTTAAGCAAACAGGTAGGAGACTTCATAGTCACTGCAAAAGCCAAACTTGGGGAGAGCAGAGCAAAAATCTGGCCAAGTTTTTCCCCAATACAGAGATAATGGACAGGCAGGCTGCAGATTGTAAGAGAGGTCACCAGAGGACAAAATGTAATTTTAAGTTTCTAGCTTTTGCCCCCTAAAGACTTCTTTTCCTAGTAATCTTTGTTCAATGTTCTTTTTTAGTACCACTAAAATTCAGTGTCATCTGGTTTACTCAATTCAGTTTGTTTTCAGTTAGTTTGTTTTGATAGTCTTGCTAGCTTAATTCCAAAGTTGCAAAATTTAATTTTTTGACAAACAGCAGTTAATGTTGCTCCATTCAGTCCAGTTATCATGTTGGATCAGTTCCAGGAGTGGGTTCCAGATTCAGGTACTGCCAGTTCGCTCAGGGACACGCGCCCCACCCGCGCGCGCATGCGCTGTACTTAAAAAAAGTTTCTGCTCATGCGCAGAAGCAAAAACCAAAATGGCGGCATCTATGGCGCCGCCGAGAAACCGGCTCAGGGACGTGGCAGGCCTGGGTTGCTGCCGGTTCCAGTGACCCAGGCCGCCACGTTACTAACGGTTCTATAGAGCCGGTCCAAACTGGTAGGAACCCACCTCTGATCAGTTCTGTTTGTTAAAAATATGAGCTGGAACAGGATTGCTGTTGATTTTATACTATTTACATTTATCTAATAAAGCAAACAAACAAACTCCCTTTTTAAGACCCTGTAGTCCTTATTCGGGGTACATGATTAAAAATTAGTATGGTTATATTTTAGATTTGGCCAAATCCCTGATCAAATTGAATCAGGTAAGATAAATTCAGAAGATCTCTAAATGAAATTGGGTTCTTTCAAATATAAAGCCAAAGTTTGCTAGTGATTCAGAAATGTCCAGAGAAATGAACACATAGCCAGTGTGTCTGCAAATATGTTTACATTTCTTCTCAAGGATAATTCCAAAATAAGGAATGAGAAAATGAGATTCAGCTCTAAATTCCATTCACAATTTTTTATTTTAGCAAATGTTCTTCAGTCTTAGCGCTTTGATTAACGAGATATAGAAATAGTTTATTGTAGAAGTATTCTGCAGTTCAGTGCTCTAATAGTTTTGGTTTTCATTATTGGGTACAGTGAGAGTCTTCTCAGAGTCTGTGAGCATTAGAGGGTACCACATGTGCTTTCTTGAAATTGCTGGCTACTGAAGTCTTTCTTTTTCCTATCATACAATTCTTACCTATCATCCTGTCCCTTCTTTTTGCATTTTTTGGGGTAACAACTGAAAACAGAAAGAAAGAGCTTTAAACCAGTTTAATCCATCCAAACACTCTACAGTAAACTTTGCATTTATCACAGGTAGCTGTAGCCGAAGACACATAGGTCCTTGGTTTAAAACCACAATAGCGACTGAAGCTTCCATCACTAAACGATGCTGGCTTTAAGTGAGTCACACTGATTTTATGAATCACCATTGTCATTAAGTGAATCATGCAGCTGTTAAGGGAATTTACAACTACTGTAAATACATGCCAATTACCAAGTGCCCAATTTTGACCATGTTACCGCAGAGATGCTGCAACAGTCATAAGTATGAAGACTGGTCTTATGAAGATATAAGTCACTTTTTTCAGCACCATTGTAAGTTCTGACAGTGATTAAATGAATGGTTAGGAAGTCAAGGACTACCTGTATTCATCTAATGTACCAGTTCAGGGGTGGGTTCCACTTACCTTCCCCACCGGTTCGCATCATGATGTTTTGCACGCGCGTGCTCCCTCCGCTCGTGCATGCGCGCGCGTTCCCTCGGGCAATTTGGCTTCCGCACATGCTCAGTAGCTGCAATCAGCCCGAAACACAGCTGAGGAGCTGATCAGCTGTGCTTCGGGCGAAGGAATAAAGGTCAGTTTAAACGCAGGGGCGGGTGGGAGGGCCCTTTCTCAAGCGGCAGAACAGGAAAAACCTTCCAAACAGTAAAAAAATGCACAAAAAATTCCCAAAAAAAGATGGCAGCGCCCACGGACCGGCACTGACCGAACCAGATCCATGACATCACCAGCGGGTAGCTAACAGTTCGGGCAATCCAGTCCAAACCAGGAGGAACCCACCCCTGTACCAGTTATACTTATTCTTAGATTAGGAGGCCCTTTAGATAGTCACTTGTGTTATCTCATGGTTGGACTATTGTCATGTGTCCTGCAGGAGACTACTCTTGAAGATCTCCCAGATTTTCCTGAATGCAGCCGCTCAGAAAGTAATCGATCTGCCACAGTGTGCCTATATGACACTGTTCCTCCATTAATTTCAGTGGTTGCGAGTCGATTTCTCAGTACCCGTTTATCAGCTGTAAAGCCCTTCATGAAACAGAGCTGTTATTTGAGGGGCCATCTGTCTTCCATAATTTCTGCCTGTCCAGTAAGACTGGATGAAATAAGCATGCTCCAGCTCCCTTCTGTTAAACATTGTCATCTATCGGGACCTAAGAAATATGCCTTCTCTGTTGCAGCAGCTGTCCTCTGGAATGCTATTCCCCCTCCCCAAGATTGATATGGCTCCCATCCTAATGATGTTCAACAAGTTACTGAAACCCTGGCTGTTTTCCCAGGCCTTGAAGAAGGGTGGCTTATTGAGCCCTAGTATGTTTGTTGTTGCTGTTGCTTTGTTTGGTTTCCTTCTCTTCTAGATGTCTATGACTTTTCTTTTTTTTAAAAATCTTGTTTTTAAAGGGTGAGCCATCCAGGATCTTTTGGAGACAGATAATGTCTAAAATAATAAGTATATACAACAAATAAAATTTACATTGAATTTCTGCTCCTTTTTCAGTTTTCCCTAGGCAGAAAATAAACACTTCACGAAACCTGATAGCTAGATTAATACGTCAACCTGATTAAATGTGATGTGCATTCAAAAGATCAGATAGAAGTCTCTGAGAGGCAGAGTTTAGTGTTTCAACCTTCAGTACCATCCCAAAGTCCACCAGTCACTGAAAACATGATTAGGAGGTAGTATTCCCCTAATGCAGTGCTTCTCAACCTTGACAACTTTAAGATGTGTGGACCTCAACTCTGGGGGATTCTGAGAGTTGAAGTCCACACATCTTAAAAGTTGCCAAGGTTGAGAAACGTTGCCCTAATGTGTTTTATAAGTCATGTGTTAAAATCTTACAAAAGTAATTCTTATTACGAGATTAAACTCAGCACTTATGTGTCAACTGTCCAGGAAAGATGTAGCAGTATTTAAAAACTGTAAAAGGACATTTTCTTTATAAAAATCAGTTTCCATATAAGCCATGAAGAATGGATCTACTGTATGAAACAAAACAGAAGAAGACTAATAGACTTTTGCTAAGATAAATCACTGTTTACAGCAAATTTCCATACAGCAACATAAAAGATGACAGATTATGTCAACATACCATATACACAACAATAAAATATGATTGACTATGCACTCTGCAAGCAAAGCTGGAAAACTGTTCAATCAACAAAACAAGACCTATGACACAAATCGCCAACTCCTTACAAATTTGTAATTTAAATTGAGGATAACAAGTAAAACAAAATAAAATTATCCGACCAACAAGATATGACTTTAGAGATGGTTATTTTGAATGTAAGGAGTGTTAGCACCTTTGGTGGGAAAATATATCTCATACTTTTCAGGTCACTCCACTCACCTTTCATCCCCACCTGGCATTCAGCTCACAACTGTAGTTCCTTGTCACTGTTTTCATGTGATAGCAGCCACACAATGGGCAACAGCTAGCTAAATCAGGTGAAGGTAGGGTAATGGGTAATGGCTCTTAAACCTTCAGTGAGACAGGGAATTAAATCTACCAGAGTCTATCTTCTCAGCATGTGAAGATAGACTCTGGTAGATTGAATAGATGAGATCAATTGAAGGTTCAACAGTTAACAAGGTGATGTCTGCAAGTGTTGTGCAATGTGCATGATAAGACGTCGAAGAAATCCTGGTCATCCATTCTGCCTAGTTCCATCTCTGGCTGTCTCTATTTTTGCCTTTCACTGGACCTAGATGGAATTGGGGAGAAAGTTGGTTACAATGGACAAACACAGCTTGTAACGACTTTGGAGGTCAATATTAAAAGAACTGAACTTATATATCAGTCTGTCCTCATATACCATATATAGAACACAAAATCACAATTAAAGGCAGATATTATAACCAATTACCTTGGCAATATTTTCTTTTGAGTAGTGAGTATTGATACAGAAGTTAACTGGAGAAGAGCAAGGGCAAATTCTGCTTTTGGTAACTGTACTCCATTGTGTAGGAACATTGATGACTTATTCCAGCAACAAAATTGAAGCCTACCAAGTTGTGTTACTCACTAGCTTTCTATATGCCAGTAAAACATGGACTGTGTACCAAGGCATATAAGATAGCTCAATCATTTTCACATGACTTGTCTTCACAGAATATTAGGTATCAGATGGCCACATAAAGTACCAGACACTGAAGTTCTCTCTAGAGCATATGTACCATCTGTTCATACATTGATGAGAACACAAACCTGGTGTGCAGGTCATGTCATGTGTATGCCAGATGAAGGTATATCCAAGCACTCCTTTTGAGAACTGCTGTGCTGGAAAATGCTTGTATGGAGGGCAGAGGAAATGCTACAAAGACACATTAAAAGCCTCCCTGAAATTGTTTGACATAGATGCAATCATCTGAGAAATTGTTGCCCCAAAACTGACCTACCGGCATGGCCTAATCCACAAGGACTGTCAAGCTTATGAAGAAAAGTACATTGCTGAAGCACTATTAATATAAGAGTGAAGTACCCAATCTAGAGTCAGCAGTGCAACAACTGCAGTGCCTATATAGTTTCCCAAATTGGCCTGACCAGTAATCTTTGGACACACCACATTCAGATTTAACATGACTAATGGTGCTGAGACCACCATCAACATAATGAACAACACTGTTTTGTGATGAAGATAAAGAATAGATTTAATGGACTATAATTGACAGAGCATCTGAAAATTCTGAACTGCAATTTATGACATAAAATACCTCAAGATGCAAGATGCAAAAAAGATTCTCTGTTCACATATTGGAAATAGCTGAAAGAAAGCAGAAGAAACTACATCCAGACTAAACTAAAGATTGAGATCCAGACAACAGCAAGAGACAAGAAGTTATATTTACATAAGTAGGGTTCAAAGATCCAGGGGAATTTGAGATATAATTGCTAACCCTTGATGAGTTATTTTCTATTGAAATCTGATAAATAATTGAAAAGGCAAGGGAGTTCCAAAAAGAACGTTATTTATATAAAATCTTTTGAATGTGAAAAATGTGAGAAATTATGGATAGCCCTTCAAAACATTGGGCCATTGAAGAATTTCTATGATAGCCAGGAAACCAAGTTATAATAGACTATGAGACAACTAAACAGTTCAAGATTATCAAAGAAGTGCACCAAAGTTGTATATTTTCCCTTTTAAAATTAAGTTATAGTCAAAATATGTCCACACACAATATTTTGTGTTGAATTATTTAATTTTAAGAAATAAGTATATTTCTAATTTTTTTAACACTTGGAGCCATTGTTTCTTCAAAAGAAAAGCAGTTACAGATAAACAATCTTGGATGGATGAGGTCACAGGTGAAATCCTACCAGTTCGGACCGGTTCACCCAAACCGGTAGTAAAAAATGCTACTGGTTCAGGCGAACCGGTATATTCGACGATCAGCTGTGTGATGATCAGCTGTGTCACACGATCTGGATTAGCTGGAAAGCAGGATTTCCTGCTTTCTAGCTAATCTAAATCGTGCGGCACAGCTGATCCCCCTCTCGCTGTTCTACTTACCTTTGCAGAATCTGATGGCTTCAAAATGCTCCTTTTTCAGTGCTGCACAGTAGTGCCTGCACCGCACATGCACGCACAGCGCGCATGCATGCACAAAGCGTGCACGAAGCGAACCGGTAGCAGACTTCAGAGGATTTCACCCCTGGATTAGGTCCATTAGGGTTATGAAGAATAAGAAATGCCTTAATGACTAATAAGCATTAGTCAGATGTGAAAATCAGTATACAGACATAAAGAGGCAGGCACTTCTATACATTACTGGATATTGGATCTGTCTGACATGTGCCAAAAAGACTGTCCTACTGTTTCTAAAATTCAAATTAATACTAATATGTAAAATGTAATAGTGATGTGTGAAAACAGCATTGCATAACTTGAAATATATCTTAGAATACTAATATTTATATTATCATAATTAGGGGAGTGAAATCTGTTTAATGAATTAATGAGAAAAATGGTCATAAGAACATAATCAGGAGTTTTATATTTCAAGAAGGAATTATTTGAAAATCTTTTCTCGCTTCCTCTAAAAACAGAATCTGTAATTGGCTTCCAAGAAAGAATGAAAAGATGTCATACTGCTTACGTTAAAAAAAATAAAGAAGAATTTAAGCCAAGAATTGTTAAGAAAACTGGATGAGATTTTGACAGATTTTATCTTAACAACTGTAAGTAGTTATTCTCCCCTATCCTTATTCCCCACAAAATGTATGTGCTATCATCCCCTCCCCCCATTATTCTCAATTCTGAATAACTTTGTTTTTGAAAAGCTGCAATTACAGAAGTTACCAATAATAGGAATCAGCACAGCTGTGCCTGGAGCTGTTCCATCACATAATCACCTGTCATGCATGCTAATTCCAGCTATGATTAAAGCCCATGATTTCCAGGAAAGATGGCCAGCACCATTGTCAGAAGTGTCATGGATTAATCCAATAGACATGGGCTTGTATGTGCCTGCTTGCAATATCCCTTCTGTCAGCTGGAGTTATAGGTGGTGTTCATACTTTGAAGGATCATGTCTTTTGTTTGTTAGCTTTATAAAAAAAGTTCTGGTCCAGTATTTTCAACAAGAAATTAAAGAAAATGGGATTATTTTACACAAAATTTTGGCTGATGTAGCCATGTCAAGAAATGACATAATCCCATGATACAGAAATAGTCTCCTTTAAAAAAAAAAAAAACAGGCTCCAGAGCAAATGAAGAAACACAATAACTCATGTTTAAAAGGTGCAAAAAGCTTCTGTTTACTACATTTAAAAATTAGCTATATTCAGTTACTTTCCTGAAACAGCCTCTGCACCCACCCACAAGTCTAGTTCTTTTGTCATCCTACAATTAGTGGGGCGTGAGAAATGGCATGCAGCGTAGAAAGACCCAGCAAATGTTTATTTCCTTTTGATATTTTTATAGTAAGCAACACAGTTTCTGACAAATAAAATAACAGTCTTTATTTGTTCATCACTTCCAAAGCTTTATACTGTATATTAGTTCCAGACATACAAATCCTTAACAATGAAGCAATAAAGTTACGGTAAATGTGTTCCATAGGTTCATTTATCCCTGAAGGGCTTTTGATGTTCTATTTTTTACTTGTGGGCCATATTACTTTTAATCTGTTTGTTTTAATATACTAAAATAAAGGGAAAATAATACCAAAAGAAGAAAAACAAACAGAATGAAATAAAATAGTTGTTCAGTTTTTTAATATAGCATTAAATCTTCACCACACCAGCTAATTCTGATAACTTTTTCCATTACATCATTAGATAGCAGAGTGTGAAAATTTGTCTGTGGCATTTTCTTTCCATCATAAAAAAATAATCTTTTGCTATGTTCCATTGTTTTTCAGATTGTGCAAAAGAAAAGGAGAAAATACCTATTTAAAGCATTTGTTGCTATTATATAAACAAAGCTCAACATTTTCTAATTTTTATCTCTTTGATCATTTAATTCTAAAGTAAATATACAGAACTTTCAAAGTGGGTATTTTATTTAAAAAAAATTATAAAGTAATAAAGATTTAGTAAGTTTTTCATTATTCAATGTTTTTCTTTGGGTTTTTTCCTCATGAAATAGATCTTTAAGGTAAACAGAAATATAGAGGAGATTTTTTTAAAAAAAATCTTGATCTCCTCCTTATTTGCCAGCTTGTGACAACCAGACCCTTGTGGGAGTTGAAATTCTGATAAAGGAAAAGCTGGAATTTGATGACATCAATGCCTAAGCATTAAGGAGTCTCTTGCTCTCTGGCGCTAATGAGTAAACTGTCAGTTATCACAAGTGACAAAGTTAATAGTGAGAGTTAGCAAAATATTGATTAAAACAAAAGGTAGGAATTTTTGTTGCTAATTTATTTCATAAACCTTGGTGCTATGCGATAATGTGCTTGCTTGTTTTGATGTTCATTTTTTAATTCAGAGTGAACACGCAAGGTGGATCTGCTGCACAAACTGATAAAGCAGTTTTAGGAATACCAGATATTAGCTACAAAATTCCACATGATCACTAGACGCAAGCAAGCCCTGATCTGATAGTCCTAGCAATTTGTTTCACCTGGCATTATGAAATGAGACATTTGGCTAGCCGGCTAGTTGGTTGATTCAATTTTGAGGCAACTAATTCCACAAGATTCGGCACAGCTCATAACATTAAAAGTAAGCAAGCACTAAAACAATAGGAGCAAAGATCATATGCATCCAGACGAAAATAATATTCTACTGGGAATTGATCCTATCCTACTCCAGAATGGGGAATCTAACAAATTTTCAACAACCTTTTGAAAATTATCATAGGAGTAATATGGATCACTGAGGGGATGTTGGTTCAGAGCCAGATGCTGCAACAAAGAAGGCATATTTCCTAAGTTACAATAGATAGCACGCACAATCATTCTGTTTGACGTTACAGGATAGGCAGAAACTACTGGAAAAACTACTTCTGATGCACAATATTGGTGTCTGTCTTTCTTAAAACGAAATAATGCTTCATTAAATTTTGCCAAGCACAGAGCAGGCTATTTGATATCTGCTTCTGGCAGCAAAATGTTTAAGATCAGCATTGGAAGTAGAATGAGGTTGTTGGTTGTTTCACCTGGGGATGTAACAATTATAATCCAGGGCTGGCTATCCAGGACTTCCAAAGATGTTTTGTGCAACTCTTGGAATCTTTCCAATTGCATCACCAATTTTCAGAAGCACAATGGATAAAACCAACAATGCAATTTCCCATCCCATTTTGAGCTTGAAAAGAAAAACAGTGGTGTTTGCCCTGGTGTTTCAACCTGCCCCATAAAATAATCCAGAATATTCTGCTAAAATGTATGACATAACTCTAATCACTTTCTCTCATTGCTCTACTAGCTGCTACTTTCCCCTAACCCAAAAGGCAAGTATAGTTCTGAAAGATTGCCTGCCTCTGTTTTAGTCCAGAAGAGGAAAAAATGTAAAACCAGACCCAAATAATTCTTATTTTCTCAAGTTAATTTTATTAACACTAATTTTATATTATACCAATTTTATATTTATATTACACAACCTATCATGATCTTTTTCCATAAGGCTCTCTAAAACAACTCATTTCCTCCCAAATGTTTTATATTTGACTGTTTCTATGGAATTATTTTACATGGAAGCTTTTATGTTCCAACTAGGAAGATTTCAATTTCCAGAGTGAAACTGCTCATTTGAAGACGTATTAAACATCTGTTTCTGCCACTGTGTATAATCTCTTGAAATCTTTCCCTTCAGAAGTGTCTTTAAAGATGTATCTGAATGATTTCGGTTATATCTATCATTCCAGTGACATTTTAATACTAAGGCCTTATTTTATAAACCAGTTTTGGTTAATAACACAGGTGCCCAACCTCCCCAAAAGCTTTTTAATTTGTGAAAGTTACAGTATGACTAAGTGGAAGCCATAGTAGCACCAAACAGCATCTCATTTTATTCTTCTATTCTGCCCTCCGCTGTGTGTTAAATGGGAGCTTTTATCTTCTTTTAAATTGAAAAGCCATTTATGATGAACAGTGCCTTCAAATATGTGTGCATGCGTGCATTAATTAGCCTTTGAAGTTTTTCTTAGCTTTAAAAAAAACCCTACAAAAATAATCTCTTGATCTTCAGAATTACCCCTGATATTCCCTACAGGATCAAGAGCCTGAAGAAAATGCAAAATGCAGATTGTATTATAATTTATTTCAAATGTGTGCTTATGTAAAATCCAAAAAAGAAAGAATAAAAATGAACAAAAAGACTTCCTTCGATATTACAATTTTAAAAATTGACTTAAAAATGCATAACAATGGTGTGCCTTCACTTTTTCAATAACTAATCCACAGAATTATCAAGCAGGAAGAGTGAAGGTACTCTTTCCCTGACTGATAGCAAGGATGGAGCTAGAATATGCAAATCTCTCATAACCAAGATTACCCAGCTTGGTAGATGTAGCTGTATGATGGTTACTTTCTATTTTATGTTTCTATGATATACAAGGTGTGCTTAAAGCATTTAGAAAAAAGTTAACTGTATTCTGACTTATTCATGTCCTTAACATGGAGTTACTGGTTCACATTGTTTTTATTCTAGAAAACAGAAAAATCAAATAATAAATTTGATTTGATTTAATAATAAAATGTACATGTTAAAAAATCTATCCATCCTCTATCAAATAACTATAATAAAACTGGGCAACACTCCCACACATCAGTGTGTCACCTTGCTCAGTTCCATCCTCATCCCTACGAGCATTTTATCCAATGATTGTGGGAAGAATAGGCTCTTCAGGTCTACTAGAAGACCAGGAAGGTAGCACTCTGCTCAATCTCTGAGGGAAGGGTATTTCCCAGGACAAGGACAGCTACAAAGAAGGTGCACTTTCTAGGTACTGCTAGATGACAACATTTAAGTGAAGGGACCTACCCTATTTCTCTGATGAGCAAAGCAGATTCCCTTAAAGAGAGGTGGTCCTGCAAATACCATTGTCTCATGCTCCTTACGGCTTTAAAGGTGATAAACAGTATCTTGAATTGCACCTGGGGGGGGGGGAAATGGAAGCCAGTGCATCTCAGGCAGCAGCTGCAGCATAAAATGTGTACATTATAGAATGCCCAGAACTGTGTGCATTACAGCATTCTGAACCAGTTGTAATTTCCAGATTGTCTTCAAAAAATCTGGAGTGAATTGCAGCAATCCAACTGGGAAGCAACCAGGGAATGTGTGACTATGAGCAGAACCTCTTAGATCATGAATGGCTGCAACTAGTACACAAGATCAATCTGTGAAAGATACCCCACCACCTATTATTGGTGTCACTTTGATTGAGCAAGCATGGCTGCCATTTTGATTTCTTTTATCTCCCCCTGCATATACCCCTGGCTATAACATTTGCAATGAAATTGGGCACTATGGCAGTATATTCTACTGTATTAATGGCTGCACCTTTGAATTTGTATATTGTATTTTTAGCTCTCAAACATACTTCATTATTTCTCCTTCTATATTGTTTATTTCAATTATGAACTCATTTTCTTTCCCCCACTGTTGACCAGGGCTAAAACTATTCTTTCTAGGCTGATTTCCCTGCTCTCTACATCTCCCTAAAACCAGTTAGTGCTAGCAATGCCTTCAGGAAGCCACATGGATAGACAGTTGTTTGGGCATTGGCAGGAAAGCAACAGCCTCTTCCTCTGTTCACACACCTATACAAACAGAAGCCATGGTAAATGGGACTGTGGCTTACAACTGCTGAAAATTAACAATGAAGGCTTTCAAGTATTATCACTAATGACACCTTGCAAAAACAAGAGCATTTTATTCTATCTTCTATTCCCCAAGATTCCTAACAATTTACAGTAAACTGAAGTCATTGGTTCTGCTTCTTGAGGGAACATTTTGATACACATCTGATAGCTCCACAAGGCCTCTGCTATTGTGTATTCCCATTGCTCTTGGGAGTACTTGATTATAGCATTTGTTGTGTCACACTGACACTCTGGAAGGTATTATCTCTCTCAGGGGGGTTTTAAGCAAAAGACAGAGATAAACAGATCAGTTTCTGGATGCAACTGGCATATAAATTAGATTGGTTTAACAATATTTGTGCTTTCTAATTATTTTACCTTACAAGGAAAAACTGCATGCATAATAAACCAGGAAGTAAATGACACAGTTTCAGGCATGCTCAGTGCATTATTTGGTACTTGATTAAAAGTTTCAAATACCAACTTGAGATCATGCTTTATTGTTAAATAGAATGAGCAACTGGAAAAAAAAAGGAAAAGATAAATGTGAATCCATTTTGTCAATTTGTTTTGAGAATGCACCTGCATCTTGAATAAAGCATGGCTTCTTTTTCTACTGGTACAGTCCAAGCTGGAGAGCTGAGACAGAACTACAGTAAGAATTTTTTTTAAAGAAATTCTTCAAGAGCAGATAATAGTTGAGCCAATTTTTCCCAAAGCTATCAGTGCCTGCAAAAGAAAGGAAAGAGAAAAATCACCTAGAGAAGATTTTGTTTATGTTAGCTACTTTTTTTTTGTCAACAGTTTCCATTTTTGTTCATTTACTTTGATCCACAATTCATTATGAATTCTCTCACCTTCCCTTTTATGCATCTCCATTTGCATTGCCCTCCAGATATTTTGTTCTTCAAATCCTCTAATCTAGAAAAGCATATTAGAACTACAAGGTTAATAACTCAGAATTTTCTGCACGAAGTTGAAAATATATTGGAAATAAGCATACATCTTAAGAACAATTTAATATTTTAAAATACTTTACTAAGCTGTTTGTTTAATTTTTAAAACCTCATTTTCACATTTTAGTCAGACTGTAGCAGTCATTTTCTTATTAATAGTACAGCATCAGAAATTTGCTGGGTTCTATTTTACTGCACGTGGACTGAATTGAAATAGAATGGTGTTGTGTTCATCTACACAGCATAATTAGGGGAGGAAAATTATTAACAGGAAATAATCTGGAAATAACCAATCTAATAATAGAATCGTGGAGTTGGAAGGGACTTTGGAGGTCAATTAGTCCAACTGTTGTAGAATCCATCACAAAAGATGGCTTCTAGCCAAAGAGAACTCACCATTTCCTATGGTAGCCTGTTCCACTGGCTAACAACTCATAGAGTCAGAAAGTTCTTCCTGATGCTTAGCCTGATACTATTTTATTGTAGTTTTAAATCTTGATTCATTGGTTTAAATCTATTGGTTCTAATCCTGCCATCTGTGACAGTTCAGAATAAGTCCACTCCTCTTCTGCAAAACAACTTTTCAGATATTTGAAAACTGCTATCATATCTCCACGTAGTGATCTCTTCTGTAGGCTAAATATAACTAGATTCTTTAAACATTCCTTGTAGGCTTTGGCATCCTGACTTCTCACCATTTTGGTGTCTTTCTTTTGAACTCATTCCAACTTGTCACTGTTCTTTACAAGTTGGATCTGATCAGGGCAGAGTAAAGCAATTATTTCCTGTGAGCTGAATTCTATATTCCTGTTGCACCCTAAGAAAGTAGAAGTCCAACTGCTATCAGTAGATAGCATTGGTCCAAAAGATATATCATCTTAGTTGACCCTAGTATTTCATTTCACTACATATTTCTTCCTGTGTAGTTTTTTCCTGCCAGTTGTCTATCACTTATGTCCCAGCCAATGATTCATATCCTACAGTGATCACTCTGAGAGGGTCCTTTTCTGAGAATTCTCTTAGAATAGCATATGCAAACTAGAGCTGTGCATATTTTTCATCTGAAAAAATGTGCACATGAGTTTATGTGGAACACTTTTTTTTTCAAATAGTGGAACAGCTGCTTTTTCCATGTTTATACTGCTGTTTGCCATCTCAGTATACAGCAATTCCATACAGTACATTGGAAGAATAGCAGATGGACACTTGGTTTCAGTTTTCTGTATCCTGGTCCATTATTGTTACCAGCTGCTTCTCTCTATCTAATGGTAAGATTATCCCTGGTAATTGAGTTCAATGAAATATTACAGTATTTTGAATATAATCCATTCTTTCAGGCGAAGCTCAGAACACTTGAATTTGTGTGGCCTTTGGGCTTGATTGTTTTAATGGATCTAATTTTATTTTCCAAAATTTATTGACAAAATACAGGTGAAGGTAAACCCTGCCTATAGTTTGCTATCATGGCATGGAAATTGTGAAAGTTATATGCATAAACAAACAAGGATTTGGAAGGATCATTCAATCTATGAATATCCATGATGATTTCCTTTCTTTCAACAAGAATTATGATGGCCTGCACTGCCTATGAAAAACATGTTTTCAGAGGAAATAAAAGGATCTATTTAAAGTCCTAGACAAAGTCAAGCTTTGAAAGCAGAGAAGACAAAAATGCTATATAATAATCATTTTCTGCAATTCCCTTGACTGTTCAGTGGTCTGTATCTCTTCTTCCACATAATGTGATTCACTTCCTGTGCCTCCTTTTACAAAATGTACACGTCACACTTTCCCTTCAAATCAAAAGCTGAGGCTGAATGAACAACTGCTCCCAAAATATGCAGTTTAGTAATATATCTGAACAATAAAGTGCCCTAAAATCTGCCTTTGAATGTGAAGGAATTGTGGTTGCGATTATATTTGGATATGAAATTCTTCTGGCTGTCGCAAAGGAAGGCATGTCCCAGGATACGTGTCCCAGGATAATGTTGCAGGATCCAATCTGAATCGGTCACTGGGGTCAGAGGTTTGTTCTTCCAAGCTTTCGGACTTGTGTTGGACCACATCCTCAGGAAATTTTTCAATCTCCAGGATGTGTTGGGCTGTTCTATGCA
The DNA here is from genome assembly GCA_003457575.1 of Thermophis baileyi. Classification (NCBI taxonomy): domain Eukaryota; kingdom Metazoa; phylum Chordata; class Lepidosauria; order Squamata; family Dipsadidae; genus Thermophis; species Thermophis baileyi. Next base: position 302,036 of record QLTV01003401.1, read on the forward strand.
TAGTATTTATGTGGTGCCTGGTTATGTGTGACTTTTAGTTGTTGATTGAGTATTGATGGCTATCTATTAAGTCATTGATTGTTGCTTCCTTGTGCTGCTGGACTTTCGGCTCCAAAGTACCTGGTAAGCCGGTGGTAAATCAGCACTCCTGTTGACTGACAAGGGGCCCATCTCCCAGGCTTCAATCATTTATCTGGTTATTCTTCTGCCTGTATTCCGTATATTCCACAACGATATAACACTTTGGCAAATAAATGGAATTTTGAAAAATATATGAAGTTGATTACAAAGTTCAAAAATTATTAGAAAATATTTCAGATTTTCAGAACGATTAGATCAAGGGTGTCAAACGAGTTTGACACCCTTGGTCTAATTGTTCTGAAAATCTGAAATATTTTCTAATAATTTTTGACGTATCACAACTTTTTTCCCCTTTGCTAAACCGGGGGTGGGCATGGCCAGCGTGTGATGCATCTGGCCCGTGGGCCACGAGTTTGACACCTCTGAATTAGACTGTCTTTTAATTTACTGGTTTGACCACTATAGAGAGAAAAGAGACGGATGAACTTAAGTGGTCCTTTTATGCTGTTAGATTATTTTTCCACAATTTAATAGAAGTTAAATTAAATATGGTAAAACCATGTAACATTTCACAGTACATCCTCATGGCTAATACAAAATCAGCCATTTCTTCATCAAACATCATGGAACTTCAGTTAGAAGTTTTTTTCCCTTGCAAATAGCTTCTTATTTTGCAATACAACAACTTTAGTGATAGTAGGTTTCTTCACTGTCCTAATTCCTGCTCTATTAGTGGTTTAATTATTAGCTGTTTCTTTGTTGCTGCTGATGTCTAAATCGCCATCATAATGAAGAAGAGGGCAAGTCCCTCTGCTCCGGCGCAGCAGGCAATTGGGTGCGCGTGTGCGGCCGGCGTGAAGAACAGGCATGAAGAATGGCAGCGGCTTTTTCAGCACATTCGAGAGTGACCTCTGGTAGTTTTCAGCGGCCTCCAGCCAGCCGCCACTGCCGGGAAGCGGCTGGCAAAGAGGCGGCAGCTGGGAGGCTTCTCGCAGTAGCACCGAAAAAGAGAGCTTGCCAAGAATGCCACCAGCTGCTGCAGAAGGAAGGTAAGCCCAAAGAAAGAGGCAGTTGTGGGGGAGGAAGCAGGGCTAGGGCCGGGGCCTGTGAAGTAGGGGAAACGGGGCGACGCGTGCGACTGGTGAAGGGAGAGCGGACGGCATGCAGGAGGAGGCCTTTGACAGATTAGGCCAGGCCTGGGCAGAAAATAGGTAGAAAGAAAGGCTGCAATAGCTGTAAGTTCAAATTTTTTTTCCTACCGGGTTCTGTGGGCATGGCTTGGGGGGGTCATGTGACTGAGTGGGCGTGGCCATGAGTGACGTCAAGTTGACAGAAGCGGTAGGGAAAAAAATTGAATCTCACCACTGGTCCCTTCCACATAAGGTCTTAGTCTCATACCCATCTGTACTCCTTTCTATCTTTTAGTCAAGTAGCTTTAAGGATTGACATGTTTCTTTCTTTATGTTTTTAAAAAGCAAATATGCAAAAAAGTTATGTTAGTATGAAACTGGTTCAGTTTGCTCTAGTACATTTGAGATTAATCACCCCCTGACAGTGTGGAAAGAAGCTAATTAAGCCAATTATATTTTGCAAATCCTTCACCTTTAGATAAACAAATAGAAAATTAAAAGAAAATGGTTTTCTTCATGCTTTTTGGCACTGCTGTGCGTTTATTCATTCTTCATCAACAATATTTATATTTTTGCATACAGTTTGCTGTGTGATTCTGACTAATAAATAGTGACTTCATCATCTTGACTTCCTCTGACTGTTCTATGTCTTCTAATAATATTTGCCCAGCAGAACTAATGATAACATTTTCTACAGCAATCTCTGCAGAGACTACTCCATTGCACATACAGTAACCCTGTTCAGTATATAAAATTACCTGACATTTTCTTGGAATGAAGCAGAATAGATTACTCTATCTTTTATTAATTGGGGGAATGAAGATATGAATGTTTAACTAGTGAAAATCAAAAATCCAGTCAGAATTCCAATTATTCTTGCACTTGTCATGAACACTGTTAGCAAGCTTTCAATTTTAGATAGCTGAAATGTCTAGATAAGTAAAAGGAAACCAACTTACAAAGCTTAATTAAACTTGTTATGTTTTTTTCTACAAAAACCAAAAATCCACACAAGCACATATAGCAAAAGGCAGGAATAGACAGGAAACTTTTAGAAGAAATAACTCTAGTGAATCTCAAGAACTACAACTGATACCTAGGCAGCCCAAAGTAATAAAGCAACAATACTAAGGTATCCTTTATCAAACAATAATAATAACTCAATAGATTATACCTTTCCCTACCAAGATATCAAAATACTATTGTATTTACAGCTCTGGACACTGTGGGACAGCTTTTCTTCCGAATGAAATAATGTCTATCATCAGAGTCAGGAATGCTGAGATCATTTAATGGTATTGGCAATCATGAAGTAACCATCATTCTGTGTCAACTTTGGGTATAAATGCTGATGGTGATAGCTCATGAATTACAGTTGAGTCTGCAAGCTTTTAAAGGATTCTCTTTGTATGATATTCTTGTTGGCTGTCAATATGACATCTCTAAATCTCCATCAGGAACAATCTGCGGTGTAAAAAAAGACATCTAGTTTCTTCTTTCATTTTTCCTATTGTTCTCTTTCATTATCTTTTACAATTTCTTGCTATTAGAGTTTGTTCATTGTTCGACTTCAGCATGAGAAATCTGCTGATTCAGTACGCTTCGGCTGAAGCGGCCTTTGGCAGGCGAGTCCTCCAGAGGGTCCACACGGAGGAGAGAATTTAGGCCCAGACTGTTCCCACCCATGGGGACAGCCAGGCTTTGGTATGTCCCACTCCTGGCTTCTCTCTCCCCCACTCTATGGAGAATGGGCGTTGGTCTTACCTGAACGCCGATTCTCGTAGAGGGGGAGAGAGAAGCCAGACCCACCCAGCCATAGTCTGGTCAGTAGTAGGGTAGGGTCTTACATTTCACAGGTTTCAAGTATTGTCATCGCTACACCTTCACCGAACTGGGGAGGTCACCAGGAAGAGGAGAAATCTACTCAACTTGTCTCAGTACTACTTCAGCTTCAACCACAATACACGAGCACACAATAGATACAAACTTAAAGTGAACCGCTCCAAACTCGATTGCAGAAAATACGACTTCAGCAACAGAGTGGTCAATGCCTGGAATACACTACCCGACTCTGTGGTTTCATCCCCAAACCCCAAAAATTTTAACCTTAGACTGTCTACTGTTGACCTCACCCCATTCCTAAGAGGTTTGTAAGGGGCGTGCATAAGTGCACCAGCATGCCTACCATCCCTGTCCTAATGTTCCATTTTATTTTTATTCATTTCATGTATTCAAATTATGTATATACTTACTGTATATGTATTATCTAATACGACATTGACAAAATGAAAAAAATTAAATTAAAATTAAATTAAATTACTTTGTCTTCAACATTTCTTTTGATACTGGCTTTGAGAAGTTTCGAACTGAATATCATGTACGTACGATTTTTTTTGTTGCATGCACTGCTATTTAATAGAACATTTGAAAGATTTTGATTCAATGTGACTTTTCCCCCAGATATCACCTGCAAATAATTCTCAAATTCTTGAGCAGAATTTTCAACCTGTTTGAAGCTGCATGATCAGTCAATCAATCAACCATTGATACGATGCTGGTGTTAAATGTCCGATTCCTTTTTTCCCCCAGGAACTTTTAAAACTGTTCAGTTACAAATTGTGATTCATTATCACTCATGAATAGCTCCAGAACATTTGTCTTGGCAAGAAGTTTTCTCAATACATGTACAGTATGTGTGACAGTTGTTAAAATCATTGGAAACACCACTGAACATTCTAAACATTGAAAATCTGTCATTAATTTTGAATGGTCACTAACGGCCACAAGACAAGAATTACCTGTAGATGCCTATAAGATATAAACTTTGTAAGAATTTGTAACATCTGAATAACCTGCCATTTTTTTTATCCCAAATATAAAAATAGCATTTTATTCTTTTATAATTCCATTTATTTGGTTAAGTATTGAAGAATAATTCCTGACTAAATACATGTTAGTTGTGTGTGTGTGTGTGTGTGTGAGAGAGAGAGAGAGAGAGAGAGAGAGAGAGAGAGAGAGAGAGAGAGAGAGAGAGAGAGAGAGAGAGAGAGAGAGAGAGAGAGAGAGAGAGAGAGACACGCAGAATTTATACATTTTTAAATAAAATAGTGGGAAATAATTCTAAATTTCATGATAAAAGTGTCTCAGTAACAAATTTTCTCTCTCCCCCCTCCCTCTCTCGCCACATATAGCAATAAAAATACATACATGGGTGGGTTCTAACTTACCTCGCTGCCGGTTTGCTTCCTCCAGCGCGCGCGCATGCGCAGTGCTGAAAAATACGGAAAAAAATTCCCCCCCCCAAAAAGCTGAAAACAAGATGGCGATGCATGCGCAGTGCCGGAAACTCGGCTTCTGCACATGCGCAGAAGAAAAAACCCCGGAATTTTTTTAAAAAAAATTCAAAAAAAATTCAAAAAAAAGGATGGCGGCGCCCACGGACCGGCACTGACAGAACCGGTTCTGTGATGTCACCATGACATCACCAGCAGGTCGCTACCGGTTCAGGCGATCCGGTCCGAACCAGGAGGAACCCACCTCTGATACACCATTTAAAAAAGAGTCATCATTGGAAAATTATAATCTCACCTTTGGAGCCCATAAGAAGCAAGCAAGACAAAAGTGACCTTAATATTACCCATCCATTATATAAAATCCAATAACCTGGACGACTAATTAGAATTTACCATTCAGTCATTACAGTAAATCCCACATTGTAGTGTTTTGGGAAAATGGTTCGTTTGATGAGGCATTCAGTACTCATGTGCTAATGGAAGCTTGCCAACTACCAAATAACACATGAATTTCCCAGGTAACATTCAGGGCTTATCCCTGAAAAGTGTTTTACTTAATCATTACACAATACCCATGTTGCTCCAGATGCTCCACTTTCTGCTGTTCAGAATAGGTTTGATCCAGTAGTGGGTTCTAAAACCCTTTACTACCGGTTTGTGCGCACGCTCGCGATACTTCTGCACATGCGCAGAAGCGTCCTGGGAGGGTGGGCGGAGACTCCCGCCGCCGCCGCTACCGGTTCTAAGAACCGGGCCGAACCGGGAGCAACCCACTGCTGGTTTGATCTAACATAGGTTGTGAACAATAATATCCATATTTGCTATTAGATTAGAAGTATAAGAAGTAATAGTAATAATACTGAATTATTTGTATTATGCTACAGTTTTCTCCATCATGTCTCTTTGGTAGACAGACACAATTAATGAAATCTGCCGTACTTAATTTAGCTAACTTTATATTTGTAAATTATATAAAAGGTTAAATATCAATCAGATAATTTAATCTGCATAATATGCCTAGATCATGGTGAACTATTTTCTTCCTATTTTTAAAAAGCAGCCATAAGGATTTTCGAATGAGGAAAAAAAATCTTGATGTTGCCATTCCTTTGCATTTTATACATAAGATAAAGATAAATTTATTCTTTATGGAATATATCCATTATATAAATTGGTCAGATTTGTTCGGGTTTCGGAAATACTTAGGAAGATAGGATATAAAAAAAATAAAAATATTGTCAAACTGAAATAAGCAAAAAAAAATGTTACATGGAATACTTGAGGAGAATGATAGTTAAAATATTTGAAATAAATAAATATTGTTTTTAGTATACTTACAAAAGAAGACCTAAGTTATAAGGGAGGAAGCTGGCAAGGTGGGAACCAGCAGTTCCTAGGGTAGAGAGAAGCACTGTGTCAAGACAGATCAGGTCCCACCCAAAGCCATCAAGAGAATGGCCAATTATCTATTCATTCAGAAAGGTGGGAAGAGAAAGCCAAAGTTTTAAATCCTGAAGTGTAGACTTACATACCATAAGGTTTCTGTACTGTAGCATCAAGCCAAGCCATATCTGAGAGTCTGCTGCTAAGTCGATTCCTGGATAAGGGACATGATTAGTTAGTCACTTAGTTACAATATTCACTGAATAAGAAGATAATGGGCACAGAGATTGCTGAGCAGTATCATATTGAAAAGAAATTGCCAAGATAAACTATGTAAGGCTGTATATCTTGAAGGGAAAGAAAAGAATTCCTGAGGAAAATGACTGGATCACAGATTCAAAAGCTTTGGGTCTGGAAATGGTGAATTAGGAAGGACTCCCTCAATACCAAAAGGAAATGGCTATGTGGAAAGAACAGACAGTGCACTGTTTCTGGACTTTGGCCAGAGTAAGGTCATCTAGTTTAATCAGTATGGCGTTCATATTAACATTTTTCTTTGCACCTGCATTTTGTAATGTGCAGGTCACTACTGTTCCAGAACAAATAAAATTACAACCCTAGAGAACCACGTTTCAAGTGTGTTGCCTTTCCAAATACAGTTCAGTCCTAGCACTAGAAAAAAAATATCAAAATATATGACTTGTGAAGTTGATGCGGACCATAGATCAGTCAATATTGCAGTTATCGTAACTGGCCAGTGTTATCTTCGAAGAAGAAGAATTTGCTTTTTTGGGTGGGGTGGGGAAACATCATTAGCAAATCTTAATTGTAAATTGAAAATTGTGCAAAGTGGATGAAATTAGACCCTGTCCTTGGGCCAAATATCGCAGTACTAGTCTACAGTAGTGTACAACTTTCAAAATTGTAAATGACTCCTAGAGTTCTCAAACAGTCCATGCAATAAATTTGGAACAGATAGCAGAGTTTTATATTTGAGCGGCTGCCACAGAGAGGAGGGGGTCAAGCTATTTTCCAAAACACCTGAAGGCCAGACAAAGAATAATGGATGGAAACTGATCAAGGAGAGATTCAACCTAGAAATATGGAGAAATTTTCTGACAATGAGAACAATCAACCAATGGAACAGCTTACCTTCAGAAGTTGTGGGAGCTTCATCTCTGGAAGCTTTCAAGAAGAGACTGGACTGCCATTTGTCAGAATAGCAATAGCAATAGCAATAGCACTTAGACTTATATACCGCTTTACAGTGCTTTACAGCACTCTCTAAGCGGTTCACAGAGTCAGCATATTGCCCCCAACAATCTGGGTCCTCATTTTACCCACCTCAGAAGGATGGAAGGCTGAGTCAACCTTGAGCCGGTGAGATTTGAACCGCTGAACTGCTGAACAGTCAGCTGAAGTAGCCTGCAGTACTGCACTCTAACCACTGCGCCACCTCGGCTCAGAAATGGTGTAGGGTCCTCTGCTTGGGCAGGGGGACCTAGAAGACCCTAGAAGCTCCCTTCCAACTCTGTTAATCTGTTGTATCTGTTGTAGTTTGACCATAATATTGTCCCACAACATCCTCTAAGCTCCCATGCTGATTTATAAGATCATAAACAATGTATTTTGGTGACAAAGGTTAGAACATGCAAAGTAAAAGAGATTTGGGGTACAAATAAAATAACCATTCATTCTAGAACATGAAAAACTTGCCACCATTGTGCTACTATATGAAGAAACTGCACATTATACTATACAAATTACACTTTCTGTTACTGATTGCAAAATTTATAGGTGGAACACTCAAGATTAAGCTTTCAAGAAATTCTAACATCCCTTGTAGAGCTATCAAAAAGAATAAATTTTAATTCAGTAAAAATTGCTCTTCAAAACTGACATAGCACATTCTTGACTGCTCGGCATACAAAACACTGATTTGCTATAAATATATACAATTTCTTAACTTTCAAGAGGCATAGGAAAACTAAATCTGCAATTAAATCAAGTGTACTTTTAGCACCACCTAGGGACAAATTCTGTATTAACAGTTTTTAAAGGTAAGTCTTCTGTTAAATGATATTCTCACTGAATGAAAATGTTTTATAATTATATATCGGAATGAAACAACTATTCTTCCAGCAACAGTGAGTCTTTATTTCCACATATCCTTGTATAAGAGAATTGCTGAATTACTGAAACTGGCAATTCAGGGGCACTTTAACACATTGAAAGTCGATATACACTGATGCAGACTTGTTTTAAAAGGGGAATTGGATCCCCCACTGTTTTGTTTTATATTTGTTTTATATGTGTATTTGTTGGTGGTGTTATGTTTTCTTTAAAAAATAAAAAGTTATATAAAAAAAGACTAACACATTGAATTAAAACTTTCAGAAATTTAGAGCTCAATGAGTTTTTCTCATTTGCTATTCTGGTACAATAGTCAGTGCAGTTTGCAGTGCACTATTTCTATTTTTCTGTCATATTCTGTTAGAATCCATCCAGAGTAGTGTAGAGAAAACACTATATTGTTGGCTATAAATGACAATTATAGTCCTGTTTCCCTCTGGAGGGATTTCACACATAGAATTGAAAATGTGTCTCCTGTTTCTGAAAGTTTTGTTCTCCCTCTTTTCAAAACAAGGTATTTAACAAAGTCAATGAAAGTAACAATGGAAATTTTGGCTTGGGAAGAGACACACATAGATACTTACCATCACATAAAACAAAACAGGGACATATCAGATCCAAGAAAGTATTGGCTGTGTTTGCATCTCACATTAAGCCACAAGCTAGCAAGTGCTATGTTTTAGACTAGTATGTTGTACAAATTCAATTAACATTATTAACATTAACATTATGTTCAGGATGTCAAAGCATCCTTAAAAGCAGGTTAATTAAATATATAGGGTTTAACCATGGGAAAGTATGTAATACAAGCACAACCACTTCTTTTCAACAGATAAAGGATTTTAGAAGCCTATACAAAGGCACTCCACCATACAGTTACTGCAGAATGAAATGGTTGTACCTGATTCATATACAATGGAAACAAAATGACTGAAGAAAGGAAACCAGAATGGAGCTGCATGCTAAGAAAACACAAACAGTAAAAATATGATAGCAAGATTATCCCTGAAGACAATATGCATAGATATTCTGCTTACTGGATTAGTGATGATAATTTGGCAGAATTTCATTTTCTGCAGAACTACAGGTGAATAATTCATTTTAAAAAATCAATAAAGTTTTACAAGATGTTGACAAGGGAACAACTATAAAATGTGAATCAACAAGACAGTCTTTTGCCATGATATAGCAGTCAACCCAAAATACTAACCCTAACATGAAATAGAGCCAATTGTGTGAACCTGATGCTGAAAAGCTTTTTGTTTGTAATTAGCTTCAAAATCAAACAGTGAGAAAGACAGTAGTAAATATATCCAAAATGAATATGGCATTCAAGGAAAGACAAAATTTAATCTGGTTCAGCTTCTCATACAATAGCCTCGATAACGAATAGGTAAAGTAAAAGTCAATATTTCCATGGCTTTATTCACACTTTTTAAAACGCATATTTATACTGGGCAGTTTTATATATAAAGTTAAAACACCTGTGTAGATTTTTACTTGTAATTATATCTTTTTTCTTCTAAAAGGGGGAAAGGGGGCAAAATATGTAGTTTGGCTGAAAGATCAACCTATATCAGAGGTGGGTTCCTCCCGGTTCGGACCAGTTCTCCCGAACCAGTAGCAACCCGCTGGTGACGTCACGATGATGTCACGGATCCGGTTCGGTCGGTGCTGGTCTGTGGACACCGCCATATTTTTTTGGATTTATTTTTGGGGGGGGGATTTTTTCCGGGTTTTTTTCTTCTGCGCATGCGCAGAAGCCGAGTTTCTGGCACTGCGCATGCGTCGCCATCTTGTTTTTGGCTTTTGGGGGGGGTTATTTTTTTGCACTGCGTATACGCGCATGCGCGCAAAGTGCGTGCGCACTCACGAGGTGCGGCCACGCGGTGCGGGAGGAAGCGAACAGGCAGTGAGGTAAGTTAGAACCCACCCCTGCCCTATATCAGCAGTCTTAAAAAACCTACTGTATAAGAATATTTCTTCTCTACTCATTTGTAATTCAGCAATACAGCTGGCACCCCTCTCCACTCATTTCCAGTGTGGTTGAAACTCCTGTTTCCCACCATCTTCTATTTCTTCCCAGGAGCTTTTCAGCTTTCAGATGTTTCTCCTAGTTTCATTTTTATAATTGCTGGCAGGTATTTTGATAAATAGAGTCAAAGGTTGTTCAAAAAGCTGGCTTGTCCCAGATCCACGATGGCCTTATGTATTTATTTGGTTTCTGTAACTGCCCATCTCAACAAGTGACTCTTAATGGTCAGTGATATGTCCTCCCAGCAAATTCTCCAACTTAAGGCCAAGAGGAAACAAGCATTTTACATTCAAAAACAGTACTCAAACATTCTTGATTCATATGGCTGAAGGTGGCTGGGGACATAAGAGTTCTGGACCTGCAGGGTACCAGCTGATTCACCACTAGTTCACATCCTCGCATCCAACCACTATGCTCTGTGTCTTTGAGGATATTTCCCTTTGGCTGCAAAATTGAACAGAGCCTCATCCTTCTGATTTATTGAGGATCCAATTGGGATATGAACCTTATGTGAGATTGATATTCCCTACTGGTATCCTCTGTCTTCTAACTCACAACAGTGATTTCTTTACATTTGTTGGATAATATTACTGCCACACCCACTGTAATGGGGGCAACTGCAGATGTAAAATCAGGAATTGGCCTATTAGTGAAGGATCTGCACCCTCCCATTCTCCTCACTTTTCTAG